>JARFXV010001253.1:447500-792500 GCA_031761425.1 Cosmopolites sordidus
AGATTTTATTTTCCTTTCGCAGAAACAAAATACAAGTAGAATTTTGTATATATATATATATATATATATATATATATATATATATATATATATATATATATATATATATATATATATATATATATATATACATGTATATATATATATATATATATATATATATATATATATATATATATATATATATATATATATACATGTATATATATATATATATATATATATATATATATATATATATATATATATATATATATATATATATATAATCTAAATATAAACATCAACTCGATGCAAGATATGCAACTGATTACCTAACCAATTTTTGGAAATGATATGATTTTATGAGGGGAGATTCCAATTTCTTAATAAGTTTTTGTCGTATACAGGATCGCCCTGGTCCATCTTTCGTCCCATCGCCTCGCTATATAGCCTGCCCATTTCCATTTCAATTGCTTTATTCTTGCAATGATGTAACGCGTCATTCCACCTCCCGGACGGTATCCCCTTCTATTGAATCCCTCTGCCCAATATATATATATATATATATATATATATATATATATATATATATATATATATATATATATATATATATATATATATATATATATATATATATATATATATATATATATATATATATATATATATATATATATATATATATATATATATATATATATATATATATTAGGTATTTTGACAATTTTGCAGTATTTTATGTAAAGTTCGACCACCAGCTCTTAGCATTTCAACCGTTACACTGTCCTTTCCTGGAGCATTTCCATTCTTCATCACTTCAATAGCATTTTTGACTTCACTTCATCCAACAGAATATCTGGCATTTGCTCTTCCGTAGGCATTGGTATCTGAATGGTTCTGATTTTCATATAACTTTGAATAAAATCTGATAACCTCTAACATTTCCCTAAGTTCTCTGCAAACTGGGCCTTTCTCACAGATTAAGGGAAATATATGTGTTCTTTTATTTCGCAGCTTGAGTTTAACTTTGTTCATTCCCTTGTTTTCTTCTAGTGTTTTTTTCACTAGCTGCTTGTTGATCCACCGCGTTTCCCCTCGAATACGTTTTCTTATAACCTTGGAAAGCTCAACGTACTTGACTATACCAAAAAAACTTCCTGCATTCCTCATAGTTCGACGTTTCTTCATTAAATAAATGGTCTCATTGGAGATTTGTTTGAAACTTGTTTCTCTTGCTGCTATTGCAGCAACCCTTTGGCTGCTTTCAAGCACATTATCGATGATGCTTTCAGTCTGATCTGTAATTTCCATCTTCTCTCGATCTTGCAAGATAGCAAAACGGTTAGACAAAACAATCTCAAAATCGCTACCACTCTGCAGCAGCTTTCCAGAATTCACTACCTAAAAGAACAAAAAATACCCAACCTATGGAAAAATGGTGATGTGATTCTTCTTCATAAAAAAGGGGCACAGAAAGATTAAAAAAAACTACTGCCCAATAGGCCCTCTATCAGTCGTGTACCAAATTTTCACCAAGATAATATCTAAAATAATATTAAGAACACCGAATGACGCACAATCAAGAGAACAAACATGATTCAAAAGTGGATTCGTTTACTGGACCATATCCAAATTGTCCGACAGTCCATAGAAAGGCACAATGAATACACTATGCCACTATGTTTGGCTTTTATTGACTATGAAAAGGTATTTCACTCAATATCAAAGCAAGTCATAAAGGATGCATTGCCTAACCAAGGGATAGACACTGCCTATGTAAACCTACTAGGATCCATGTATGATGAAGCTTCAGCGACAGTGCACATGGATAAGCTGTTCACATGGTATTCCGTAATCCGGATTGGGAACAGGATGGAATAAAAATGGCGCATACTTAAGCCACCTTAAATTTGCAGATGATATCGTTCTCCTATCATTAGACCCAGATGAACCACAAAATACAAAATACATACAAGAGCTGCAAATGGCGGGAAAACCATTTGGCTTGAAAATAAACTTGAAAAAGAGTCAGGTTATATTCAACAATTTGCCAAAAATAGAAGAACATATGTTTTAAGAAGCGATTTAGAGGTTGTGGACCACCACATATATCTTGGGCAAAGGATTTCAATGGAACGTGATAATGCCAGGAAATGGAACAGCGTGTTAAGTGTGGCTGGTAGACATTTGGCATTTGGCATTCAACATAGTGTTTATGAACAAACTGCCACTTTGTCTTTTACGAAAGTAAAACATGGACACTCATATCATAATCACTTCGAACAGCACTGAGGGGAAGGGAAATGTGTATGCTTGGCATTACAAAGAAGGACAGAAAGACCTGCACATGAATCAGGGTATATGAACAGACAAAATTATGTGACATTATTGGACAGGTGAATAAATTGAAAATGAGGTGGGCAGGCCATATAGCGAGGCGATGTGACGACAGATGAACCAAATCAATCCTCGGATGGATACCGCTTGATCCTAAACGTCCACGAAGAAGACCGAAAACACGATGGATCGATGACATCATCAAATATATGAAGGTCTGAAATTAATAACTTTTGCAGACGTCTGCAAAGGCAGTTCTTGACTTTTTCGGACCATTATTATTATAACATTTGCATTCAACACTTATAACTTGTTAAGAAGAATTAAATTTGTTTGTTTTTGTGTATTTAAAACTATTTATTACTAGCTCAGAAATGGATTAAATCAATAAAACCAACTGTTCAAATATTTCCTTTATTAACTTTATAAAAAAAATCGTTATATTCTGATTTAATTATGGTTTAATTGTGTTGGAAATAATTTACAGTTTTTGTTAATATAACGTTATAAAATTTAATATAGTTAAAATTTAAAAAAATTGAAAAACAATTGATTAGTGCAAATATATTTTCCCTCACTGTACATATCAATTAGAAATAACTAAATGACAACTTTAGCTAAATTAAAACGTAAAAAGGTTAATAAATCGTTGGAAACTACCTTGAGTTATTATTAATATCGATGAACTCGAATGAAATTTTCATCCGTTTAAAAGGTCATTATAGTAAAAAGTGGCCTTTTCGGTTAACCAAACAATTTCACATTATTTGTATTAAAGCTTTCTGATGTAATGGTACAGTGATGCAAGATGTATGTTTATAAATCATTTATAATAAGGTTTTTTAATACTTTATAACACATTATTTGAAAGAGAAAGACAAACTGTGAGTTCGAGCATTTCGAACATTTAATAGTGAGACTTGAATATTTCTTGGAATATACGAGGTCAATTTTAAATTAACCAAAATGAATTATGGAGTAAAACATTTCTCGTCTTATGAGTCGAAGATCATCACGTCATTTTTTTTTTTATTATGTCATCATTTTTGGTATGATTTCGATGTTATTTTAACTTATGTAGCATCTTTTGGTTTTTCGTTATATAACAGCAAAGAAAAGTTAAGTTGGTCTAATTAATATTTTATTAAATACAATTTAATTAAGTAAAAAAATTAAGTAAAATCAAAGCAGTAATTTCTTGTTCCAAGAGTACTACGAGTTGTATAAATAAAGTAATCTGACTGATGGCGCAGCGTTTGATCTGGCAACACTATTGGCTTCCCTTTTGGAGGTAAGGCAGGCCAATATCAGATACCTCTTCAGTACGACTTTGAAGTTCCTAGAGTCACGTGGTAGTCCATAACAATTCTTTTCATGAACCAGATTTTTCTGGTTAGTTACGTTAGTTTCTCATGTTGTAAAAAGGGAAAAGTCAAAAGGACTCAAGGCTGGTAAATAAGGAGGCCTCGGAGTCTCAGTGATGTTTTTACTTGCCAAAAACTCGTGAATTTAAATCGCTCATTGTTATAATGAAGCACGCAGGTGATGATATTTAATGGTTTTTGATATTTGGTCTCAGACGAATCATTTTTTTTTTCGAAGCCTTTCAAGAACTTCTCGGTAAGAATGCTGGTTTACCGTTTGACTTTGAGGCACATATTCTTTATTGCCGATACCTTGGCTATCAAGAGTGCATATCAAATCAGCAAGCTTTTGATCATTAGTTTGCTCATTCTGGTTTTTTTGCCATAATGAAATTGAAGTGTCTCATTCTCGGCTTATCGCCTCATTTCGTGGTAGTATTCGGCGAAGTCTGGGCCTTCTGAGAATGCCTTAAATGACCTGAAAACCTGGACCCTTGGCAAAACACTGTTTCCAAAAGCCTATGTTAAGTTTTTCAAAAGTTTCCATTGCACTGTGACTAGTCTGAAACAAAACTTAATAGCGCACCGTTGCTTGAAATCGTCGAAGAAGAATAATTTGGAAATAAAAAAAATCGGTTCACGAAAAAAATACTACCTCCAAGTGACTTTAGAGAGTTCAAACCTCTGTTAAAGACGCATCAGAAGTTGGACTACTTTCCATCCAATATCGTCCAAAGGACAAGCCAACAGTGTTGGCAGAATAAAGGATGCCCCCGCACCATCTTGTATATTCGTTGTTTTCTGTTATAAGTGATTTTTTAATGTATATTATTAAATTGAAAATATCATTTACTACAGACATTTAGTGTTCATTTGAATAATATAAGAATTTGTGTTTTGAACTTGTAACCCTACAAAAACTTGAAATTGAAAAAATTATATTTTTGCCATTTTTAAATTTCTTGCAGAAAAATATAGTTTAGAATTTGTTTTTGAATTTTGATAGAATTTTTGTTTCAAATTTGTTGTAAATTCGCAAATATCTCGAAAAACGATAAAAATGAAACAGAACTTTTTATTTAAGACACCCTGTATTGTGTATCTAAAATGTTTTATCAATATACAATGTATGAAAAAATGTACACTTACAATCTATGTAGGTGCTCTGTAAGTTTCCTTCCTTTGCCTATATTCTATGTGGAAAGGCGAGGGTACTCACATTCCCTTGCGACATCTACCTACCAAATTTTGTAATAGACCTGCGGATCTGTTTGTGTAATGTGTGTAATGTATCCTTAGCCTCAGGTAAGACAAGCGTATGAAGGGTGGTAGACTAAACAAGATGAACAAACCTTATTGAACGTGGTCTTGACGTGGAACCTGAACGAGTCCTTGACATGGGACAAATTGTCCAGTATTGTCCAGTTATTTGCATTATTAAGAAAATACTATTACATTTTTAGCTATAAATCAGGACTAAACTACCAAAAAAAATACCTTAAAATACTTAAAAAATACTTAAAAAAATACCTTAAAAAAAAATAACAAAAAGAATTGTCACACTAAATAATTTATATTTAGCTCTTGATAATTTGTGAACGAAAATAACAGTAGAAATATTTGGTGATTGTTTGAATCGTTTAGTGTAATCTTTCGTGTTATCCAACGCCTGGGTTTGGCTGCCATTTTGTTCAAATGATATCACTTTTTTTCCGGTTTCCCAGCTAGCCCGCAGCTATTTAAAAACCTACCCCATTAAATCAAAATTTACTGCCTTCTACCCTTCGTGTTTTTCGGACAAGAAAAATATGCGAAAAGATTTATCACAACTGTCGTGAAATGTACGTTTTAAACGAAAATCATTTTTCAGTAGGAATATTTAAATAATCCTATTATGCTTTGTTTAACGGTAGGTAAAAAGAAAATACCATGGAAATGTAAATTGTTTTTTTTTAAGGAAATATTCTATGACGCTCCAAATGATTTGCTTACAACATTTTTAAGCTATTAACAGAAGATACTTATAAAACAACGGTTTTAATAACTTGGATAATTTGGAAGCAATTTGTGCGGCAAAGCACTGTGATATATGTGTAAATTATTAAATCTGTGTGTAAAAAAGTGTAAATGTTTCGCTTGCGTATAGTACCTCTGATTTGATTACTGTGTTGTATTGTCTAATTTTTGCGTGTGTAAATATGCATTTCTTACCATCTTCTGTCGTCCAGTGGGTTCGAGGATCTCGCCCCGGTATTTAAAGTGAGTGATCCTATTTATTTTGTCGTATTTGGTGTTCAAATTTTTGACATCTAATTTTGAGCAGAAGAATTTGGTTTTTTGAAAGGAGATTTGTAGTCCGAGTTTCTCTGCACATTCCTTGAGAACTTCGATCTGTTTGGTTGCCCTTGTTTCATAGTCTGCGAGTATGGCCATGTTGTTTGCGAAGGCTAGGCATGAGATTTCTATGTTGTTTTTGGGTCGCCCGAGTCGTATTGGTTTCCAGGGTCTTTGATTTTTCAATTCTTTTTCCCATTCCCTTATGACTTTATCCAGGACCAGGTTGAAGAAGAGTAGGCATAACCCATCTCATTGGCGTACTCCGGTTTTACTCAGGAAGGGTTTGGAAATTTCCCCCATAAATTTCACTTTAGAGGTTGTGTCGGTCAGTGTCTGCTTGATCAATCGTAATGTTTTGGGGTCCAGTCCTTGTTCTTCTAGGATGTTGAACAGAGACTTTCGGTAAATGCAGCCGTATGCTTTATTGAAGTCCACGAACGCGCAGATGATTGGGCGTTCCTGATAGCCGGCCAATTTTGGGTTCTAGTTCTTCTTGTGTTCTCTGAAGAAGGCACGCTGGGAGGATTTTGTAAGTGACTTGTAGCAAGGAGATTCCTCTGTCCCCCTTCTTGTGCAGCAGGTGGATTAGAGCACATTTTCATTCATATGGCAAATTTTGCCAGATGTTAGTGATAATTTGCGTGAGTTCCCGCAGTGAATTTGGCCCAAGGTTTTTCAGTAGTTCCGCGGTGATACCATCTTCACCGGATGTTCTGTTATTCTTTAGTTTGGGTATGTGTCTGTGGATTTCTTCCTGTGTTGGTAGTAGTGATTCTGAGTAGGTATAGATACAATTTTCCTTGGGGTATCTTGTGTCGCGTTCGGGACAATTGAGGAGATTAGAGAAATAGTGTGCCAGCTCCTGACAATTATCCTTATTGGTTAGCGCTAATCTGCCATTCCGCTTTCTGAAACAAAGATTTTGTGGCATGTATCCACGGATTTATCTGGTGAAACTCCTATAAAAGTCTCTCGTGTTATAATTGCGGAAATTCTGCTCTATAGAGTCTAGTTGTTCCTTCATGTACTTCCCCTTAGTTTGCCTGATAACCTTTGCGGCCTGTTTTCTAGTTTCGTCAAAAGACCGTTGAGTTTCTGGGTATTTTTTAGTGTTGTACTCCTGAAATAATCATTTACATCGCTGCAATGCACTTTCCCATTCCGAGTCCCACCAAGCGTGTTTTGTGTTGTTTTTCAATGGGATCAGTTCCTATACTTTTTGTGGAATTTTTCTCATTTTTCTGCCTGTTCCTTTTTCCATTCCTCTGTTATGTTGGATTCCTTAATCTTTTTCTTGTCGAATTTCTGTAGATGTGCTTTCTTCTAATGAGTTCTTCTTGGGGTGAACTTGACTTTGATTCGAGTTAGGTAGTGGTCTGAGTCAATGTTCGCGCCCCTGTGGACTTGGATCTCTCTTTGTTGTGGGTATGAGATGGCAACGTGGTCTATCTGGAATTCCCCAATCTGCTATATAGGCGATCTCCATGTCTTCTGTTTTTGTGGAGATTTTCTTAGGAATGTTGACATGATCTTCAAGTTGTTCTGTTGGCATAGTTCGATTAGTCTTGTGCCATTCTTGTTGGTAAATTTGTGACCGGGAAATTTGCCTACGGGTTTTTGATGGATTTTTCTCTACCGATGTGTGCGTAAAATTTTGATTTCAACCTTTGAGACTGCCATTATCTTCTCTGATGTTGCCCAGAATATCTCTGTAGACTTGGGGTATTTATGTTGTCCCAGTTTGCGGGGCATGTACGTTGTTTTGGTGTATTTTTTATTGGTGCACTGTATGCGCTTTGTCATTAGTCTGTTGTTTATGGGGATGATTTTCTTAATAAAGTTAACTATCCTTTTGTGTACAACAAAGTCCATGTCCAGAAGCGGAGCGCCTCTGGCGTCTCGTTTGTCTGTCTTGCCTTTGAATATGCAATAGTTCCCGTAATCCACCGTGTCTTCATCCGTTATGCGTGTTTCTTTTAGGGCAAGCACAAATACCTTTTGCCTGTCAAGTTTTGAAGTTTGTTGGTTGGATCAGCGTGTTGATATTGAAGGTGCCAATGTATGTAGGTGTTTTGTGTGGAAATTTGCCGGAAAGCTCCGACTTTTTTGAGATCGTGTAAGTCCAGGTTCCCCAGAATCCGAAATTTGTGTCGGGTGGCCAAAAAGACGCGTGGTCAATATTATCTCGATAGAACGCAATGCCCTTTCTCGTGACTAATTTAGGTCACTTCTGGTCAATTGTTTGCTTTAATTCACGCAGCATTATTATACATAATCCATTTTTCGTCACCTGTAACCTTTCGCTTTAAAAATAGATTAATTTATTTGCGCTTTAATAGAGAACCATAAGCAAAAATTATGTTTATCAAAATTTACTCCGTTAACTCATGAGGCATCTATAAATCGGCCTTGCAAACCATTTTAAGTTGACGAAATCGCCTTGATCCTATTGGCTGATTAATTTCAAAAACTCATCCGATCTCTCAAATTCATTTTGTTGCCATCAGCCTCGGCCCCAATCGTCCAGAAGTTGGTACATCGCTAAGATTAAAAGTGTTTTCACCAGACCTTCTAATTCACTTACGGTACATGGAATTATCAATGACCTCATTAGCGTACACAGCACATTGTTTTTTACACCTGGGAAACATTCTTGCCTTTTCGGAAATATAAAAGCATAATGTGTGGGTAATGCTCCTAATTTCTATTACTTTACACGTGTGAAATAGATGAAGATGGTTTGAAAATGTATTTAAAACAGTCACTGTGTTTTCAAAAAAGTACAATTTGTTCTATTAGTGAAGGGAACGAAGTTATTTGAAAACATTCATCGTAATTTTAACACTGTAACTCATCTTCTTTAAGACCACTGAACCCGAAGTGAATATTTTTAAAGGCATCTTTATCCATAACTCATACTTTGCGTTATAACCATAAAATTTCCACAGTTTATATACTGAGGTCGTTTAGTTACCATCTTAACGAGTCTTTTAATAAAATTCGAACACATTAATATTTTATGACTACGAAAAATTTCGAACTGCGTAAAATAATTTCAAACTTTTATAAGAACGAAGTGTAGCCGCGAGAAAGATGTAAATATCTTGTCAACCTCGGCTCGTTATGTGAACTGATACTACTGTGTACTTTTGTAAATTTGTAATTTCGCCTAATTACCAATTCAAATTTTTCTTGAATCTATTTAATATTGTCTGGTCTAATAAATAATTAATCCAGAAATTTCCTGAAAAGACTCGAACAAAATCGCCAAGAGTTTATTAAAGAAACGTTAGAAGCTGGCAAAGAGCAGAAAGCAATTAAAAAGGGGACGAAACAATAAAACAATTTCAAGGGTGGCGTTATTTTATATACGCTTCGATTGTTCTACGTAAAAATTAATTACCATCTTTTATATTGATTTTATTTCATAATTGGGGATTTGGACGAGTTATACGGATGTAAGAATTTGGTCAGTGAAAGGAAGAATAATTTAGCAATATACTATCGAAAATTTCTGAAGCGTGGGCTATTAAAATTGCAGATGGTTTTTTATTTTTAATTTTAGTTCATTTTAAACGGTTAAGATGAAATTGACGATCAATGAAACTTAAATATAAATATTAAATATAAATAAAATTAAATATATTTGAATATTTTTGAAGATCCTTAGCGGTAAAATTATTGAATAATATAGATTTAAATTAAATAATTAATCATTAAATGATAGATTGAAATTAAACTATGTACTGTTAAATATAAAGAGGTTTCCAATAAGAGTAAAAGGTAAAAGGTAAAATGTTAGGGTTAGAGGCGCATCAGCATCTAGGCTATTTAGCGACTGCACCTACAGCTTAACGTGGGTTCCGAACTACGGTCATCAGCTTCCGATAAACCCAGGCCAGCACCCCCTTGGGCTATAAACCCTTGGTCATGTACCTACCCATAAGTCTATCAGAAAACCTATCGACTGGCGAGTGACCAACGTAGAACACTTCTCAGAAGGCATCCGGCCTTACCCAACCTTTAACTGGCGTGACTGAGGGATAATTCGTAGTCGGATTTCACACTCTTGCCTAGAAACAATCACAAACATTTAGGAAGTAAACATACAGAAGAAAGAAAGAAAAACAACCTTCCGCGCGCTGGAATCGAACCAACTACCGCTCCAGTGCGGTTTCGGCAAAGCAGCGGCAGGCCGCTGCTCTTACCGTCCGTACCAATGCGACCGGCCCAATAAGAGTGTCAGAAAGAAAATTCACTAACAACTACAACTAAAGTATACCATGCAATTACATATTATCTATTAAGTATTGGATTAAATATTTCTCATACTTTGTATGGCATTTCCAAACCACTTTAATTTAGGTTGCCACTTTATAAAAGGTATTCAACTTAAGGCTTTATTGTATTTTATGATTCAAAGTATGTCCATCGTGATTCATTTATGATTCAAAGTATTGTCCATCGTTTGCCACTACTTTCTCCCATCCTTCAGGTAGCATTCGAATCTCGCGTTGGTCGTGTGATCTTTTGGTGCGATCCACGAATTGATCCAATTTTTGACTTTTTTATAAGACCATGATCCACCAGGCCTTGTGCTATAGATCGAAATAGGTGATAGTCAGAGTCAATGTCTAGAGAATACGGTGCATTTCTTATTTCAACGTTTCCAAGTATGTTTTGATCACTTTCGCAACATGGGGCCGAGCATTGTCATGCTGCAAAATTATGTTATCTTTATGTTTGTCTTTCAATGGTCGGCTCAAATGCATTAATTGCGTTTGACAACGATTCTTGTGATTCTTTCAGATGGTTTTAACAGCTCATAATACACTACACCGAGCTGGTTCCGGCAAATACAGAGTATGATATTGGAGCCGTGAATATACGTTTTGGCCGTCGGCGTGGAAGCGTTACCGGAATATCGCCAGGATTTTTTACACTTAGGGTTATCGTAATAAAACCATTTTTCGTCCCCAATCATAATGCCATGCAGAAATCCCTTCCGTTTTTGCCTTTGATGCAACTGTTGAAAAGCGAACTAACGGCGTTCGACATATCTCGGTATCAACTCATATGTCATCCAATATCCTTGCTTCTGGGTCTTTTCCCAAATCTTTGAGGCGATTTGAAATTGCTTGTTAAGTCACTCCCAATAATCTTGCCAACTCTTCTTGACTTTGACACGAGTCTTCATTAAGCAGTGCTTCTAATTTTTCATCTTTATAAACTTTCACTCTTCCAGCGCTTTGCCGGTATTTAACGTGAAAATTACCGCTCTTGAAGCAACTCACGAATCGTTTTCACTCATAGCAGGTGTGTCTGAAACCATTCGGTGAGCCTCAACCGCATATTTCTTCATATTAAAGAAATAAATTAACACCTTAAACGCAAATGTCGAGAATTTGGCTCATAATGTGACATTTTTAATCACGAATAACTTTATGATGTAAATACAAATCGACTACTGGTGCTATGGAGTTATGTTTATAAGATGCCTAATGGTATTGCATGCCGTCTCTGATGTATTTATTTCGACGACTACTTACCACTAACACCATCTACAGGAAAACGGCGGGAGCAAAGTTTGTAACCTTTTATTAGGTTGCTAAGAAAGTTATTGCGGTTTTTAACCATTAAATTGAAATGCACATATCTTAGAACTGAAACAGAACTTTATTAATCAAAATATAAACCATACTTTTCCAAAATCAACATACTTTTCCAATGGAGACCAAGTTTATTTATACCGGTTACGTAAAATTCCAGAGTCCTGAAGGCGACGAAGTCGTTGAAGGCAATTTTTACCTCTTTAATTGTTAAAGCATTTCTCACACAGAAAGTTATTGAGATTCTTAAAAAAGTGGTAGGTCAGGCGAGTATGGCGGATGGTCGAAATTTTCGTAACCCAACTCATGCAACTTTTATCGCGTGATCATTGAGACGTGTGGCCGAGCGTTGTCATGGAGGAGAATTAGTATCTTCCTGTTTATCAATGCCGGGTACATGCGCCACAGTTTTTGGCACATTTCATCTGTAATCATTTCGCCCGTATTGCAGAAGATATCATAAGTCAGACCTGCAGATCACCAAACATCATGACTTTATTTTCATGCATTTTCGGCTTTGGAAAGTGTTGTGGAGCTTCGTCGCTGTCCAAACCACTAAGCCGATCGTTGCCGATTATTGTAAAGACTGCTCTTTTCATCGCACCTCACAATGCGTTCGAGAAACGGATTGTTTTTATTGCGCAAAAGAATCGTAGACGACACTTAAAAATGTTTTTTTATTTTCATTCAATTCGTGCGGCACCAATTTATTTTCAGCTTTTTGGACTTTTTAATGTCCTACATATGATTAGAAATCGTCACATGCGTTACATCTAATTCAGAGTAAAGCTTCCGAATAATTGTATGCGGATTGACTTCGACTAAGGCCCTCAATTGGTCGTTGTCAACATCCGATGGCCGAGATGATGAACGTAGTGGTGTTCATCATCTTCAAGGCTCTCATCGCCGCTACTAAATTGTTTAAACCACCATTGCGCAGTACTTTTATTAGAGGCTTCTCGGCCGAACGCATTGCTGATATCGGGAGCTGTTTCGGCAGCTTTTCGGCCTAGTTCAACATCGACAACCGTTGAAAACATCGATAAAGTGAAAGAAATGGTGGTCAATAATGGCAAATTAACCATTAGAGAACTAGAAGAGGACTTGAAGATTGCTTATGGGTCCGTTTAAGATATTTTAATTAATGATTTGGGTTTCTGCCGTGTTGCAGCAAAGTTGGTGCCAAAGCGACCGTCTTGACATCGCAAAAGACATGATTTTCAAGGTTGAATCCGACCAAACATTTATCAAATGCATTATTACTGGAGACGAGATATGGGTTTATGAGTACGAAACGCTATCCAGACATCAAGCGAGTGAATGGCGTGTATCCAATGAGTCAAAACCGAAAAAATCATGTCATTTTCAATCGAAAAAGAAGGCAATGCTTTCGATTTACATGGACTACAACGGTGTTGTGCATCATGAATTCCTTCTGGGAGGTCAAACGGTTAACAAGAAGTATTATTTGCACCACGATAATGCACCGTTGCACAATGCTATCATTATCCACGACCTTTTGACCAAGAACGGAACGAATACCATCCAATAGGCGCCGAATTTACCTGATATGGCTCCATGGGACTTCTTTCTGTTCAATCGAGTCAAAAAATCACTACGTAGAATGTATTTTAGCAGCCGAGAGGAGGTTATAGAAAAATCGAAGAGGGCTCTGATAGCCACACCCAACAAGGAATATAAAAAATGTTTCGAAGATTGAATCAAGCGCTAGCATAAGTGCGTTACAGTCCATGGGGAGTACTTTGAAGGGGACAATATCATTTTTGATAAATAAACTTAATATGTTTTGTATTTTCTGAATAAATGTTGAGAATTTTTTGATCAAGGTAAAAGTATACTTACCTTTATAAGTTCAAAAATATTTATTAGGAACTTTATCTATTTTGAGCTGATTCATAACAATGAAGCTCTTAATTATAATGTGAACTAGGCGATGGAATGTATGCACAGATGTACGAAAAGACTACGCTTTCTCGGTAGAAAATGCTTTATAATGTTTAGTACACTTCCTCACAACTGGAAAAGATCTCAATTGTTTAATACAGGTCAAAACTCTCCTGCAGTGAAAAATGTTAACTCGTTGAAATGTACCAATATTACTTAATATTTACAGCTGTTATTTCCATCGTATTTAAATGTTTTAAATTTTCTTTAATTTGTATAGCAGCAATGGCAATCACTCTTCCAAGAATTTAAGGCGACAAAAATTATATTTTGTACGTTACAACTTCGTTTCGGGATAATTTTAGGTTTCATGCTGTCAGTGTATTTATATTTACTTGTCTCGTTAGGGCATCAACTCCTTAATTGTTGCAATTATCATGGTTTGGTTGGTCAAATAATCTTATAGATATGATCATTTCTGACTCTATTATTTCATATAAGACAGAGAAGAAAAGAATCATAGAAACGATGTCCTTTATAGCAAAATAAATCCTAAACAAATCATATAATACACAAAATATCTAAATTAAAAGTTGTTTCTTAATTTTTTTTTTAATTCGCACCAGTTATCCTAATGAGGTTGATGCAAGTGTTCTTGTTATCTATAAAAATATTTCTAATCATGTGCTGAGAATTGAAAATTACACGACTTGAGTAAAAACATGTTACCTCAAACCCACCTGAACGGAATTAGAATTGCTATGAATTGAGAACTGTCATCAATTCGAGGCCAATACTTGAATTCTAGACATTACATTCCAAAATAAGTTCAGAATAAAAAATACCCCAATTTGAGCCAATTTATTGGATATCTACATGGAAGGTTGGCATCTTTGATAAAGAAAATGCAGAAGAACACCAAGTCACCACCCAAACATAGAAGTTGGTTCTCCACCCAAAGATCATCATTCCGAATGGTGGGATTATAAATATATTCACTATTACAAAGGGTCTCCGTTAGACCGAACAGTTGATTTAACTTTACATTATTTGCAGATAACATTCATAAAACCTTCATAATAGGCAAATTGAAAGGAAGTCAATCTTCATGACCACGGCAAAGCCTTATAAGTGTATGTTATCAATAATCCCTAGTAAATTGTCATTACATTCGGGTGCATTGCTTTCTCCACCATATTAACCAGAAATAACATCATCCGATAATCGCTTTTACCGGGCGTTGCTAGTCAATAATTTTCAAACAGTATAAATAAATATAAATATAAACATATAATATATAATATATATAAAATAATATATATAAAAATTTGTCATTAGTCAAGAAAGCATTTGTAACAGCCTACACAAAATGTGAGACATATAAGCTTAAACATAGTTGTATATATAATTTAAGGTATTTCAACATAGTTGTATGACCTTTTAACAGCTAATTTAGTTTGGTACTGAAGAACAAAAAGAGGGTAGCAGTATTTAAAATATATTTTATTGAATACATTTCCCAATTTCTGCAAGAGTTTTCGAATAAGAGTGTCAGAACAAACAGCGTGCGCTGTTTATAATATAAATGTGTCACAGTGGTAGTCAGTTGCTGCAGTCGGGAGATAATTAATAATACCCCAAACATCGTTCGAGGGGGCGGAGCCAACACCAGAACCAATAAGAAGTACGCACCATCACAATCTGCGACCCAGAAAAATATAAATATTACGAGACGGTTTCCACAGCTTTCGGGTTCATCGTTCAGTTTTCCTCGATCCTTAATCGAATAAACATCTTCTGCATTTTCTGTACCTGCCGTGCCGCGATCGCTAGTTGTTACGGTCCGTCTCGGCTATCCCCATTTCGGACAGGCCGTCTAGCCACGCGCCGACCCGAACCCGGCCCGCAGACGGGCCTGCACCATGGAGAATGACTACCTCTCGGACTCCGATGAAGACGCGCCGAAACCGATACGACACCAGCTCTTCGACATCAACAAACTCAAAAAAACCGCTGAGCCCAGCCCCAATTCAACTGCCGCCTCGAAGAAAGCAGCGACGAAAATCTTCCAAGCCAACAAGTGGAAAATCACGGAAGCCAAGTCGGTGGGACTCGGCATCTAATTCTTTCCGACCTCGGCCGGACGCGGTTCCTCCATGCCAATAAGATACCTGACCATTCACACTTTCTGACCAGTGACAGAGAGCTCAACGTCGTAATTCGTGGCGTTGACTCCAACATCGAGACAGAAGATATCATCGCCGACCTGAAAGTCCAAGGTTTCGATCCTCCGAAATCAGAAGGGTGACCCACACGAACGGCAGGAAAATGACGCTAATCAGAGTCCGTCTGCCCAGATCGCAGATGGACTGAGAGACCTACGTCTGCGACCTCGCCATCTCCGTCGAGGAGCAGAAATTCAACAGGACGTTTACCCAGTGCCGAAACTGTCTCCAATTCGGTCACTCCGCAACGAACTGCTTCGTTCGTTCATCCAAAGTGCCGCAGATGTGCCCAAGACCACAAAGCGGCAGCCTGTCCAAAGTCCAAAGATCTTCCAGCCACATGCATAAACTGTGGGGGCGACCACGCCGCCACCTTCTTCGGATGTCCAGCGTACCCAAAGAATAGATCACCAAAACAAAAAACCGCGTCCACCAGCAAAACACCTTCAGCCACCACAACCCCGGACCAGTCCTTTGCCGCAGCAACAGCCGCAAAGCCAGCTCCACCACCAAACCTCGACGAAGCCGTCACCCAGTACCTTCAGCAAGCCATGGCCGGCCTCGCCGCAGGCCTGAAGGAATTCCTCCAAAAAGCATCACCGCAAAACACGCCACAAAAAGCAACACCCGTACGCCAGCCCCACGCCGACCTCTTCGAAAGAAATACTCTCGCCGACCTCCCCACCACAACGCAGGATCTAACCCCGCTCCATCTCCAATTCACTAACAACGGCCCAGTCGTTGTCGGGACATCGTCCACACACCTGGTGTACAGGGCAAGAGACCTAGCACCTTGAACCCCATTTTCAACAGTTCCACAGCTTATATATATATATATATATATATATATATATATATATATATATATATATATATATATATATATATATATATATATATATATATATCATCATCATCATCATCCGCCAGTATGGATCCACTGCAGGATAAAGGCCTCTTCAGCATGCTTCCAACTTTCACGGTCCTGGGCTTTCCTCTGCCACTCGGGTCCAATATACTTAACGATGTCATCAATCCATCGTGCTTTCGGTCTTCTTCGCGGACGTTTTCGATCAAGCGGTATCCACTCCAGAATTGCCTTGGTCCATCTGTCATCACATCGCCTCGCTATATGGCCTGCCCATCTCCATTTCAATTGATTTACTCTTCCAATGATGTCACATAGTTTTGTTTGTTCCCTGATCCATGCGAAGGACTTTCTGTCTGGTCTTGTAATACCAAGCATACATCTCTCCATTCCCTTCTGTGCCACCCGTGGTTTTTAAATTGATTGCGATGTGAGTGTCCAGGTTTCACTTTCGTATGTCATAACGGGTAGAATGCACTGATCGAAGACTTTTCTTTTCAGACAAAGTGGAAGTCTGCTCTTCAACACTATGTTGAGCCTGCCAGCCACATTTAACACGCCGTTCCACGTCCCGGGCGATATTCCCCTCCATTGAAATCATCTGCCCAAGATATATAAAGCTGTCCACAATCTCCAAATCCTTTCCTAAAACCGAAATTATTCTGTTCTGAGCGAAGTTATTGAACATAACCCGGCTCGTTTTCAGATTTATTTTCAAGCCAAATGGTTCGCCAGCCCTTTGCAGTTCTTGTATGCGTCTTTGCAGCTCCTCTGGGTCTTGTGAAAGGAGAACAATATCATCTGCAAATCTAAGATGGTTTACGTTTGCACCATTGATTTTTACACCATCCTGTTCCCAATCCAGGAATCCGGAATACTTCTTCAAGGCCAGCCGAGAAAAGGATAGGCGATATTGCGTCACCCTGTCGTACACCTCGTTCTACATTAATTCCCACTTCAAGGTCATCAAGGTGAATTGTGGCTGTAGCTGCATCATATATCGATCCTAATAGGTTTACATATGCTTTATGTAAAGCTATTAGGCTAAGCAGTGCATCCATTATCGCATGCTTTGACATGGAGTCAAATGCTTTTTCGTAGTTGATAAAAGCCAAGCACAGTGGCATGGTGTATTCGTTGTGCCTTTCTATGGCCTGCTGTACAACCTGGAAGTAATCCATTGTGCTGAATCCACTTCTGAATCCTGCTTGTTCTCTTGGTTGTGTATGTGAGTTGTGGTATATATATATATATATATATATATATATATATATATATATATATATATATATATATATATATATATATATATATATATATATATATATATATATATATATATATAACAGAGGCCCGATTGCAAGAGCTGTTAATCGAACTTGACAACATACATTGGGATATTATTGGGCTCTGTGAAACACGAAGGAAGGGTGAAGAGTTAATCAAACTGGAACCAACTGGACACGTACTCTATACTCGATGTACGGAAAATGGCCGATGTGGCGGAATAGGATTCCTCATCAATCGAAAGCTGAAGGACAGTGTGGTAAAATTTGAAAGTACATCCGACCGGATTAGCCCAATGCGTCATTCAGCTGAATAAAAAGTTTAGGCTTCAAATCGTCCAAGCTTATGCACCAACTATAAGCCATAAAGATGAGGAAATTGAGGAATTTTATGATGATGTAGCCCAGCTTTTATACAAGGAGAAATGTAGGTACAAAAATCTGATGGGTGATTTTAATGCCAGAATTGGAACAACAAGAGCAGACGAAAATGCAACTGGCCCATATGGAACTGGTGAGCGAGACAATAGAGGTGACAGATTAGTTGATTTTGCTGAAGGACAAGAACTATATGTTATGAATTCATTCTATAAGAAAAATATCAGCAGAAAATGGACAAGGAAAAGTCCATCTGGGCTCACAAGCGAAATTGACTACATCATGACCAACGATAAAACAATATTTACCAATTGTACTGTCCTTAACAATTTTAATGTTGGAAGTGACCACCGAATGGTACGAGCAAGGGTTCGGATTGACTGTCGAAAAGAGCGCGAAAGAATGGTAAGATCAAAGAAGGGCAAGGTGGATTCTGGAAAACTGCTGGAGAGAGGAAGCGATTTTGAGATTGCTTTGTCAAACCGGTTTGCTGCGTTACCAGATCCAGAGGAGGTGGAAATATCAGATCAATATGAAGAAATCGCCAACAATGTACTTCAAACGGCTGCTTCAATAGCACCAGAGGAAAAATGTCTCAAACAAACAAAAATCTCCAGTGAGACCATTGATTTAATGAAGAAACGGCGAGCAATGAGAAATGCAGGTAGTCCTTTTGGCAGGGTCGAGTACACTGAGCTCTGCAAAACTATAAGAAAACGTATCAGAGAGGACACGCGCCGATTCAATATGCAGCTAGTGCAAAAAACCCTGGAAGGAATTAACGGGAAAAGGAATTAACAAAGCTAAACAGAAGCTGAGAAACAAAAGAACGCAAATATATGCTTTAAAGCGTGAGGATGGCACAGTGTGCAGGACGCGTACCCAAATGTTAGAGATTGTCAGAAGGTTTTATTCCCAGTTATATGAAGATCAGAGCCAGTCAGGGACAGCAATACCCACGGAAGAACAATATATAATGCCAGATATCCTAGTGGAGGAAGTAACAAATGCTATAGAATTGATGAAGAACGGCAAGGCTCCAGGAAAGGATAGTGTAACTGTCGAAATGCTAAAAGCTGGTGGTCGGACGTTACATAAAACACTGACAAAATTATACTCAAAATGCCTCAAAGAATAAAAAGTACCTGACTTATGGAAAAATGCAGAAGTGATCCTTTTACATAAAAAAGGAGCACAGGAAGATTTAAAGAACTACCGTCCAATAAGCCTCCTATCAGTGATGTACAAAGTTTTCACTAAGATAATTTCTAAAAGAATATTAAAAAAACTGAATGATGCACAACCAAGAGAACAAGCAGGATTCAGAAGTGGATTCAGTACAATGGATCACATCCAGGTTGTACAGCAGGTCATAGAAAGGCACAACGAATACACCATGCCACTGTGCTTGGCTTTTATCGACTACGAAAAAGCATTTGATTCCATCTCAAAGCATGCGATATTGGATGCACTGCTTAGCCAAGGTATAGAGAGAGCCTATGTAAACCTATTAGAATCGATATATGATGGAGCTACAGCCACAATTCACCTTGATGATCTTGAAGTGGGAATTAATATAGAACGAGGTGTATGGCAGGGTGACGCAATATCGCCTATTATTTTCTCGGCTGGCCTTGAAGAAGTATTCCCTAAACTGGATTGGGAACAGGATGGTGTAAGGATCAATGGTGCAAACTTAAACCATCTTAGATTTGCAGATGATATTATTCTCATTTCACAAGACCCAGAGGAGCTGCAAAAACGCATACAAGAACTGGGCTGGCGAACCATTTGGCTTGAAAATAAACCTGAAAAAGAATCAGGTTATGTTCAATAACTTCGCTCAGGACCGAATAATTTCAGTTTTAGGAAGGGATTTAGAGATTGTGGACAGCTTTATATATCTTGGGCAGAGGATTTCCATGGAGGGGAATACCGCCCGGGAGGTGGAACGGCGTGTTAAATGTGGCTGGCAGGCATTTGGTAGGCTCAACATAGTGTTTAAGAGCAGACTCCCACTTTGCCTGAAAAGAAAAGTATTCGATCAGTGCATTCTACCCCTTATGGCATACGGAAGTGAAACCTGGACACTCACATCGCAATCAATTCAAAAACTTGGGTGGCACAGAGGGGAATGGAAAGATGTATGCTTGGCATTACAAGACGAGACAGAAAGTCCTGCGCATGGATCAGGGAACAAAGAAAAGTCTGTCACATTATTGGAAGAGTAAAACAGTTGAAATGGAGATGGGCAGGCCATATAGCGAGGCGATGGAACGACAGATGGACCAAGGCAATCCTGGAGTGGATACCGCTTGATCGCAAACGTCCGCGAAGAAGACCGAAAGCACGATGGATTGATGACATCGTTAAGTATATTGGACCCGATTGGCAGAGGAAAGCCCAGGACCGTGAAGGTTGGAAGCATGCTGAAGAGGCCTTCATCCTGCAGTGGATCGATACGGGCTGATGATGATGATGATGATGATATATATATATATATATATATATATATATATATATATATATATATATATATATATATATATATATATATATATATATATATATATCTGGATGCTGGTGTTTAAATCCAGGATGCCTCAATATCTGAAGACACAAGAGTATGAATAGTGCTTCCTCCCTCTTCCTCAGAAGCAGAGACATTATTACGGAGATTGCCAACAGCACAACGATTCAAAGATCGATATTGAGAGTAACCCTAGTTCGATAGGCGAATAAATAAATGGGTATGTAACATAACAAGAGACAGATAAATAACCCAACGTATAACTAAATTGAAATAGACATCGCGAGAGATTGAGATACTTAATGCGAACACCAGATAACAGATAGACTCGCAGGGTCAAGATAGGCATCCAGGCTGGGAAAAAGAAATTGCGGACATCCAAGAGCTCCTTTAAGTCTCGAGAATGAACGAGGGTGAGTGATATATAGAAGAAGTATCGGACAACAATGGATGAGCATGACAACAAACGGAAATAAATGCCATTAAATTGTGGAGGTGTACATCCAGAAATGGAATAATTAGACACTGCATATGTTGATTATAATAATATTTGAGATCCGCAAAAATGACACCGGTCACTATGAAGCAACTTTCACAGTGTATTTAACTTTACTATGAAAATGATTTTTATGTGAAAAATGTTTCTTTGGTTTTTGGTATTTCGCGGTGAGGCGCATCTTCATTTCAATATGGGGAGAAGAACGTTAAAGAAAGGTTATCGAGCTACTACTTTATTATTATAGTCACAAGGTGATAGTAATCAAGAGGTTTTAACAAAAGATCCTTTGCAGAGGAGCAAGAGCTAGAACTTTGAATGATATCTTAGTTCCAACCTAATCTGCAAATAGGAATTATTTCAAGTACATTTCTTATTAATAAAATAGTAAACATTATGTTCAATTCAAAATTCAAACACATTCAGTGTAATATATACTTGCACCTTAAACTTTTTATTAAAAATATTAAGCATTTGGTAAGTGCACAAAATTAATATGAAAATTTCAAAACCGTAAATTATTATTCGTGTTAAACAACCCATACAGCAGAAATAGCGAAACCTTCACAACTGAAACGGGTCGTCTATTTTTCAGTGTGAACTCATCTCGTCAATCTTTCGCCGTTTCAGCGGTTTCAGCTGCTGCACTAACCCTCCTTCAATCTCAGGTGCCAGTCTAGGCATGCAGTTAGAGGAACGAGCCAGAATAGATAAAGTCCTTGTGGATAAGTTTAAAAATAAAAAGACGTCTACCCTGGAAAATATGAGATAAAACGGATAAAATGTATGAATATAAAGTTATGACGAAGTGGTATTGTTATAGGCAATGATGACGGGATATGTTCCAGTTCGAGACACGGAGGAATCTGAACATGAAATATAGTTTCAGTCAGCTGGTTAAAAGATTTTATGGTATCAAAAAACGTTTTCTGTATTGAAACGAAATTGAAAATAGTAAAAGTTCGAAAATTCAGGTAGTTCTCACCGTAGAAAACAAAATACAATTTTTTTAAGTTTTTTGCGATTTAACAACCTTGTAATGTAATCTATTTCTACGGAATCACAAAAAAATAAAAATAAACCCTTAAACTGGGAAAAAGTGTATCTCTGCCAAAAAGACTCAGTAACACTAATAATTATTTAGTAAAGACAAGCACAAATTCAGAGACTAATAAAAAACAAAAATTAGATAATTATAACACATATAAGAATCTAACTGTGATGTCTACAACTACCCTACTTAACTATGCATAATAAGATGAAAGGTTCAACATTAAACAAATATTATTATAGTATAAAGGCTCTTATCTATCGTACTTGAAAAATATAACTGAAAATAATAATTAATATAAGTGAAAATAATAATAAAGTAATATCTGGTCTTATGCTTTGTGGTGCTCTTTAACTATCTAGCCTCTAGCCTAAGATGAGCGATTACTATATTATTCGGGGTCTAAAACGTTTGCAGTCCAAAATGTTTAGATCCTGAAATGTTAGGGGCCTACAATGAAGGGGTTCTAAAATGTCCATAGACTAAAATGCCCATAGTTTAAAATGGCCATGTCCTAAAACCCTCTATAAAAATTCAAAAAATAAGCCAGTGTACGGGCTTGATGAACTAATTAACATACCTCTTATGGAGGGATAGCTCAACCAGGACTATCAGTTGCGTCAGCTAAATACATCGTTGTCCGTCATGTTAGTGTAGAGACAAGTGTTCAGCACGAGACGAAATTTTCGAGGGTCTCGGCGGTCAAACCGAAATATACAGGTGCGCTTTGAAGTAAGATATGCGCAAAACAATACTACATGTAGCGGCAGATAATTTTTAAACTCTACAACCTTAGCATTTGAAGGGAATTTTCAATCAGCGAATCGTTTTTTTCAGGATTGGAAAGAGGAACTAATCGCTTGAAGCTAAATCCGACAAATACGGTGCAAGCGGAAATATTTCGAGGCATTTATAATAATGTTTTGCAACGATAACCTAAGACGTATGTGGAGGTATATTTTCAGGCGAAAAGAGCAGTTTTTTTAAAGAGGTGTCAATGTTTAGCCCTAAATAGCACTCTTCAATTAATTCAATAGTGAAGCGTAATATTCCCCGGTGATAGTTTCGCCTTTTCCAGTTTAGTCTAGGATTGATGCCATGATTTTGATCTCGGTGTTGCTTTCGCTGTCTCAAGAAACATTCTTGGTTCTGTAACAAATGTCCAGCCAGTAAATAATCGACTTATGACACTATCCCTCAAGTGTGCTAACAAAAACTATACATTAATCAATGCACACCTCCCAGTTAATGAAGAAAATAAATCTAATCCTGAAAAAGTAAATAAGTCCTGGGAAATTCTAGAAAAGACTATCTCTAAAATTCCCTCTAACCATGTAAAAATCCTATTGGGTGAGTTCAACGCCCAGCTAGGGAAAGAAAAAAAGTACAGGAAAACAGTCGGCAGTTTTCCCGCTCATAAATGGACTAACCATAATAGTAGAATATTGGTTGAACTATGTTCGCAGTTTAATCTAAAAATAATGTCAACCCATTTTAAGAAGAAAATATCCAAACAAAAGACCTGGAGGTGCCCAAACACGTACATGGGTGAATTTCAAATTGACCATGTTGCCATTTCGTACCCCAATTATAAAGAGATTTTGAATGTTCAAGTCAGGAAAGGAGCTAATATAGACACGGATCACTACTTGACTAGAATCAAACTTAGCTTAAAAACTCGAAAACTTATTCAAAAGAGGCTGCTAATACCAAAGTTTGACCCAACGAAAATAAAACCAGCCCTAACAGAAGAGCTTGATAAACAACCAGCACAGAACTGGCAAGAATTGAAACAAAAAATTATAAAAACGGCCTTAAAGTTGGTCTCTTTACAAAAACGTAGAAAATATCCGTGGTGGGATGAAGTTTGCGAGCAAGCAGTATTAAGCCGAAGTAAAGCATTCAAAGATTGGAACAGTCAAAAAACAGCAATAAACTATAACATCTTTTTGGAAGTAAGAAAAGAAACATCGAAGCTAATTAGACAAACTAAAAGAAAATTTGAAAACAATCAACTTAATGAAATAGAAAAAGATTTCTAAAAAAATAACACCCGAAACTTTTACAAAACATTTAAAACTAAATTAACAGGCTATCAACGGCAAAGTCTTTGCTTCCAAAAGGAAAACGGACAATTAGCTCTAAATAACCAAGACAATTGCAAAGAACTTGCGAAATATTTTGAACAAATACTAAACTGTTCTGAGCCCTTAAACAAATTAACAACACTAAAACCTAAACAAACAAACCCAGATTCATTACCACCGAATGAAGATGAAATAATTAGGCATATCAAGCGGCTTAAAAATGACAAGGCTTCTGGTGAAGATGGAATCACTGCTGAACTTTTGAAATCCGCCGGTCCAGGTACAATCAAGGAAATAACCAAAATTCTACAAGAAGTTTGGCGAACCGAACGGATTCCGGAAGATTGGAAAGATGCTCTAATCCATCCACTACATAAGAAACGAGATAGAACGGATGTAAACAACTATAGAGGGATATCTCTTCTCCCAGTTTGTTACAAGATTCTATCTCAATGTCTACTAGACAGAGCACAGGGACAGTTAGAACCTAACATTGGTCAATATTAAGCAGATTTTCGACCGGGCAGCTCCTGCCCTGAACAGATCCTGAATCTGAAGTTGATTCTAAGACATCAAAAACTGTACACTAAAAATCTCGTCTGCACATTTGTGGATTTCAAAAAAGCATATGATTCTATTGACCGCGAATTTTTATTCCGATTCTTGAAAGATCACTTAGTGACGATTAAAACTGGAGTGAGACATGGGAATGGACTCTCGCCACTCTTATTTAACTGTGTTCTAGAAAAAGTAATACAGGAGTGGCGTGAAAAAAAAGTCGGCCCTGAATGTTGACCAGCCCATTAAACTGGGGAGAACCAACATCAAAATTGATTGTCTGGCATTTGCTGATGATCTAGCAATTTTAGCTCAAGATGTATTAACGGCACAGAAACAGATTGAAATCCTAAAAGAAACAGCAGAAAATGTAGGACTCCAAATTTCCTTTGAAAAGACACAATACATGACCTGCAACAGACTAAGAACGCCATTTCTAAAAACAAAATATGGTAACATCAGACGAGTCTCTCAATTCAAATATTTGGGTGAAATAATCATGGAAAATGGGTTGGAAAAAGCGGCCAATAAGGGTAGATGTCAAAAAATGGAAACGGCATTGAGACTTACACAAAATATTTACAACAAAAAATGCCTATCTAAAAACACAAAACTGAGACATTACAACACAGTTATTAAGCCAGAATGTCTATATGCTGCAGAAACGTTCATTTTGAATAGAAAGAAGGGCGTCGAGGACATTGAAAAGAAGGAAAGAAAAATCGTAAGAAAAATCCTAGGCCCCAAACAAATAAATAGCACAACATACCGACTTCGAGAAAACCAAGAAATCAAACAATACACAGATATACATAGCGATATGAGAAAAAGAAGACTTAAGTTTTACGGACACATAAAACGGATGAATCCGAGTAGGTTAACTAGACAAATAGTCGAATTTTATGAAAATAGGAGTAAAGCTAAAGTAGAAATAATTAAATGGATTGCTGCAATTAAAGAGGACCTAAGATCAGCAAATATTTCTTAAAGTGAAATTCAGGATAGAGGCTGTTTCAGACACAAGGTGAGCGTTTGGAAGGTTGGCCAGAGAGAAAAATGTAGGAAGACTGGAACAACTTGGTCTGACGAAAGGAAAAAAGCACATAGCGAAAGAATGAAATTAGCATGGGCACAAAGGAAGGCTAACAACAACAAACGCCTCTAATTGTACTTCGCGTGGTCCACTAGGGCCCATACGTGAATAATAATAATAATAATAATAAAGGCTCTTATCTATGGTACTTGAAAAATTATTTAACGTTATTAAATGATGGTAGACAAATAGTGATTAATATTAGTGAAAATAATAATAAAGTAAGATATGGTCTTATACTTTGTGGTGCTCTTTAACTATCTAGCCTCTGGATCGTCCATTTTCTAAGATGAGCGATTACTATATTATTCGGGGTCTAAAACGTTTGCACTCCAAAATGTTTAGATCCTGAAATGTTAGGGGCTAACAATGAAGGGGTTCTAAAATGTCCATAGACTAAAATGCCCATAGTTTAAAATGGCCATGTCCTAAAACCCTCTACAAAAATTCAAAAAATAAGCCAGTGTACGGGCTTGATGAACTAATTAACATACCTCTTATGGAGGGATTGCTCAACCAGGACTATCAGTGGCGTCAGCTAAATACATCGTTGTCCGTCATGTTAGTGTAGAGACAAGTGTTCAGCACGAGACGAGATTTTCGAGGGTCTCGGCGGTCAAACCGAAATATACAGGTGCGCTTTGAAGTAAGATATGCGCAAAACAATACTACATGTAGCGGAAGGTTAATTTTTAAACTCCACAACCTTAGCATTTGAAGGGAATTTTCAATCAGCGAATCGTTTTTTTCAGGATTGGAAAGAGGAACTAATCGCTTGAAGCTAAATCCGACAAATACGGTGCAAGCGGAAATATTTCGAGGCATTTATAATAATGTTTTGCAACGATAACCTAAGTCGTATGTGGAGGTATATTTTCAGGCGAAAAGAGCAGTTTCATTTTAGAGAGGTGTCAATGTTTAGCCCTAAATAGCACTCTTCAATTAATTCAATAGTGAAGCGTAATATTCCCCGGTGATAGTTTCGCCTTTTCCAGTTTAGTCTAGGATTGATGCCATGATTTTTCCTGCATATGGAACCGTTTTGGCACACGTTTAGCTTTGGCGCACGTTCACATGCTCTTACCCACTGTTTATACTACTGCCTCATCTACGGCATGTAATGGTAATTCCATGTTCCATCTATTATTATAAAATGTCGAAAAAACTAAGTAAAATCGCATTTAAATAAGTCTAAACACCCTTGAGAAGTTTAATTACTTTATGGGAACCTTTGCTGTGCTAAACACAAAAACACTTTTCTTAAACTCCTCGACATGCGTCTCGCCAACCATGTTAGCATCATCAGAGATGATTCAGTCTTCATTAGATTGAATAATCATCAGGTTTAATAACTGCATTACTTAACTATTTTAATCTACAATACCATATAATATCCATCGTTATATTTTCCGAAAAAAAAAAAAATTAGCTGTTTATTTGAGTGCGGCGGCTGCCCTGCATTGTAGGAGGTTGTACGCGGACTAATCTTGCAGATAATTTACTCAGTATATACAAAGATTGTTCAACAGCATTCCAAAATGTCACAAACTTGTAATTCGTGTAGAGGCCCTATAGCAAAGAAGTCATATGCAATTCTATGTTTCACCTGTGATACTTGGCACCACATTAAATGCGCAGACTTGAGCATAAGTCAGCTCAGTGCTTACAGTCGTGAGCTGAAGAAAGATGATGGTGACCGCTGGAACTGTCCTACTTGTATAAAGCAATCCGTAATGAAATCTCACAACGCGCGAAAATCGATGTTTTCGCTCTCTCCACCCGATGGCACAGCACATAGTCCAGTGACCTTGGAGGACATCATGTCAAAACTGGAAACTATGGACCTCCAATATAGAGAAATCCTTCAAAGGCTTAAAGATCAGACTGAAATCAATCAATCACTGCAAGCTGATATTTCTAATATTTGTTCACGCCTAAACATCATCGAAGATAAATTGCAACATGGCGTAAATGCTCATGATGGCCCTTCCCCGCAGCCCGAGGCCCCTGTTGACGTTGGCAGTGAGGATGTCTCACCGGATAGCGGTCAGAAGGATAGGGATGCCATTCTCGGTGTGCTTGGATCACTGTATCCTGAAATCGACGTGAGTGGAGTGGTGAAGGTCATCAGTCTTGGTCATTTTGGTGCTGCGAAGCCTCGGCCGATTAAAGTTATCTTCGTGGACTCCATCACGGTCTCGGAGATTATAAAAAAAACATATCGAATTAAGGCAGACCAAAATCTCCGTCATCTATCTATTACCACTGACAGGACCCCAAGGCAGATTCAGGAGTACCGAGCAGTTAGATCTAGGTTGATGGAACGTGTTAACGCCGGCGAGAAGGATTTGAGGATTAAGTATATTAGAGGTGTTTCTAAGATTGTTTCGATTGGTGCGCGGCCTTTAAACTAATGAGTCTGTCTGGCGGGATCTGTGCTGATGTCTACATGGCTTACCAGAATGTTAGAGGTCTCAATACGAAGACTTGCGAATTTAGCAAATCAATTAGTGTTGTCAATTAGGCGTAACATTACATTGTGGGGCTCTCTGAGACGTGGTTGCAGCCGGACGTACACAGTGCTGAGTTGTTTAGTGATAACTATGTAGTGTACCGAGCGGATAGACAGTTGGAACTGATGGATGTTTCGAGGGGAGGCGGAGTTCTTCTAGCTATAAGGTCTGACATAAAATCAGAACAAATTAATTTGAATTCATTTGCTGAATTGGTGCCTTCAATTGGTATTGTTGGTTGTAAGTTAACTCTCAATAATATTATCACCTACATTTTTTGCATCTACATTCAGCCGGGTGCCAGTGCAGATCTGTATCTGGCATTATTTGATTGTTTTGAAGGGTTGACTGGGTTGTACGGTGCCAGGTTGGTGATTGTTGGCGATTTCAACTTACACTTTGAGACTGGATCATTTGTCTGATGTCCTCGATTGTCTCTACTTTTTGACTTTATGGCGTTGTTCGATCTCAGTCAGCATAACCTGGTTCTCAACACCCGAAAATGTATCTTGGATGTGGTACTTGTGAGGTGTTGCCGAACTGCTCGCCTATGATGCGCGAAGGTGGTTACCATCCTACTCTTTCCATCCATTTTCAGTATAACGCTGCACCATGCAGAAGTAATTTCCCAATTAATGCTCTTACTAGAAGGTACAATTTTCGTAGAGCCAACTTTCCTATGCTGTATGAACAGATGCTGCTGCAGGATTGGGCATTCCTTGCCCAAATTATGAATATTAATGAAGCCGTGTCACAATTTTATAACAGATTGTCATTGCTGATATTAAGACGAAGGAGCACTGTTTCCGTAGATGGAAGTCATTTAAACTACCCGATGATTATGCTCACTTTTCTAACCTCAGAAGAATAATTAAAATAAAAGTTGAGTTTGCTTACCGTAACTATATTGAGCAGGGTCAGAATAATGTAGAATCTGATCCTAAGGAATTATGGAGGTTTATTCATAAAAAAAAACGTACGTCTCGAATTCCAGGCACCATGAAAGCTAATGGTAGCGAACTAAATGAGCCTCAGGACATAGTGAATGCATTTGCTTCCTTTTTTGGTAGTGTATTTATACCTTCCGGGGATATGAATTATGTCAGGACCTTTGGTTCGGTTGACCCTATCGGTTGGTAGTTTGGAGGAGAAAGATGTCCTCAAAGCTTTAAAGAACGTTAAGTCAAAAATGACATCTGGCTTTGATCGCGTTCCTGCATTCTTATTGAGAGACTGTGCATATGCACTGGCAGGGCCTTTAGCAATACTTTTTAATACATCCGTATCTACGTGTATGTTTCCTGACATTTGGAAGATCGCTCGAATATGTCCGGTCTTCAAGTCTGGGGATGCCTCTGATGTGTCCAACTATCGACCTATATCGATACTCTCAAATTTTTCGAAGGTGGTCGAGTCCGTATTACACGAAAAAATATTCAGCCAAGTCAAAAATAGGATAGTGTCTAGTCAGCATGGATTTTTCCATAAGAGATCCACAGTTACCAACTTGTCTTGTTTCTTTCAGAGTAGTTTTAGAGCTCTTGGGTCAAAAGCGCAGGTTGATACTGTGTATACCGATTTCTCCAAGGCTTTTGATAGGCTTGATCACTCCATTTTGGCAAGTAAGATGGATAGTGTGGGCTTCCATGATGAGTTGATAAAGTTCTTCATCTCCTATCTTGCTCAACGCAGGCAGTTTGTTGAGAATAATGGCTTCAAATCTAATGAGTTTGTCGCAACCAGTGGTGCGCCCCAGGGTAGCAACCTGGCTCCACTTATCTTCGCGATTTACATTAATGACATCAGTCAGAATATAACAAGTCAAACTTTACTCTTTGCTGACGATCTGAAGATCTTCAGACCTATTAATTATCAGCAAGATTGTGTTGAACTTCAACATGACCTGCACTTGCTGAGCGCCTGGTGTGACCAAAATGGACTCCCACTAAATACTCGGAAGTGTAAGCGCTTAACATTCTGCAGAAGCCGCAACCCGATTCAATTTGACTATATTATTGATGGTGTAGTGTTGGAAAACTGTGACTTGGTGAAGGATCTTGGGGTAATGGTGGATGCAGAGTTGAGTTTTAATCAGCATGTACAGATGGTGACACGGACAGCATTACGAACCCTGGGATTTATAATCCGATCTACGGGTGATTTTAGAAGTGTCTCATGTTTAACTACACTTTTCAATTCATTGGTTCGCTCAAGATTGGAGTATGCTTCGTTGATATGGTCGCCAATTTACCGGATTCATGTCAATAAACTAGAGAGTGTGCAGCGTAGATTCCTCAAATACCTAGCATATAGGGTTGATGGTCACTATCCGGCTAGAGGAATTGACCAGCGGGTACTCCTTGACAGATTTCGGATGCAATCCCTCTCACATCGGAGGATTTGTATGTCTCAAATATTCCTCTACAAGTTGATCAACGGGCTTATCGATTGCCCTGAACTATTGTTTTCCCCTTGTTCACTAGTGCGGGCCCTGCAGGACGCTATACATTTGATAAATGAATGATATTTGTTGTTTTTTAATATTGATGTACTATCTTTTCGACTTCTAATCTTATACTTATACTTATGTTATGTACTTGTTACCTTGTCAAATAATATAGATTATCTTGGTCTAGCAACAGTGGTTTACATAGATATAGTTATGATTATATATAGACATCAGTTTAATTTATTAGTATAATTTCATGCTTAATTTGTAATCAATTCTCAATTTAATTTTTTTCTTTTTTTTTAGTTTTGTAAAACATAATTATTTATTTAATTTGTCTTGTTATTGGGACATGTTCCTGTTAGACAATAAACATTATTATTATTATTATTATTATTATTATTGTTATAGACAATATTCGCATATCTAACAAACTGTAAAAACACTTTCGAAATACTGTACAAAATTTTATTGTAATAGTTAATACAGTTTTAATCTGCAACCTTCGCTTATTTTTCTGACAAACTTTCTACTTTTTGTAAAATGAAGGTGATTTTGAAGTAAAAGATTGCTCGAAAAAATGTTTCATAGATCTGAAAATATGGTAATCTGTCGATGCAACATCAGAAGCATTCTATGGGTGAGGAAATACTTCCTAGCCTAACTCTATAATTTACAATAATTAAGTGTATTATTAAATATTTTTAACTGTAATTTTTTTAGGATATTCTAGCACTATAAGGTCTTGCATTGTTATGTTCGCCGTCTTAATCTATTGAATTCGTCAAGATGTGCTTCTGAAGTTTTAACAATGCCAAAGGATTGTTGTTAAACTTGCCATTATCTTGCTGTTAATCCTTTTAATATGTTTTCCACTAGTTGATTTATTATTTAAAAGGTTTAAAAGCTATAATTCTTTAATGATACCAAAAAATCCTTAACTGACCATGATCTTAGTTGATGTAATAGGTGTTTCGTTTAATAATGTCGAATTTGCTAAAAACTGTCATTAATAATAAATTTGTTGGTATAGATTAATGACGCCTATAGCGTTTTGTAGGTCAAATATATGAAATCAAAAGTCTATGTGTTATTAATCGTTATTCTGAAAAAAAAAAAAGTTTTTCATAGCTTTGAATATGCCGAATTATATACTAGAAAAAGACGTTTTGCGAGGAAGTTGAATAGCCTTCTTTTATTTGAAGAAAATGGATGTTGAAAATTATCGATTATTGGTTGAAACTTATAGTGAACATGCTATAACCCAAAAAACTTGTGAACGATGGTTTAAACGTTTTAAAAGTAAAGGTGCTAATTTTGATATGATGGACAAGGAGCGTCCAGGATTGCTGAAAAAGTTTGAAGATGCAGATTTGCAAGCATTAGCAAGCAAGGATTGAAAATTGATTACATATCAATTGAAGAAAGAGACCCTTGAAAGGCGAAAAACCACTTATGGAATTTTGCTTGACAGACAGAAAATAAAGGTTTATTGCATCGAATTGTGATAGGTGATAAAAATTGGATTTATTTTAACAACCCAAAGTGCAAAAAATCATGGATAAACCCAGGCCAGCCTTCAATATTATAGCTAGTGCGCAATATATATGGAAAGAAGGCTTTGCTGTGTATTTGGTGAGATGGTAGGGCAGCCGTGTATTACGAACTGCTGAAAAACTATTTGAAAAACGTTAAATAGGATACCCTACTCCACCAGCCGTATTCACGGGACTTAACTTTTTCAGGCTACCACTTATTTCGTTCAATGCAGCACGGACTTTTAGAACAATACTTACATTCTTACAAGGAAGTGAAAATTTGGTTTGATGAATGGTTGACCTTAAAAAAACAAAATTTCTTATGGCGCGGAATCGATTCTTTCACAGAATGATGCGAAAAATTAATAGCAAACGATGGCCATTATTTTAATTATTTTGGTTATCAACCAAGTTAGATATCTCGAAACTATTTATTTTTTTCTAAAATAACATTCAATGGCTTTAATGTTTGAAAACAATTTTGTTTATTAACGTAACTATTTAGCCAAAAATGAACTTTTTACTTGTAAGGTACCAGACTAACATCTTTTCACAAAATTCTCCACGCAGTGGAATAACAAAGCCCAAATTCCTGCGAACAGCGACGAATTATAAATTAGGATCTTCATCAATACTGCCAGCAGCGATATTTTCTCCCGAACGCACAGATGTGTTGTCTTGTTTTTATTTTAATATCGATCATTGTAAAATGCGTTTTTAATTTTTTTAAACCAACGTTGGCATATTCTGTTATCTAAAGCACCAGAATAAACAGCCTTCATGTTATTTGTGACATTGTTGTGCATTCGAAAGTCATAAAGCATAAAATGTCTAATATGAACCTTATCCACCTTTGCTCTTCCACATTGTCATATGGCTCAGTATTTTTATTATAGTGTAGCAGTAAGCAAACTAAATATCAATATATTTGCAGCAGTTATTTGGGTGCCGGGGTATTTGGAGCTAATTTCATACGAATTTGATACCCTGATTTCAAATATGGCATTAATTTTGGTCTAAGAGCTCAAATTTCTAAGATATAACATTTTAGTGAAATATACGTTACACTATTTTAAGTTAAATTCATGGATGAAATAAAACAAACTAAACACGGATTTTTTTTATTATTTTAAATATTATTATATTCAAAAATAGAGGAAAAAGTCATCAATGTAACCAACTAGTCACACTTCACGTGGTATTCTAGTCTAAAAGCCCGAATTTCGAGCGTTTTTTAAGGATTCATAAAAAAAAGCAATTGATATTTTTACTGTCCATTTTTTTATGGCTTATTTATTCATATTTCGAGAGTACATAAAAAAAATATAAAAATTTCAGCAAGTTGTGCGTCGTTGAAGTAGAGGAGGGAAAAAGCCGTGTCCCGGTCATCATGATATCTACCTTCCTGGTCATTTGAAAAACAAATTTATGGATAATTTTTTATCCGTGTAAATGCCAGTATCGTATGAACCAGAAAAAGTGTAAAAAAAATTTTTTTTCGCAAAATGGTGGCTACTCAAAAATTGAGGTCGATTTTCATTAATTTTTTAACTTTCCCAGATTTTTTAAAAATATTAAAAATATAAAATTTAATGTTTTTATTGGTTGGTACGAATCAGCCATCCCAGCTCCATACATCGAACCTTCTTCTGCTTCATATTGCTGATTTTCAGCTTATAATGAAAAAAAGGAGAGAGAGTTATTCATCTTCAGGTAGCTGCAGCCTTCAGTCGCCTATTGTTACAGCCGCTCCGCTCAAACCGGTCTGGGTGCTATGTCACTAAAATGACGAATTTTGAAAAATCTAAATCTAAACTATCGAAATATGGAAAAATAAATTTCCGATGTTTTCAAATTTCTAGACTAGAATACCCCCTTCAGAAGCTTGTTTTCCGTGACATTCTTGCCTTGAATATATTTTGTGGATGTATAAATAGTACACCTTAATACTCAAGGGATCTGAAACTGTTAAGCATCTTGTTTACTAGTTTAACATAGTTTTCAACTTTGCGTTTGCCCAGAAAATGTCCGCCAACTGCAACAAATGAAGTCCAGGCTTTACGCTCAGCCTCATTCATCGAATGAGTTATCTAATTAAATGAATTGTTAATTAATGAGTTGTCTTATTTGTGGCCTGTCAAACATTCCTACTTTAATTTTTTCCGTACCCAACTGAATTTTTTTCTTTTCTATATATTAAAAGCGTGATCCATTCTTATCAAGAGCTTTTTCAAACTGATTCATTAGATCCAGCGCGATATGCTGTTGAGAAAAGAGGATTTTCTCTCGTCCAACTAAGGGGTCGTTAATGACATTTTTCTCCAGCGTCCATGTTTTCTCTCTTTTCTAGCAGAGTAATGTGTTTTGCCTCTGCTATCCCAGAGGTACTAGCAGCAAGAATTTGGTGGGTATTTGATGGGTGTACACCCCTACTTGAATATATTGAATTGAAAAAAAAAATTGAGAGATAAGTGGAGGTATCTAAAACAGTAGAGCAGATATAGAAAAACTGATTATATATTTAGATGTAGCACCCAAAATATAGCTAAAATTATTTCTAAACTTCTAGGTACCAAAAATGTTTTTTCTTGTAAGTCTGTGTAATTCATAGTACTATATTTCAGTGCTTCACTTTTCTAAAGAATCGAAGACACGAATATCTGTTTAAATATGACTAAAGCCATATAATAAAACGTATTCATAATATATTATCTCAGATATTTTCATAAGGAGGATATACTGTTCTAGAGGAGTCTTTTTCTTGTTAATGGCGCTCTGTCACTTTGAAAGCTATTTGACTTCTCTTCGTGCAGTAACTTTTATATAGAATATAAAAATTTATGGAACTATATGGCATTCTTTGTAAAATACTTACTTTAATCTCGATTGCGACTAATGTATATATAGTAGTTGTACTTTAATAATCTGTATTAACGGTTTGGGCGCCACATTTCCTACTTAATTATGATGGATTATGGTCTGCACTTAGATTTTTTTTTCGTTAGGTTAATTGCCGCTTAGGCTTTGACGTTGGGCGGTTTAATGCTTTAACTATATATCTAATTAAGAACTGTCACAGAAAATGTACAGAGCTAATAGTTTATTAATTAATGTGCTCATAATGATTTGTTTAGCTTTTGAAATGCCGTTTTAAATAAACTGAGAATGAACACGCTTTAAAGTTTAGGTGGGCGTTCAATTTACGATGAATTGTTTTATAGAATTACTGCTTATTTTATTACGAGAATGGCGAAGTTTCTTCTCAGTTAAGTTTAAAAAGAGTTGAAGGAAGTGATAGAATTCAACTATTTGGGAAGTATAATGACTGACAATGGCGGAGAGCAGAAAAATGCGAACAAAAGAATAAACAAAGCTAGAGCTGCATTTATGCCACTGAATTAAACTTGACCATGCAAATAACAACGAAGAAAACAAAACCCAAAATATTTAACTCGATGGTAAAGTCGATCCTGCTCTGTGGCTCAGGATCCTGATGATTGACCAAAGCAATACGAGCTCAAATACAAATGTATTCGTACACCGTTAAATTTATTCAATACGTTGGAAATAATTAGAATTTATTTAAATGAAATTTAAGAAATAATTTTCTGTAGTATGGTTCAAAGGGCGATATTAAATAGACGTTTAAAACATGAACTTAATCAAACTAAATTATATTTACGATAGCTTTAATCTAATAAAAACTTTTATGAATATGCTACAAATGAATTCGTACTTAAAAAAATAATAAAAAAGTAATTAATAGTGAGTTACATCTCTCTTTACTTAAATTAAGGCTTTCATTCTTTTATTCATTGGATTGAGAAGTTCTTGACACTGTTCCTATGTAATCGACTGCTAAATTGCGAGTAGCGTAGATCTCAAGAGTTCTTTTTTATAAGGACGATGACTTCTGAGCTGCTTTTTGATAATGCCCCAAAGATTTTCAGCGGGGCTCAAATCAGGGTTACTAGAGGGCTAACCTAAGGTTGGTACATTGTTTCTGGCAAGCCATGCCTTAGTAATTCTTGCTGTATGAGAACTAGCGGCACTTTGCCGGAAAATGTAACCCCTAACTGTCTGCAATTTTTGAATGGATGGCAACGAATGATCTAAAATTTGCTGCTACTTATTACCATCGACAAGTCCCTCAACGAAATAAAGATTTTCAACGCTTTGGTTTGACATGCAGCCTCACGCCATTAATCCTTGTGCGAATTTTACTATTCTCTTGAAGCAATCATCATGAAATGCTTCGAACTTATTTCTTATGACTCTACTTCGGTGATTTCCAATATACACATCAGATTTACTCTCGTCACTAAAGATTATTTTATTTCATTGGTCTTGATTCCAGACCAAACGTTCTTTAGCCCATTTTAGTCTGCGACGCTTCTGAACCACTGTTAGCAACGGTTTTGCTTTTGCCTGTAAGTTTAAAATATGGCTGGGACACTCTAAATCGCAAATATCATTGATTTTGAAGTAACAGAAGATGAAGAAAATGCTTTATTAGACGTTTGTTTGTCCATAGTATTCATATATGTACTATATATATAGCACCGCTTGCCTCTGTAGCACCAGGCCGAGATTTATAATTTTTAGAAGCTGTTTACAACTATAAAACTATCGATAAATGTTCATCTGAAGTGGTACTTAATCTATGGTACTTAATCCCGAAAGCAGTTGCACTCTCATTTTTTCACACAAATATATCACTCAGTCAAGTGAAAAATGGTCAGTCTTGAAATCAGACATCGTGTATGACTTGAATTGTCCCAAGAAATACACAATAAATAATAACAATGATACAAAAATATACAAAAAAAAGGAAATTGACTATTTTAGACTAAGTTATTTTACTTTAGACTTTCTCAAGAAATTTAACATCAATAAAAACTTTTTAGAACTCATTTTGAAACCTGGTCCAAAAATAATGATTATTTAGAAGGCTTAAAAATTGTTAATAGTATGAAAGTTGTTAATGAGAGCTATATAGTCGATGTAAGCATACATCAATGAGCTCACTAATGATAAAAATAGTAAAACAGTAAAAATCAAAAACAGTAGACCAAAATATCAGGTGATAAAATACTATAAAAATAATCTTTCAATTGCGACAAAAGAATGCGTGAAAAAAAATTCAATAGTTAAACTATGTATGTTTTTTGTAATTGTCAAATACGAAGTGTTTTTATGAATTAATCATTATAAACCAAAATAAACTATAATAAAATAAAATGAAATAAAAAACTTTTATAACAATTTGACGATGAAAGTTACCATACTTAAATCAAGATAAAATATAAATGTTTTGGAATTTAAATGAATATAACATTTAAATGAATAAAAAGCATCGGATAATCAGTAACTTTGGAAATGTTGGAATAGTTAATTAATTTGGAATAGTTAATTATTGCGAAAAATGGTGTAAATAAATATTAACCTTTGGAAAACTTATAAAATAAATTTTGGACTCCAACTACAAATTTATCTATCTAAAAGGATCACCAGAAGCAGACTCAAGAATGTTTAGTAAAATAATATAATAATTAATATATATATATATATATATATATATATATATATATATATATATATATATATATATATATATATATATATATATATATATATATATATATATATATATATATATATATATATATATATATATATATATATATATATATATATATATATATATATATATATATATATATATATATATATATATATATATATATATATTATATATATATATATATATATATATATATATACTATATATATATATATATATATATATATATATATAATATATATATATATATATACATATATATATATATATATATATATATATATATATATATATATATACATATATATATATATATATATATATATATATATATATATATATATATATATATATATATATATATATATATATATGTGTATATATATATATATATATATATATATATATATATATATATATATATGTGTATATATATATATATATATATATATATATATATATATATATATATATATATATAGTATATATATATGTACATATATAGTAACGTAAAGTTTTGGGGTTAAAGCCGCATCAGCAACTGAGAAGGCTATTTAACGACTGGACCTACAGCTTAACGTGGGTTCCAAACCACGGTCATCAGCTACCGAAAACCTCAGTCCAGCACCCCCTCGGGCTATCAACCCTTGGTTTTGTGCTTAACCGAAAGTATCTCAAGTAGTCTACCGACTGCGAGTGACCAACGTTGAAAACCTCTCAGAAGGCATCCGGCCTTACCCAGCCTCGAACTGGCGTGACTGAAGGGTGATTCTTTGTCAGATTTTGCACTCTTATTTTAGAAAAACTTTTTTGCTTAGTACGGGATTCGAACCCGCTCCACATTAACTGGCGTATCGCTAGGCAGGCATTTCATCATCACGCATTCAGGCGGTGACAGGCATTCCATTTAATAAAACAATTAATTGTGTTTCTTAACATGACGTGAATCATTTAATTATCATTAATCTTATCATTTAAAACGTGTTGTTGTGTTAAAAATTAGTGCTGGTAATTTCAAATTTGATATTAAATAACCTTAATGTGTAAGCTTTCTTTTTTTTTTGTGAAAAACAACCCAACTTTATATTGAAACATGTGGAATAAATGGCTATAACAATGTTACATTGTATTTTCAAATAACACCTTAAGAAGACAATGAAACAAAAAAACTGATATTTCCTAACAATTAGCGATGTTGGTAATCGATAGAATAATAAAATAATGTTTTCGATGAAAATGGTTGCGTTTTGGATATATGTTTTAGGGAAACTTTTTGTTATTTTATTAAAAATTAACGAAAGTTATTTCCCTTACACCCTGTTAGGACGTGCAATATAAAATACCTAATATACAAAGTATTTATAGCTGAGAAATAAAAACAACCAGTAAAATAAAGGCAGTGTTCCAAGTAGCAGCGAAAAAGATTCTTGATTGATTAAAAAATCATTTAAATATTCTTATCGGAAAACTCATCTCTCGTTTCTACGTACGTATATTGATCGAACATCAAAAAGGCCCGAGAACGAACCAATAAAGCCAATATATCTGACCACAATGGCAGTCAAATATTTGAATTTCAAAGCAAAAATGATTTCGTACGCATTGAGACGGCGAACTGTAGATTGAAAAATCTACCACCCCCAAATAAAATACCGGATATCCAAATAGGCACGCTTTATCGAAACTGCCTGCCTGAAAAAACTGCAAAGGAAATGTTTACACTAATTGCGATGTTTTAGTATTTTAATTTTAGTTACGTAACTAATATGTCGTGTCTTCAGGGTTATATCTGTTTGACTTTTTATAGCTAGCTAATGTTACGTTTGGTAAAACTGTTCGACCCCATCCCTTCTAATTGCTAACCATTAATTCAAAATTAAAAAAATCCAGTATCTTTCTTTATTTTTTAGTACATATTTTTTTAATATCAACTGATGCAATTTTTAAACTCTTATTTCAACTGAGTTTGTTTTACAGTACATGAGAAAATATATGAGAAAGTACAAAGAAAAACTCCATTATAGTTAATTCAAATATTACAGAATGAATTTCATTTAAATATATAGGGTGCAATAGAAAAACAAGCGATTATAAAACCACAATAGCTAATCGAAATACTTTAATAATAATATTTAAAAAAAAAATAGAAGTATACCACGTAACAGGTAAAAACATCGTTTATTTTTTTTTTAAATAACGTGTGAGAGGTTACCTACATTTGAACCGCTGAAAGATTTCCCGGGTATCATCAATTTTATTTATATGAATCAAATCAAAAATTATTAGTCAAATTAGTGCTAACTTTCATTATGGGCGTGGTTGGTGCCTGGAAGTACGGACATTTAGGTTTATGATTTAAATCCAAGATACATTTACTTGCATCAGTGGCGGTTCGTGGGTTTTTAAAGTAGGAGGGCGTAAAAGAAAATAGTGCTGCTGAAGATTTTTTTTTTGCTTTCCCCTTCCTCCTTTTTACTTTTCGCGCTATTGAAACTCTATACACGAGATGAACCTGGAAAACATTAAAAATTTTATATTGTTACTACTTACAAGGACATTGGCGGATGGATTGTCGGTTGTTGCGCAGATAAAGGAATGAATAAGGTCGAATAATATTCTTCGATAAAATTGAGAGTTTCGTCGAAAAATTGAAAAAATATAAAAATTTATTACGCATTCTACTTTAGCCTCGACTAACTTGTTAAAAAGTAAATTTATTGAAAATTTACAAAGATTATTTAAAAAGAGACCTTTTTTGAAGACCGTTCAATTTCCTACAAAGGCGTGTAATAGCCTTTCCACAGTAATATTTCGCCGAAGGGCTATAAAATTCCAAAGTTTAAAAAAAGAATTCCTATGTTATTTAAATGAGAAATAGAAATTTGCGATGCGGCACCTCTTAATATTATACCCATTAAGCGTTCTAACTTTAACAGTATTTTTTTCGTCATTTCATACAATATTTCCGATACCTTTAAGAAAAAAAATAATCGATTTTTTTGAAACAGTCATAGCAGACTCAATATAATGTTTAAGAGCAAACTCCCACTTTAACTGCAGAGAAAGGTTTTTGATCAGAGCGTGTTGCCTGTTCTGACATGTGGAAGTGGAACATGGAAACTCACATCACAATCAGTTCAAAAACTTCGGGTAACAGAGGGGAACGGAAAGGTGTATGCTTGGCATTACAAAGCGAGACAGAAATGCATGCACACGGATCAAAGAACAGACGAAAGTATGTGACATCATATTGGAAAGGTGAAGGAATTGAAATGGAGATGGGCAGGCCATACAGCAAGCCTTCCTTTGCGCCCATACTGATTTCATTTCTGTTGCGCCCATACTGATTTCATGACTGTTGCCTGTTCTGACATGTGGAAGTGGAACATGGAAACTCACATCACAATCAGTTCAAAAACTTCGGGTAACAGAGGGGAACGGAAAGGTGTATGCTTGGCATTACAAAGCGAGACAGAAATGCATGCACACGGATCAAAGAACAGACGAAAGTATGTGACATCATATTGGAAAGGTGAAGGAATTGAAATGGAGATGGGCAGGCCATACAGCAAGCCTTCCTTTGCGCCCATACTGATTTCATTCTTCCGGGATGAGCATTTTTCCTTTCGTCAGACCAAGCTGTTCCAGTCTTCCTACATTTTTCTTTCTGGCCAACCTTCCAAACGTTAAACTTGTGTCTGAAACAGCCTCTATCCTGAATTTCACTTTGTGTGATATTTGCTGATCGTAGGTCCTCTTTAATTGTAGCAATCCATTTAATGGTTTCTACTTTAGCTCTACTCCTATTTTCATAAAATTCTACTATTTGTGTAGTTAGCCTACTCGGATTTATCCGTTTTATGTGAACGTAAAACTTAAGTCTTCTTTTTCTCATATCGCTATGTACATCTGGGTATTGTTAGGTTTCTTGGTTTTCTCGAAGTCGGTATGTTGTGCTATTTATTTCTTTGTGGCCTAAGATTTTTCTTATGATTTTTCTCCTCGACGTCTCTCTTCCTATTGAAAATGAGCGTTTCTGCTCTATATAGACATTCTGGTTTAATAACTGTGTTGTACTGTCTCACTTTTGTGTTTTTAGATATGCATTTTTTGTTGTATAAATTTTATGTGAGTCACAATGCAGTTTCCATTTTTTGACATCTATCCTTATTGGCCGCTTTTTCCAACCCGTTTTCCATGATCATTTCACCCAAATATTTGAATTGAGAGACTCGTCTGACGATACATTATTTTGTTTTTAGAAATGGTGCTCTTAGTCGGTTGCATGTCATGTATTGTGTCTTTTCAAAGGAAATTTGGAGTGCTACCTTTTCTGATATTTCTTTTCAGGATGTCAATCTGTTTTTGTGCCGTTAATATATCTTCAGCCAAAATTGCTAGATCATCAGCAAACGCTAGACAATCAATTCTGATGTTGGTTTTCCCCAGGTTAATGGACTAGTCAATAATATTCAGGGGCGACTTTTTTTCACCCCACTCCTGCATTACTTTTTCTAGAACACAGTTCTAGAGTGTGGACAGTTCTAAGCTGCTTGAGTGTGGACAAACCCTACCCATCCCTTCAAACTAAGGCTCTCGTCAAGAACAGCGAGACTTTATCGACAGTCAACAAACTTTCGCCGACTTCCCACTGGATGACGTATATATGCAGTGTCAGATTTCTTTGGACTACGTCCGATGAGACGACAGTAGCTGAGTATCATACACCTAACTGCTGGGTTCCACAATCTCATGTGGTACACCCAACAACCTGTGTCTTCGCCTAACTTAGCATTTTGTCAATTGCTTGACTGGAGACAAGCCCCAATTTACATTTTAAGCAAATTTATGTAAAATCATTCTTGGTTAGGTACTAATTATTAGTTAGTTTATACTTACTGAATAAACTACAAATAAACTAATGAACATGGTGAGGCAAAATCGCAAATAATGTTTTCGCATATTTTGTTGAAATGAATTCCACCAGAAGTATTCGAATTACTGCGCGAAAGGTTAGAATTTTCCATTGGATTATACGTAGAACACTAAGAGAGCAATTTCTCTACCCTTACCATGTAAAAAGGATATTGTACTCTTTTACACTGATTTTTCTTTCGGACAAAAATATTATGAATGGTTTATTTGGCAAATCCAAAGAAATCCACATTTTTTGTTCAACATTTTCCGACGAATTTGTTTTAACCAGGAACAGTTAATTTAATAAAACAATTAATAATATATCTTCTAATGTAACGTGAATCGTATAAAACGTGTTATAGTGTAAAGAAAATTAAAGATAGTAATTTCAACTTTGATTATAATAATTGATCATAGTAATTTAACTTAGTAATATTGAATTTCAGTAGAATAACTGTCTCTAGTTAATCGAACTTTATTTGAATTAATAAATTAAATATAATTCAAAGCTTAATATTTAACAATTACGCTAATAAAATAAATAAATATGGGTCCATGTTTTGTTTTTGTTACTGATACAAAAATTAATCAGCGATCAACATGGGCAACTGAAATTTAGATTTTTCAATTTGTTTTTAATGAAAGCTTTATTTAATTTTTTAAACAACATTAAATAAAGCTGTATAACCCGTATCGACGTACAGTTTTGAAACAATGGCCAACTAATACTTAATTAAGTGTAAATTTGCTAACGGTTGGAATGATATGCTTTTATTTTGCGGAATAGTTTTGTTTTTGTTTAAAAACATCTTTCTCAGTACGCATTCTAATTCATTTCGACCATGATGGGACACTTTCATGACATCATCAATTTCAAGATTTCGACTTTTGTACGGTGATTTCTTGGAAGTTTTTCATAATTTGGATTACTGGTTAAAATAGTCGTCGTACACATTTGCGATTTAATAATGAAGTTTAATTTCCTGAATGTTCTGTTACTATTTTAATGCTATTTTGTTACGCAAATATTTTAGTTATTTATTATAACACGTAAACAGAATTAATAAGGAAGGAAAATTATTCGTACATCTAAATTTATTCAAAATACCTGTATACGAGGTGTGTAAATTAAGTAATGAGACTGGTGGTGTAGCATTCAATCTGGCAACACTTTTAGCTTCACCTTTGGAGGAGAGTCAGGTCATCATCTAATGCGTTTTTAGTATCCCTAGAATTACTTGGTTGTCCGTAGCAATTCTTTTCGTGAACTGGATTTTACTAGCGCGTTCTGAAAATGAGTGACAACACTTTCAAGCAACTGTGCTCTATCAAGTTTAATGCAGAACGTAAAATGCTGAAGAAAATTTTCTATACTACACTTAGCGATATAATGGATTTATAGTTTTCGTAGTGCGGTTTCTCTATTTCTCATAAATGGATTGTATTATTCATGTTGTCCATCAATCAGTTCCAGATTCCTGAAGATCTAAATTTATCGATTCCTCGGCATTCACAGTCTGTGTGTGTAATTTGTCATACCATAACTGATTTTAAGCTATTCATTCTTTAAGAAACACATGTGTAATTGTTTATTAAAGTTAATGCTCAAACTCTCAACCATTTTATTCTATGCAAATCTGGTACCCTTCTAGCCAGTTTTCTGGTCACAATGAAAAAGTGCGGGCATATTTCTAATTTGATTGGTGGGCCTAAATGGCCTCTACAAAAATACAACAACATTGCTATCCTTGCTTTCTCTGAATTTTCGTACTTTAAAATACACAATTTATAGTATGAGATTGGCTCTAGTTTTATGTTATTGAAGTATATCTAGAAGTCGTAATAATATTCAAATGTTTAAATCTAGTCACAAGTTAGAGTATGATTAATGCGCATTAATTTCGCGCATCTGTACATAACGCGCGTGACCCCCCCCCCCCCCCCCAACCCGTGTAACCGGCCTAAGTATTCAGTGTTTTAACAAGATTGATGAACGCACAACTTTAAAACACAACGCATTATATTTAAAATTTAATTTGTATTTTGTTTATTGATTTTTATAATATAAATTGTCCATAGAAAGATAAGTTCCTCGCGAAGAAAATGCTGATTCAACCTGATGTATTTTGCTACATCTATGATGTGTATTCAACAGTAAATCAGAGACGAAATATCACCGACTTCGTGAAGGAGATTTATACCGCTTACTTCGGACTACAAATTGAAAAACAGAATAAGTCATGGATTCCTCACAAGATTTCTAAATCTTGTATTGAATCATTGCGCTTGTGGAAGAAAGGAATACGCTCAGGGTTAAATTTCGGTATTCCTATGGTCTGGAGGGAACCCAAAAATCATTTCGATGATTACTACAATCGTGTAGTAGACGTCAAAGGCTTCAATCGAGATAAAAAAGGCAATTCCAGATTTAGAATCTGTAACATGCTCTGTTTTTCACAACGAAGAACTTCCTCCGCCTATTTACGCCTCACAGCTGAGCGTATGGATTGTTTCATACAACCTATAAGTACAAGTGGAGAAGGAGTGCAAGGAGATTTGTAAGCGCCACAGTTGTTTTCTGAAAATGAATTCAGCTATTTATTACAAGATCTGAATTTATCAAAACAGGTGTCGTAACTGTTAGCGTCAAGTCGAAAGGTAAATACAGCTTATAGAACTAAAGAAAAAAATATTTTACTGTATTTTAATGAGGACGAAGAACCTGTCAATTGTAACAACATTACAAAGTTAGACATAGGTTTATCTGAATAAAAACATACTTATTGGCGGCTCTTTATAGATAGCTCGAAAATAAGTTTAAAATATGTTTTATTAGTTAATGGAAACCGATATGCATCTATCCCAATTACCCATTCAACCAAACCCAAAGAAGAATACGAAAATATTCCATTAATTCTTGAAAAAAGTAATTACTTTTAACATCAATGGTCAGTTTGTGTGGATTTAAAATGGTAAATTTCTTGCTTGGTCAACAAAGTGGATACACAAAATACACTTGCTTTATTTGTCTCTTGGACAGTCATGCAAAACAAAATCACTGGGAACAAAAGTTATGGCCGTTGATTGAATCCATAACTGTCGATAAAGCTAAAGTGGTAAATAAACCATTACTGAGCAGGGACAAAATTATACTTCCGCCACTCCACATTAAGCTGGGTATCATGAAACAGTTTGTCAAAGCATTGGATAAGAACGTAAAATGTTTTGAATAGACATTTCCTTAGTTAAGTTCAGAGAAGCTAAAAGCTGGAATTTTTGACGCCCTTCAAAAATTCGAATATTAGTTAAAGATGCGAACTTTAAAAAAGTCATAGCTGCTGTGGAAGCCGAAGCCTGGAAAAGTGCCTGTTCGTGTCTGTTATAAGAAATTTTCTTGGTTACCATTGAGCGTCAAATTTTGAAGATATTGCCAAAACGATGTTAGAACGCTTAAGGGTTTTAGGAGTAAATATGAGCATAAAAATGCATTATCTCCACAGTCATCTGGACAGATTTCCCGATAACCTGGGAGATTTTAGCAAGGAGCAGGAAGAGCGCTTTCACCAGGATATAAAAGTCATGGAGGAGAGATATCAAGGCAGATGGTATCAACATATGATGGAAGATTACTGTTGGTCTCTACAAAGAGATTGTTCTCAAGAATCCCATAAGAAGAAGTCTTACAAGATGTGTTTTTCTAAGGTGTAATAGAGATTGTTCTCAAGAATCCCATAAGAAGAAGTCTTACAAGATGTGTTTTTCTAAGGTGTAATATACTTTTTCCCCCTTTTTAATTTTTATTAACTTTTTTACTTTTATATAATTAAAATAAATACTTTAAGAGAATAATTAAATGATTTTCAATAAAGTATGCATATTAAAAAGAAACTTTTAAATATATCCCATACATACCTACTGCCATATTTTAGTGTATGACGAAAATGACGATTATTTAAAAAAAAAGAGTAATTGCCAGTTTAAAATCATCCTAGAACCACTCCCATATCAAGGGCAACAGAGCCACTGTTAACCAATGTAAACGTTGGTTAAATTTACAAAATTTATTCGCCTTATCTCTTGTGTACCGTGAATTTAATACATTAAGTAGATACACAAAACCTAATAAGTATGTCCTTTTCGAACAATTTGTAACTAATTCACCTTTACTGTTGATACACTATTTAAACAGGTTTCTTTTTTTTTGCTTTAAGTGATAGTTGTATGAGCAACAATAAGCGAATTGAATAACGATTACAAAACTCTATAAGAAATTTAAAAGAAAGGAATAGATAAAAATATATCTACGAAGAAATATCTAAAACGCGGAACAGATTAAGTTTTAATAAAGTACGTGTTACACAATAGTTGTTTTTAGCGTTTCAATGCAAGGCAAACTTCTTTCTTAATCAAAATAAAGACAGGAACTTTTTTATAGTTTACCGTTTACTTTCATCCGAAAATATATATACTGGTTATCTGAAAGGAATTGAAACGTTTCTAATTTTGATGAGAAAAAAACCGCAAGTATGTTTATTTAAATTTATTAAATTATTAAAATTATTATTAAAATTATTAAAATTATTATAATTATTAAAATTATTGAAATTATTATTTATTAAATGTATTAAAATCTTGAAATATTCTAAAATGAATAATTTATTACTTTAAAAAATTAGGTTATTCTACACGTAACCAGAAACATTTCCATAGTGCCTCAGTAGTAGACTAATTTGTAAAAAAGAGAAGAAAACTATGGCAAAAAACTGTAGAGGATGACCGCAAACAATTACAAGGCGAGAAAAGTCGCTAATTAATCCAAAACATACGAAGTGAAAAAAGTTATTTTTAGCGATCAGAAAAAGTTTAACCTCTATAGTCCAGATGGATACAACATTAAAAGACGTTTCAGATAACCTAATTTAATATTTTAAAATTAGTTTTAACATTTTTTTTTATTAATTTAACAAATTAACTTTTTCAACGTGTAACCGTCTGCAGTGCACTTTTATCCAGATTAAGCACATATCCTTTTCTCTAACAAATTGTTATTGGGGAGGAAAAGTGGATTTAATTCAGCAATCCACATCAGAAAAAAAAACAATACTTAACACCTGGACAGCTTTGCCCTCTCTAAAAGGTCTTCACTCTAAAAAAGTTCTACAGTCAGTATGGTCGGCTTTTACAGGAATTATCCACTATAAAGTTCTGAATCCGAATGAAAGCATAAGTGCTGAATATAACTAGGTTAATTTTTTCTTAAAAAAAAACGTTTAATTAGGAAGAAAGGTAAACATGGATTATTCAAATTATACGCCATCGCTAATTGCACATTTTTTCCATCTCTCTGGCAATTTGTGGATGCGCTCCCAGAAAAATCATACATCTTTTGAGGTGGTCCAGTCATCAAGCCATTTTTCGACATCTCTATAATTGGTGAAGTGTTTCATGGAAAGTGCGTGAGACCTTGTGTGAGACCTTGTTGTGAAAACAAGTGATAGTCGGAAGCAGGGTGCAGCAAACGTTCCCAGTCAAGTGCAGCGATGGTGTCTCTGACCTTTTCGCTGTGTGCTATGGGGCGTTGTCATTCTGCAAAGTTACTTTGCAGTATCTTTAGGCTTGCGGTCGATAGTAGTCCTGGGTCAACACACGATTTTCTGCGTTTTGGGTTCGCGAAATATATTAATTTTTTATCTCCATTCACGAATCCATGCAAAAAAGTTTTTTTTTCATACCAAGAAAGCAAAACTTCCCACACTGTTTATTGCTTTTCCATCTGTCTATCGTTCCGCTGATGTGGTACCCATTTTCTGCCTTCTGGATCTTTCCCATAGCATGCATACGATCACAAATGGTTCGGGAACAAACATTTAACCTTTCTGCCTTTTGTTGTTGAATTTTTATATCGTCTCCTTCCAACAATGCTTGCAATTCGACATCTTCAAGTGTTTTCGGTTGCCTGGGCGTTATTTGTCTTTCAAGTCGAAATCATCATTTTGAATAGTTTAAATCAACACCCACAAACATCTTGCGTTGAGACATTGTCACCGTAAGTTTCCACAAGTATTCGACAGGTTTCACCCGCATGTTTCTTTTAATTGGATAAGAAAACAGTGCGTACTGCAAATACTCTTTAATTGGCTCGAAAGTCGACATATTTCCCATACGAAAAAAACTCGAAATCGTTTAACCATCAATGGCGTTTTGAAAGATACCGTAACAACAAAATGACATAAGAGATTAGACTGTAAACCGACTTTATTTCATGTGCCGTCTCTTAAAAGGATAATTAATTAATTAATTAAGAATTATTAACTCCCCCACCTGGTAGTTGTAGCTCTTACGATAGTAATTTTCAAAAATATATTGTATATCAATCGATGCTTGAACAATATGATTATATTTACATATGTTACAATAAATCGTCAATAGATTTAAATTACCTCGCATGCCTTTAAAATACTGAATTCTTCTTTACATAGAAGGTAAATAGTGCGTAACAACATTTTCAATTCAGCTATCTGATCCAATTAAGCCCGATCATCTATAGAAACTTGTGGTTTTTGCTTGACTTATCAAAACCGCTAATCCTGTATGAATAAACAGTAGTTTCGAATCAAACAGACAGCTAACATACCATTTCAATTATTTTTACTTGGCGAATTCGTACACCTGCTTCTTATATAATAGGCCGATAATCAGCTGTTAAGATCAGATAAGTTTTTTTTACAGTCGGCTAATTGTTAATGCAGTCTGAACATTCCAAATTAAAATTGCGTTATTAAAAGAAATTCATTTGAAACAATTGGTAATCAAATTTTAATATCGATTAATTGGAGTAAAAATACTACAGTCTTATTTAAATTGATGCAGTGATTGTTAGTATTAAAAACAAGTTGTTTAGTCTTGTCAAGTCCGTCCAGCTTAATTTAGATTGAAGGAGATTGATATTTCGGTTAATCAACGAATTTGTGTTATTTTAAGATGTGCTTATTAAAAATATGTCGTTGGAAAAATCAGGCTGCCGGATAAGCACAAAGATACGTCAGAATTAGAGTTTCATCACGCTGGACCCGTATTAAAGAATACTCGATTATCTAATAAGTGCAGTATAGTTAATTTTTTTTTGCAGTGTCAGTAATTATGCAGAAAAAATAATAGATATTGTTCAAGGCAGTAAATATTGATAATATTACGAAAAATAGGAATGAGATTAGTGCTAAATTGTTTGAAGTTTATTGTAGTCACAAGATTATTTTTACTCTATTCATGTAAATACATATAGGATATAGGATACATATAGAATAACGAAGTTGTGGGAAAAAACATCCCTAACCCAGAAACTACAAATGATAATTTTGATTTATTTATTTGAAAATTTTTATTATAATATAAATGTTTGTAGTAGTACGTATATTGTAGTAACTGTTAAACTTTTGTTATAACTGCAAACAAAAGAATCAACTGATCAAAAAATGATTATGATTAAAAAGATTAAAGCCTAAGAAATTAAACCGTTCGTAGGTTCTTCAACTAGTATATATATATATATATATATATATATATATATATATATATATATATATATATATATATATATATATATATATATATATAGGTTAGACTATAAGCTGGTTGGGGCAGCGTTACCGCGTTGTGTTTGGCCAGTGCTTCCCTCACAATTAGCGACGTGTGACTGGGCGCGTTGTCATGATGGAGCATCCAAGAATCGGCGATCTCTCTTCTGACGCAACGGACCCTGATTCTCAAACATTCAAGCACTTCTGCGTAAAATATGCCGTTCACTGTTTGGCCAGCGAGCACAATTTCCTTGTGGATCACATCTTTTCACAAAGAAGACAATGAGCATCGATTTAATTCTCGACTTGCTTGTTTTGATCGAGGAGATGCGTTTGTGTGCCACTCATAACTTAGCCTTTTGGTCTCCGGATCGTACTCAAAGATCCAAGTTTCCTCATCGGTTATTACTCCACTCAGAACATTTGGATCGTTCTCCAAACATTCCAATAGTTCACGGCAAATCGTCACACGGTGTTCCTTCTGCTCGTCTGACAAAACCTGCGACAACTTTGCGCGGTGTGTTATCGGGTTATCTGTTATTATTAATCCGGTTTAGGAGTCCAAAGCATTTTAGTTGGTTTCTATTAATAATGTTAAGAACAGATTGTATTCTAATTCTTAGTTCTCTTATTACGTAATTTCTCTCTCTGCCCCGTATAGTTATTCAATATTGGTTTAAATACAGTTTTGAAGCCAGCCATCTTGGTTTTCCGCTTATTTCCTTTTTTTTCAATAAATGCATAGTTTGTTGACTGATTTTATTGATAATACTCAGCGTAAACATGTTAGACCTGTTATTAAGTATTATTACTCTTTTTTTGTGTTTTTTATATTTGTTTCAAATATAAGTTAAAATAATGGAGAAGAGAAAAAAATGAATTGACCTTGATCAGAATATATAACAATTATTGGTAAGATTTACTATTTTAGGCGTTAAAATGTTAGACACATTTATATTTAAAATTTTTAAATCATCTAGAGGTTTTATCACAATTTATCAGTTTAGTTCAATTATTCATCAGCTTCGTCGTGTGGATTTGTGCAAAAAAAAAATTATTAATGTGTCATTCATTATGGAAAAAATAAGTGTTATTCAGAAGAAGAAAGACCATATTTTTTTCGTCACATGCACTCAGAATGTCATAGGGACTTAGGACGCCGATTAAAATGAAATTTTTCATCGATGGCAAGTAGTTTTGGTTCGTCGAGACATGCGGAACTCATCGTTCAACTGGAACCGATCATCGTTCAGCTCATTCCGAGAATTGCATCGAATGCCTGTAAAAGTGCGAGAGCAGTTAATGAGGAAGCTAAAGTGCAAGCAATAGTTAAGAATATCCAAAGATTATTAAATGGTCTGAAAATATTCTAAGGAAAAAACAAAAATATTTTTAGCCTTACACAAATTAGCCTGAATGGCTTTCGCTGAAATGGTTATTCATTCATTCGCCAAAACTTATAACTGATTGGTTCGAGCAAAACAATATTTCGATTTGAACTGGCCAGCTGTCTCTTCAGATTTGAATATCATTGAATAATCAGGCTTCATAGAACTTCATAGAACTTCATAGAACTTCATAGAACGAAATTCCAGAACAAAAATAAAGCCTTTTATGAATTATTACCAAAAAAAAATTAATTCAGTAAAAGGTCATGGAAAAAGGAAGATTTATTAAAATTCTGTTTGTTTATGTTTTTCTCTTGTTAACGTTCCTGTTTCCTGAAAAAATGAGGGTGTGTGTAACTTTAAATAATCCAATAAAAAAATATTAAGTTTATTGTTTTTTTACGAAACATTTTGAGAAAATGAAGATGAATAAAAATTAATTTTTCTGCAATTTTTATATTAATATATTATTTAACAGTTTAAAATATAATTCTACAAGTTTGTCTAACATTTTGACACTGAGTATGTACGTTTTTCGTTCCATATTTTGCTTAAATGTTCTTTAACGAAGGACTTTTCTTGCCTAATTTCAACTCATCAAGTAGAAGCCAACAAAATTCAAAAATTGTTAAATTTTACATCCGATTCATAATCATTTTATTGGTATATGATTATTTTTTTAGAGATCGACTTAAAACAAGAGATGCGTTCAGAATGATTCACTTTTAGTGAATATTTTTATAACAACATACACCCATATCAATTATTTTTATTAGGGTTGGGTTACAACCTATACATTCTGAAACAGTGATAGCTTCGTGTGTTTTATTAATTGGTGACATGATCAGAGATCTGCAGTATGCAATTATGAAAAAAAATTAATTGTTGACCCTAATTTAATTAAAAATAAATGTGCGAAAGATTTCTGCACTTAAAAAAAAAAGAACAGTTATGCTAACAAGTAAGTTTCAAATATTTTTGAATCTTTTATCTTTTTTATTTTTGTAAAAATAATTGTTTAAAAAATACTATTAATTGAAAATTACGTAAATTAGTAACCAACTTAAAAAATAAATAAACTTATAAAAAGTAAATATATTTTTTTTAAAGGCAGCGTTATTTTATTACACAATGTTTATTTTATAGTAAAACAAAAGAATTAATATCATGAACCGTGGGAATGCAGTAAAATAGTTTTGAGAACTTCTCGTCCCAATAATAGAGTGCAAAAAATAAATTAAGCCATAAAATAATGAGTTTGAAATATGCATTTTCTGTAACACCATCAAGTAGATAAAGCAATCAGAATCATATTATGAGAAAGAGTTTCTCAATAAGAGTGTCAGAACTTTAAAACGTACTAGCGGCAGCACTATTTGAAGTATAAATGTCACTAATAGACGGTTGTGTTCAGTACATTGTGTACTGAAAACATACATAGAAAGACTGACTATTTAACAACGCGTAGATCAAAATGTGTGTTCAGTTCGCCAGACTTTTCGAGCGTTACGTGAAATTTATGGTCAAGATAATCGACCAGCCAAACGGTATATGTATCGGTTTGTTAAAAAACTGGAACGGACTAGCTCAGTTGCAGATGAGTCAGTAGCTGTGCGCCATCAGGGGCCACCGGATCATTTAATATGTCCACACCTGATCAATTTTTCCATGCGTTTCAACGTGCCTTTCAACTTGCGTTGCGTTTATTTGAATTCAGTAAAGACGGTTTTTTTAAAATGCTTAAAACATTTTATTTTGTAAGTAGCTACTGCTAACTGTGAAATTTCAATTTCATGATTACATCTGACATTGCCATGTTAACCGGTATGAGTGTTGCTGTGCTGGTGTTGATAAGAGCACGAAAAATAAGGGGAAAATACAGAAAATCTGCATGGAGAAAGGAATATTTAGAATAATGACTACAATTTACAGGAAAATATATACTAAAAAAATATTTCTTACACACTTAATTTGCAGTCTTATTATTTTTTATGTTGTTTCAGCTAAAAGTCCATTACACCGTTAGGTGCAAGACTGACAGTTTACATTTCAGTATGATAGTATTTCATGAATTTTTACTCTGCATAGGTTTCTGAATAAATTCGTCGTTTTTCTGCCGCTTGTCGAACTTGTTCTTCCCATCTCAGTCTTGGACGTCCAACTTTATTTTTTCCTCGTATTTTCGCTTCATAGATTTATTTTGTTAATCTCTTTTTATTCATTCTGTGGATGTATCCTAGCCAGCTCAGTTGTCTTTCTTTTATAGCTCTTTCTATTGGTTTCGTTTCCACTTGTTCCATTACTGTCATATTTCTCACTCTATCCCTCCTTGTAATTCCTTCCATTTTGTTTCCCATCGAGCACAAATTTATGTTTTGTTTTGTACTGCAATTACCTATGCAATTACTACAATATATACTGAAAATATCATGTCCTCTCCAAATATCCTCCTGTCTCAAATTCTGTGGATTCATCATTATGCGTTCTTACTTTATTCTTGTAGTAGTTGTAATAAGGGAACCGAAAAGTAATTAATTTTTTTTGCTACCGAAAAATATGTATTTACCAAAGAAATCTTATCCATTTCCATCATTTTCTAATAAATTTTGCCAGCGTAAAGGCAATTGGTTCATTCTCTTTTTAAAAAAGTCCTTCGATTTTTCATTGAAAACCTTTTCCAAGTGCGATTTCACTTCTCCAACATTACTAAATTTTGTACTTCTTAATGTGTGCTCTAACGATCTGAAAAGGTGGTAATCCGATGGCGCGAGATCTGGTAAATAGGGTGGATGAGGTAAAAATTCCAATGTAAGCTCCCATATTTTTTTTGTGTTATTTTTGCGCGTGAGGTGTTGAACGATCCTTTTTTTGTTATTGATTAAAACAGTTTATTTTTATTAGCTCTTGCTTCATTCGCTCGAGTTATTCACAATACACTGTCGCTCTTACCTGTCTGACCAGGTTCAAGGAATTCGTAGTGGATGATTCGAGAAAAATCCCACCACACACAAACAAGGACCTTCTTTATTATTAATGATGGTCGAAGTGTCGGAACAGATGCTTCTCCGGAAGAAAGCCATTGTCTTTTTCGTACAGGATTATTGTATAGCACCCACTTCTCATCTCCAGTTACAATTCGGAGATCGCTTCATACCGAAACAAAAGAGACGCGTAGATGGTACGCTGTTGATCGAGCGTCGTCTCCGTTGTTTCATGAGGAAGCCAAATTCCTTGCCTGTACAATTTTCCTATTCGACGAAGATGATCCTGAACTGTAGACCATGGACAGCCAATCTTCAGTGATAATTCCTCAGTTGTTTGACGATGGATATCATTATCTAATTTTTGGGGTCGTTCTTTTCGTGCGACATTTTTGAGATTCCAATTTCCATTTTTTAAATTTTCAAACCATCTATGATACTTGTTTAGTTTCAGAACATCCCCGTAAGTATCGGTAATTTTTTGCACTGCTTCGTTTGCTTTCATTCCTTAATTGAACAAAAATAGTATACAATGACGTAAGTGTTCTTCTTTTGTTGTTGGCCTTCCTCGTTTGGTACATCTTTCCTCCTTGGTAGAGCAGAAACTTTTTAACCGAAAAATAAAATTTACAACCAAGCTTGAACGTAACAACAAAACTTCCGTGTCTGCGGGGCCGTGTTTCGACACAAACTGACTGTGAATGAGTTCATCGAAAAAATGTTGATTACTTTTCAGTCCCCCTTATATAACGCCTTGGATAATTTTTATTACATCCTCTTTTACTCCTCTTCTCTTGAGAATTTTCCAGACATCCCTTCTTTTTACTCTCTCGAATGCTTTTTTCGGGTCAATGAAACAATTATGGATTTCGGCTTCTTTTCTTAACAGTTTTTTTCCTAGTTGTCTAATCATAAATATCAGATCTTGGGTCCTTCTACCCTTTCTAAAATCATGCTTTGGGTCGTCTAATGTCGTTTCTAGTTTAACTGTCACCTATGCTCTATTATTCTGCTAAATATTTTTCCAAGTAAAGTTATTAGTGTGATTCCTCGTTAGTTTTTACATACTTTGATATCTTCTTTTTTAAACAAGGGCAATATTATTCGGATATTCCAGTCTGTTGGGACTGTTTCTTTTCTATTATGATATCGTTTAGTGGTAACAAAAATTCAAAGTTTAGTTCTTCCTTTGCCATTTCTCCTATATATTTCAGCATTTCTTCTGTGATTTCGTCTTGCCCAGGTGTTTGCCAAAAAAAAATTAAAAATTATTACTTTCAAAATGATATATATATATATATATATATATATATATATATATATATATATATATATATATATATATATATATATATATATATTGTTTTTAAATATATAATTTAATATATTTATTTAATTTAATAAAATTAAACTTTTTTTAAATTAATTTTAATTAAACACAAAAAAAGAAAATTAAAACTCATATTTAACATATTTTGTGTTGCAGCTTGTTTTTCCGTGATTACGCGTATATTTTTCTTGTTGTAAAATCTCGTCGGTGCATAATCAGTTTTCAACGGATGTAAAAGATAAATTTGGTGTCAAATGTTGGCTTTTTTGGGCACCTTGCATGCCGGCCTTGTCGTCTCGTTACAACCAAGAGAGCCTATTTGTGTTTGATGTTGTTAACGCCGAAACCGTTGTACTCTTCACGAATTAGACCGTCTCTTTGATATTGCGCTTCTGTTCGAGGTTTATGTTTCCTGCTGTTAAAGACGCCCCGTCAAAAATTGATATGATTTTCGGCGCGGTAAACGTATACGGCTTCAAAAACAATTTGTATTTGTTAAAGCGATGGTCTAATTTTAACTTTGGAACTTGCGGCGTCTCAAAAAATTTCTTTAATTTTTAAAACGTTCTAATTAAAATGTTATGCAGCCAGAAAAGGCAATATTAACGCCAATAATAACAGCAATATAATCGCGTTATTGAAATAAATGATTCTTTACTCAATATTTCAATGTATAAGAATAAAATATATTTTATTTATCGTATAAGATATATACTGAAGAGCAAAAAAGTGCAAGACTGGAAAATATGTTTTGTTAAAATATTAATTTATGTTTTTTTTTTTCTTTGTTGCAGGTAAATGGTTTTACGAAGGGTCTTTTTTGAATTTCAACAGATCATCGAAAAGTGAAACTGAAGGTAAAATTTCTAGATCAGAAATTTATTTTGAAATTCTTATTAATAAAGCTAATAATTCTGTAATATTCTTGCTTTTGCTTTTTTATTCAAGCTTTTGTTTTGTGCGAAACGTACATCCAGAAGTATAAAAAAAATTATTTGCTGTTGATTGATATATTTTTTCGAGTTTAATGTCAATGTTGTCATACATATCATATGTAATATATATATATATATATATATATATATATATATATATATATATATATATATATATATATATATATATATATATATATATATATATATATATATATATATATATATATATATCGATCCGTTCGTCCGAGTCACGACATTTCGCCAAAATCTCATTTGGCATTTTCAAGTGTTTTAACGTTCCGAGTGAAGAGTCCAACTGGGTCACTCGAAGCGGACAAGCGTTCTATATTCCTACAATCATCAGCATGTAACGAAAAAGATTCATCTTTCTTTTTACCGAAATCATATATTTTTCGATATTTTTCTATAATGATTCATATTTTTCCATAATGAATTACCAATTTATATTTTTGTTATATACAAATCCATAAGATTAAACTGATGAATATCACACAGCTGAATATCAAACAGATTAAATCATCTCCTGATGATACTAACATGGTTAGCGAAACGTGCGTTGAGCAGTTAAAAAAAAGAGATTTGGTGTTTAGTGGTAAATCTCTTCAAGTTTAGTATTTCACACAAAAGGTTCCAATAGAAGAATTGATGATGAATATCTGTTTTCTTTTTTACCATACAACATAAAAAACGAAATTAACTAATATTTTTACCATTAGGGATGATGGAAACTTGACAGCTCATGGCGGCCATATTTGTTTACAAATTTTTGACATGTTTTGTCAGTTGTTTTCCAAATGATTTGCAATTAAATCATAGTTTGTTTCACGTTAGAAAAACGTTTGAAAATTGTGTAGTTTTATTATGCAAATTCGCAGTTCCCTCGTGCTACTACCTTCTGAACGACAAAAAAAAGTCAGAAGTGTTACAAATATTACCGCCGTCAAGCAAGTGTTGCCGAAAATGGCAACGTCTCGGTTGCTACTCGCCGCTCACTGCTGTATAAGATGGTACTGGCACAAGAATTGAAGCCAACCGACCATCGTATTCCTCGTGAATTTACTGATTGGGTGCTCGAAATTATGGAAACCGACAACGAATTTCATGGCAAAATCATTTTCTCCGATAAGTCTCATTTCTGGCACAATGGCTTCGTCAATAAACCCAATTGTCGGTAGCTGTACGAATCAATCCACACGTCATGCAACCGCAAAAGATCACAGTTTGGTGTGGATTTTGGTATAGAGGAGTCATCGGTCTTTATTTCTTTAAAATTGAGGTAGGAGCCACCTTTATCATCAATACCGAGCACTAGAAAGCAATGCTGGAAGATTTTTGTTCCCCCAAGGTTTATAGCAATAAACCTGCGAATATTGGCGACTTAGAAACTAACATTTGACAAGCCTAGTTACCATACAGCCACCAAACCCCACCAGGGTCATCGAATATGATGCGCGCGAGCGGATCCGTGTCTGCAAAAAGAGCCTTCGTTCAATCACAAATTGCATGTTTGAATCTCTTAAATATACAATCGGAACTAATTTTGAGCAAAAAATGTGTGTTTTATTTAATTTTGAAGCTTCGTCAATCTTACTGGTAGACCCTTTACTCACAAAACATAATTAAACTAATGTTTACACATTTTGGCAATATAGATATTTTTATAAATTGAAATTACGGCTCATGCCATTGCATGAAATAATTTATTTACTTATACTAAATAGCAATTTTAATAATTTTTGTAAGTACATTGGATTGTTTCGTTTTTTTTTTATTCAGCATGATAAAAAATAAAGAGTACGAAGTAGGCACAACGATAAAACTAAAGCTAGTACTAACTCATTTTTCTATAGAACGAATCAGTAGTGTGACTAAATATATTGAGAAGCAGTGACCTTGCTCGAGCTCGGGCAAAAATCGGCTCCCTAGAAATGACATCTAAAAACTCGCCAGAATTGTGCAATCTTGTCGAGATAAATGGCCAAATGTTTATTTGGTCTACCTTAAATTAAAGTTGTTAGAAGTTACTACAACTCCGGAACTTATTTTTAATCCAGACCTGTCCAACAACACTCCAGGTAATATTTCAGCGTTGCGAAAACTGATTCTTAAATCGAAAGGAAAGGACGAAAGGCTGCCAGAGGGGATCAACCACACCGCTTTAAACAAAACAAACTTGGGACAGAAAGCCTCAGGGAACAATAATTTTTGGTGTGTAAGCTTTCAACTATCGACCTTTTGAAACTTGCTAGACGGCGGTTCACCTCGTTCTTTTTATCCTTCAAGAAATCGTGTATAGTTTTTTTCGTCTCTTCTTTTCTGTGAAATGGAAATTTGATATTTATAGGAATGTTTCGGTCAGGCTTTGATATGGGGATTTTTTGTCGTGATCTCCTTATTTATAAAGAAATCCTTTTAGCGTTCAAATTTTACAACATCAAAAATTGTTATTTGAAATAAATTTAATCATTTTGGTTCAACTAAAATGTCAGTTCTATTACATATTAAAATAGAAATAAATCAAATTAAAAGTTAAAAATCAAATATTTAAATTATTAGCCCACAATAAATGTAGGGTAATAGTACCAAAAATTGACCGACGATTAATTGATTGAAGAAAAATAGTTTATTCAAATTAACTTTAAGAGTTTAGGAGTTGTTACACATGTTAATCTCTTTACATAAGTTTTAACTTACAATCTATAATACTTTGTTTAATGTAATAATAATTAAATTAAAATTATAATAATTAATGTTACTACTGAAAACTCCTAATATTAACCACTAAACACTAATTAATGACCACTAGGTTACAAATAATGAGCGTAAATAATGACAGCAATTTTATTTAAATATAATTAGGTATATCAGTTGACTATTTTTAAATATAAAATCACACTTTTCGTTATTAGTTGTCTTCATAAATTATTATACAAGATACATCTCACGTAAAACAGAACTATTTAAAAATAGCTATTTATAGTGGCATCTTCTTTTGACGGGTGTTAGTGTTGGAAAGATGCAGCTGACAAGAATTGACGTTCTAACAAAATTTCATGACATTCGGATCATTAGAAGCCAAGTTATCGCACTTAAAGCGTCGGTGTGTTTATACCATTGGTCGAAAAAAAAGGGAATTAAGTTTTGTTTAAAACTTAATAGAACACTCACCAAAACGCTTCACTTAATGAAACAAGTACATGGTGAGGATTGTTTATCCCGTGGCAGAGTCCACGAGTGGTTTAAATGATTCAAAGAGGGTCGTGAGGACATCAAGGATGACGAACATCCTGGTCCGAAAATTCCATGGTTACTCAAAGTAACATTGAAATTGTGCGTGAATTTTTAAAACATAAGCCAAAATCTTCGTTGTAACAAATAAAAATGGAATTCAACATGTTCAAAGATTCAATTCATCGCATTTTGACCGAACATTTGGGACTTCGAAAGGTTTGTGCACGCTTTGTTCCACACACTGTTACAAACTACCAATAATTACTCTGAATCCGACATTGCAAGGACTTGATTAAAGAGTCAACATGTCAGGACGAAAACTTGAAGTACATCATTGTTACTGGTGAGACTGGTGAGATTAGTGTTTTTAATATGATCTAAAAACCAAGCGTCAAAGTGACGAATGGAAGCACCCGAGCGAGCCATATCCAAAAAAAGCCGCCTCGAAAAGTCAAAAATCAAAACAATGTTGATTTCTTCCTACTATTCGGAAGGAATTGTGCACAAGGAGTTCGTTCCACCTGGTCAAACGATCAATGCTGTATTTTATTTTGGTATTATGAAGCGGCTGTTATTACATTTTCGTCGTGTGCTGCCACAATACCTCCAACAAGGCAGCTGTGAACAATAGCAAGAACATATCTTTGGCCAAGCTCAAAAATTGATTCGTCAACCTAATTAACAATGCAAAACATTATATTAACGCGCGCAAGGAGACTGTTTTGAATAAAAATATTTGTGTTGTTTTTAGTCCTGTTTTCCGTTAGTCGCACCTGTATATGATAAAACGTAGAAAATTATATGTCTTCATAAATAGTAAAAAAATACTGTAAATAAAGTATTGTGATTATTATTTATATTAATCACTCTCATAATCAGAAATTATCTTTTGGTACCGGTTTTTTGGAAAAGTAACTATATTTTTATACAGCCATATTCTTGATATTCTTTATCCGTTTGTCTTTTACATAATTCTTCTTTTCGTTTGCGATTTTCTAATGTTTCTTCTTCTTCTTCTTTTTGTTTCTTTAATAAACGCTCTTCTTTCTCTCAATGAATAATTTTTCTTTTTCAATTTTGTAAGCATCACGTTCTCCAGTTACTTGTCATCCAAGTGATTCTTCAGTTATTTGTCTCTTTTCTATGTGTCTTTGCAGCTCCTACCGGTCTTGCATAAGAAGAACGATACCATCTGCGATTCTAAGATGACTCTTGACCTTTATTTCATCCTGTTCCCAATCCAGATTACGTATTACCTCTTCAAGGCAGTCTGAGAAAAGAACAGGCAATATTGAGTCCCCCTGCCGTAGACCCCATTCTACATTGATTTTAATTTCAAGATCAAGATATACTATTCCTGTAGCTTCATCATCGGTTCCAGTAGGTTTGCATAAGTTTTGTCTCCGCCTTGGTTAAGCAATTCATTCATCATGGCCTGCTTTGAGATTGAATCAAATGCTTTTTCATAATCGATAAATGCCAAGCGCATGGTGTAGTCGTTGTTCCTTTTTATGGCCTGCTGGACAACCTAGATGTGATTTATATAATAATTTTTCCAGTAATTTATGTAAAGTTTGACCAGCAGATTTCAGCACTTAAACAGTCCTTTCCTGGACCCTTGCAATTTTAGTTATAGGCTTTGTCAGTTCATCCACTAGGCATATCTGGCATTTCTCCTTTAGTGGGCATTGTTGTCTTTGACTGGTTCTGATCTTCAAATAACTTTGAATAAAATCTTCTGATAAGTTGTAATATTTCCGTATTTGCCCGGCACACTATGCCATCCTCGTGCATTTAAGCAAAAAATTGCTTCCTTTCATTTCTCAGCTTACACTTACTTTTGTTTATTTCTCTCTTGCTCTGGCTGCATGTTGAACCGGCGCATCTTCTCTGGAATGCGTACTCATATAGCCCGATAGTTAGATATTTTGGACTCTTTGAAGCATTCTTCTGCAGGTGCTATTAAAGCAGCTATTTCAAGCACATTGTTGGCGATTTATTCACACCGATCTCTTATTTCTATATTTTACGAATCTTTCTGCAATCCACTTTACTTTATCTCGGTGTTATCCTACGCAGTATATGTCATCAGTCATCACAGTGTCGTGCTACAAAATATATGCCTGAGCTTGTAAAAGTTGTAAAATATATTTTTGCCGAGATTTCAAGTCAGGTACAATAAGGCTTTACAGCTTAATAACACCAAAAGTTAAAAAAGCGCATTCTTGGGAACATTGTCTCCATTTGTGTACAGTTTTCGGCTGTGCTTCAGGTTTAACCATTAGTAGCGTTTATTATGATTATTGAAGTACTCCAATTTTCCATCATATTGTTCCAATTTGACAAAATCACTTGACATGTATCAATGCACGCTTAGAATGAATTTTCTTTAAATCTCAAATTAAGCACATATTTCATAACAATAGTTGGGTTTGGTTTGTTTGGGCTTTTTCAAAAAATCTTTTTCTCTAATTGGTTATAAATAAGATATATTACAAGACGATATAATAATTCATGAGCCGTTTTAATATTTCTTCAGGCTAACTATCAGACATTCCCCTTATTTTGCCTGATATCCTTTTTTGGTAGATTATTAAATTATTCATATGTCAAAGTAAAAACATATTTAAAATACAGTTAATCTCTGCATAATGCCATTCAGCTTCGTTTGTGCAGCATGAATTAAACTTATATGTCTCCGAAGCAAAGAGGATTACAATATTTACATGAAATTCAAATAGTTTTCTGTTGCTATTTTGGTACACTTCAAAGCTCTCTCGGAAATTACACGAGCTTGGGGCGTGTACGGCATGACATCTTTTGGTAATCTGAGATGATTTAAAGGATTTGTTTGTTCGAATAATACGTGATCTTATTAAAAACGAAAACAAACCCACAATACAGATTATTGTTTTTAAATATAATTGAGAGTTTAATTAAAATTAATAATAAAAATTAATTGATAACTAAAATTAATTTGCTTCAAATATCAAGCTTTCTTATGCAAATTTAAAGATTGCGCTGATTAATTTAATAGTAATAGCTTTAATCTTGAAGGAGCTTTGATTTAGACAGTGAAAATACATTATTTGATAATAATAATAATACCTTTATATATACAGGGTGTTATCAAAATTGAGTCATCTATTTTAACAGTTTGTGAACTTGTAATTTTACCAAAAATCATTTATATAAAAGTTGCAAAAAAAGAGGTTATTAACAGTTACAAAATTTGAAAACAAACCTGACTTTTTGCTATTCTCGACCACTGCGTTGTAGAACTCGCAAAGAGAAATCAATTTAGCAAAAATAATTTATGTAACAAATTTGTTATATTATGTAACAAAAATTGTTCTAAATTGTCAACATTTGTTCGGTTAACACAACATCATGCTCGATGTACCCATGCGTCATTGCACGTGTCAAAAATAAAATCCCGGTATCCACGAATAGCATCACAAGCATTTTCCATATGCTGTTGTAGTTCTTTTACAGTCTTTACTTCTCCATCGTGATAAACTAACTTTTTTAATTAGCTTCACAGAAAAAATCGCAGCACGTTAAATCTGGTTGCAGGTGCAGGTCAAGAAATCGTGCAGGTCAAGAAATGGGTCAATTTTGTCCTATCCATCTGTTAGGAAATTCATTATTTTAATGTTCGTGAAGTTCTGGTTTAAAATGTGGCGGAGTTCCATCATGTAGAAACCACATATTCTGTCTAACATTTAACATTCTGTCTCACAAGAAACATTTTGTAATAATTGTGGCAGATTGTTTTGAAGAAAGTCTAAATAATTTTCACTTGGTAGTCGACCTGAAAGAAGGAAAAGCCAAATTAGCATGCCATTTACTATGCAAGTTCAAACACTTACTGAAAATCTGTTTTAAAAATAGGTTCTTTTAATAGCGTCTGCACGTTAATAGTCTAATGTATTCTTCTATCCGCGAAACACTACAAACTAACATCTAGTACCACCGAATCACGGGCGTAGGGGGGGGGGGGGGTTAGTTTGAAGTAAATAAAACAACAAAAATATACTTACATGAAATTTAATATCTATATATTCATCGGAAAAATTACGACATATTTATAAAGTTCTTAACTTTAAATGAAATGGTTAAATTAATTTCGTTCCTCTGCGCTAAATCTAAAACCATTAAAGAATAAATCTTCGGCTTTTTCTTTTAAATATATCCACTACTTAATCTGCATGAATTTCTGTTCCATAGTGAATGTTCATGAGAGCCAAACCATTAAGTCTGTTTTCACTTGTAGTGTTTCGTAAATAGTTTTTCAGTCTCCTTAGGCTCGAGAAAGACCTTTCTGGGGTAGCCGTGGATACAGGAATGGTAGCCAAGATTTGTAGTAATGTGTAAATGTTAGGATAAAGGTTTTTATCGCACATATCTAGGCATTCCAAACTAGATTTCGGGGTAGGCGAGATACTTGTCATCACTGTTTTGCATACTTCAAGTTCTGCTTTAACCACTGATATGTTGCTTTCGGGAAGCAGTGACGAGTACATGGAAATTACTTCAATTTCAGAACTGGCAGTAAAATTTGAAGGTAGCACATCAGATAATGCTGATACTACTTTACGATGTTTGGTCAACCTTTCAACCAATTGTTGAATTATATGATCAAGAAATGGAATGAACAAATTAATTTTGTAATGCGTGCATACATCCAATGCAGGAATGTTCGGTCTATTTAATTGTCTTCCGACAACGCGTGACATTCGCAGTATACCACCATTTTCTCCCAGTAAAACCTTTGCGTCTTCATAGAGATGAAGATATTCGACGTCAGTGTTGTTTCTCAGGAGTTGTAAGACATTACTAACATCATCTACATGTTTGAGGGCCGTGATAAGATCGATGTCAATTGTCTGTAATTGTTTTGATAGCGACAATGTATAGCTCATAACTTTTTGAAGAATCACTAAACACATCACAAAATCCGAAGATCGAAGCGTACTTAGCAATTGGGCGGCTTGTTGCGATGTTTCCTTATTGTGATTAAATTGGAGTTCTTCGAGAGCATTCACAATCGCTGAATAAATTTCCCTGAATCTTATAATAGCTTGATATTTGTGGACCCACCGTATTTCACACATTGAGAGCAAGCTTTTTTGGTTACCGACTGGTAGTAGCTCTTGATTTTTTTTCTTTCAACTAAGCAGTGCGTTGAGCAGAATGTCGAAAGTAGGAACCAACAGACTGCACAATCCCAATGCAATTTCGGACATTTGCTAATGAACATGAATCAGCAATAGCAAGGTTGAGAGAGTGTGCACTCTCAACAAGCTGGCCTGTTGCAGACTAGATGTAGAGTCTTCTTATCAGCACAGTCTTCTTATCAGCATGCAACGTAGCTGAAGCTTTGATAGCTAATTTGTATGCGCCCCGAATCGATTTTACCTCTCAAGGAGATGCCTTGTTTGCCGCAAAAAATTATTGCTTTTACGATAGGGATTAGTTTCTTTCGATTCTCCTTTTGTTGTCTCTTTCTTTCAGAAGACAGCTATTCAGTGACCAAAAAAGCCTGCGAAGACATTACTTTTAGAAAGTTATCTGCCAGTTCTGAATTTCGCTTGTGGTATCCCGATTTCGCATGAGCTGCAAATATTTCTAGGGCATTTTTCCACTTACAAAAAGGTTACCAACTGGCCGATCCTTTGATGACCGTCTTTACCTTCATCAAGCGAACGTCCCATTACCATGCAAACTCTGCAGTATGCTCCACTTTTATATTCCGAATATGACAATCAGGGGAATCTCTTCAACCATTTCAATTGAAAGCGCAAGTTTCGTTTTGTGGAAATAGGAAACATAATCTCTGGGTGGGTTCCATGGCGTTTTTAAAATTTGGACTTTAAAATATTCATCCAAGATTTTTTCCTAATTCGCGTAAAAACCATCCAACTTAGATACAGTTGTAAAAGATGAGGTAACAGGCAAGCTGGCCTGTTTCAGACTAGATGTAGATTCGGCAGTTGAAGGTATCGAATAGGGCACCAGCGACATGGCATCGATTTCGACATTGGGTATTGTGATTGAGGTCGAGGTCGAGAGCCCGCTTGTCTTCATAGTCTTCTTATCAGCATGCAAGGTAACTGAAGCTTTGATAGCTAAATTCAAATTTGTTTCTTTATTAGAAACCCCTTGACTACACCACTTTTTCCAGTAGTCCATACCTTTAAGTTTATCACCCTTCCTTTTTTTCCCCTCCAATTTTCGACAGTAATAATGATTCACGTATCTATCCTTAACAAGGTCACCGAATAACACTGTACTAAAATTACTCACTTACACAGTACACTTAATTCTTTTCACTATTCGTTCACCACTTTTCACTTATATTCGCTTCGAGTTCGCATGGAACAATACTGCCGTAAGCGCGGTCACGCGCCCCTTATATAGGAGCCCAGTAGTAGCCGTCCAGAAACTACCACAAACTTCCACAAATCTCCGCTCATTCCGACCGAGGGGCATGGCGAATAATCGAGAAACAACGCAAAGTTTCCATACGATACAAAATAGTTCGACTACTCGACAAGAGATGGTGTTACTGTGCGCAACGTCCACTAGTTCGGATATATATTCAATTCAAATGTAATAATTTAACTTCACTCCTCGTATTTTTTCTGTATAATATTAGGTAATATTTGGCTTATTTCGGGGGGGTTTGAACCCCCCCCCCCTGACTACGCCCGTGCACCGAATGGTACGAGCAAAGATTAGGATAAACTGCCGAAAAGAGCGCGAAACAATGATAAAATCAAAAAGGGGCAACGTGGATTCTGGGAAGCTACTAGAGAGGGGCAGATATTTTGAAATTGCTTTGTCGAGCCGGTGGAGATGGAAATTACAGACCAATATGAAGAAATCTCCAACAATGTGCTTAAAGCGGCGACTTCAATAGCACCAGAAGATAAATGTTTCAAAGAGTCAAACATTTTAAATGAGGCTATTAATTTAATGAAAAACGCCGGACAATGAAGGATGCAGACCTTTTGGCAGGGTCGAGTACGTTGAGCTTTGCAGAATTAAAAAGAAACGTATTCGAGAGGAAACGCGCCGATTCAACATACAGCTGGTGAAAAAAACTCTGGAAGAAAACAGGGAAATTAACAAAGCTAAGCAAGAAACAAAGCTAACCAAAGCTAAGCGAAGAAAGAAAAGGACACAAATGTTTTTGTTAATGCGTGAGGATGGCACAATGTCCAGGGAACGAACATGTTAGAGGTTGTCCAAACATTTTATTCAAAGATATATGAGGACAAGACACGACAAGACGAGACAGAATCAGGCAAGAACAGCAATGCCCATTAAAGAACAAGTGCCGGATATCCTGATGGAGGAAGTGATAAAGGCTATAAACTCGATGAAAAATGGCAAGGCTCAGGAAAAGATAGTATAACTGCGGAGATGTTAAAAGCTAGTGGTCGGACTTTATATAAAACACTAGCAAAAGTATAATCAAATTGCCTCAAACAATAAGAAGTACCCAGCTTATGGAAAAACGCAGAAGTGATTATTTTACATAAGAAAGGAGCATGGGAAGATTTAAAGAACTACCGTCCAATAAGCCTCCTATCAATGGTGTACAAAGTTTTCACCAAGATAATATCTAAAATAATACTAAGAAAACTTAATGACGCACGATTCAGAAGTGGATTCAGTACAATAGATCACATCCAGGTTCTACAGCAGGTCATAGAAAGACACAACTAATACACTATGCCACTGTGCTTGGCTTTTATCGATTATGAAAAGGCATTTGATTCAATCTCAAAGCGGGCCATAATGGATGCACTGATTAATCAAGGTGTAGAGAAAGCCTATGTAAATCTACTAGGATCGATATATGATGAAGCTACAGCTACAGTCCACCTTGATGATCTTGAGGTTGTAATTAATGTGAAACGGGGCGTGTGGGAGGGTGAAGCAATATAGCTTCTTCTTTTCTCAGCCTGCCTGGAAGAAGTGTTCCGTAATCTGGATTGGGAACAGGATGGAATAAGGATTAATGGTGCATACATAAATCTTAGATTCGCAGATGATATCGTTCTTTTTTCACAAGACCCAGAGGAGCTGCAAAGACACGTACAAGAGCTGCAAAGGGCTGGAGAACCATTTGGCTTAAAGATAAACGAGAAGAAGAGTCAGGTCATGTTTAATAAATTTGCTGAGGACAAAAGGATTTCTGTTTTAGGAACGGATTTGGAAGTTGTGGATCACTATATATATCTTGGGCAGAGCGTTTCAATGGAAGGCGATACCGTCCAGGAGGTGGAGCGATCCGTTACATGTGGCTGACAGGCATTTGGCATGCTCAACATAGTGTTTAAGAGCAAAATACCACTTTGCCTGAAAAGAAAAATCTTTGATCAGTGTGTCCTGTCTGTTATGACATATGGATGGAAGTGAGACCTGGACACTCACATTACAGTCAGTCCAAAAACTTCGAGTAGCACAGAGGGGAATGGAAAGATGTATGCTTGGCATTATTAGACGGAATAGAAAGACCTGCACATGGATTAGAAAACAAACGATAGTGAGTGACATCGTTGGAAGAATAAAGCAATTGAAATGGAAGTGGGCTGGCCATGTAGCGAGGCGATGGGACGAAAGATGGACCAGGACCGTCCTAGATTGGATACCGCTTGATCGCAAACGTCCACGGAGAAGACCGAAAACTCGATGGACTGATGACATTATTAAGTATATTGGACCCAAATGGTAGAGGAGAGCTCAGGACCGCGAGAGTTGGAAGCATGCTGAAGAGGCCTTCATCCTGCAGTGAATTGATATGGGTTGATTATGATGATGAAACTATCATTACATTTCACACCCGTCGAAACATTTTTTGATATATATATATATATATATATATATATATATATATATATATATATATATGGGGTATCTTTTGGTCACCAGTATATTTACATACCAAATATCTATATTATTAACAACGTAGAAAACGACGTCAATTACTGCTAAATTACTACTACACACGTCACTAAACTATCACTTGATATATAATATATATTGACCATTTTTCGGGTTTTTGTTTCATATTCTCAGTCATATTTGCTAAATTACCGCAATTTGAAGCGGGCGTAATCCGCCATGAAAGGGCCCGAGCACAAAATGGCCTCTTGTGAGCTTTTAAACCGTCCCGATGCCGCGAAAAAACTCTCGCAAAATGATAAACTCGAATTAACATTGTGTGGAGCGCACTTACAGAACCATCAGGGTAATTGTGCGCTTTTTAATACCCGTCCATCGGACTAAAGCGAAACTTTCGACACAATGTAAACCGAATGAGGAATAAAAAAAAATTAATCGTCAAACTAAATATTAGAACGTCCCTAAATTAAAAAAGTTTTTTTATGTGGGAGTCTTTTTCGTGTTAACTTAGGTTTCGCTGAAATGAGCTTTTTTACATATTTTAGAGAATATGTATTTAGTGGTGATAATCTGGTATTACGATTCATTTTGGTAAATATACTTATGTTTTATTATAATAAAAGTTTCCGAGGACCGAAGAATTTCAATTTCGAAGAAGGACTTGGATGTCGTGGATCACAACAAATATCTTGGACAGATTTCAGTGGAGGTTGAAACGACGACCGGGAGGTGGAACGATGGGTTAAATATCACAGGCAGGCATATGATAGGCTCAACATATAGATTGTGAATAAACTACTACTTGGTCAAAGGAAACAATTTTTAATAAGTGCATCCTGACACTGACATCGCAATCAGTTCAACAAATTGTATAAGAAATGGAAAGGCGTATGCTTGGTTCTACAAGACAAGACTAAAACATCTGCATATGGATCAAAAAATGAATGAAAATATGTAACGTCATTGGAGGGGTAAAGGAAATGTTGCATACTTGGCAAATATGATTTGATTATTCTTTAATGAAACTAACGAACTACAAATAAACTAATGAACACTGTTAAAACACTTTTTTTAAATTAAAAATCATGCCCTACATCAGCTAAAAACGATGAGGTGATGTCGTAACTCCCCCATGACAAACAATGATATTTCTAAATGTTGACAAAAATTATATCAGTGTGTCAGTGCATATATATTTCCATTTAAAACCAAAAATGTATTATGTGCGGGAATATCACTACATGCTTCTTATTTGCAGAGAAGCTCGTATTAAAAAGAACGTATTTTTGATGGAACCAACCAGATTGACTGCCAGAACTTTTTCAACGTGTTCAGGAAAACTGGTTAAAAAGGTGCTAGTCTGCCATAGACTCAAATTATGGAGGTTTTGAACATTTAATTTAATAAAACAATTATTCATGTGTTTCTTAATGTGACGTCAATCGTTTAAAACATATTATGAGGTGAAAAATTAGTGCTAGTAATTTCAACTTGGCATTAAAAGACATATTAATGAGTAATTTTTCCATTTTTTTTGCCAATTTTATACTGTACACAAGCCAAATGTATGCTGCAATGCTTCGAATAAATGGTTATTAAAATATTACATTTTATTTTCAGATAATACGATAAGAGGATAATGATAATACCATAAGAATGGATAATAACAAAAAAAACTGAATTTTGGCATGTAATTATTTGGAATTTTGTATGTAATTGTTTCGGACTCAAAAATAGATGATTCTGATGTATTTCTACCTGCTTCCAATTCAAAAATCACCAGAAAAATGACCGAGTGGCTCTTGCTTTGGAGATATAGGGACATGTCATTTTTTATAGTCTACATTTTCAGTTTGGAGGAAATTTTGTTTTCGGGAGTTTCACACCTGTCAACTGACAAAACACAACGTTCTTCAGCTGTTTGTAGGTTATAAGCATAACTACTGTTGCTGTGACAGTGAGTTTCATAATGTTTCTGTTGTAATTAGTGTAGAATTTCTGAAGTATAAAATTTGTTAAATTTAAATGCCTCGAAAATGTGTAAATTTAGTAAATAATTTTTGTTACATTTGTGGTGAAATAACATTTTCGTCGCAGAACAAATATCACCATTATGTTGGTATGAAGATAGGGGACCAGGATAAGTCATGGGCTCCTACACATATGTTGCAATTCTTGTTCCATTATACTACGAAAATGGATGAAAATAAAAAACGATCTAATCATACAGATGACTACTATTTCTGCTTGACTCCGCCTATAAAGACTAGATTGTCAATGAAGAAATGAGGAACAGTTCAATACCCGGAATATTCCATTGGCTATTCGACCAATTTCACATTCAGATAGTTTACCAGTTCCTACTCCACTGCAAAATTATAAGCTTGAAGTAGAAAATAAAGACAATGTGGAAGAAGAAGAACCCAACAAGCCTTATACATTCCATGACCCAGATTAAAAAAAAAAATGATAAACTGCATAGACTGAGTCAAGCGGAGTTGAGTGATCTCATTCGAGACCTTGACTTGTCAAAGAAAAATGCAACTTCTGCAAAAATACCATCAACTATTGTTTTGGAAAATAAAAAAAGATCTGACCTGTTTTCTGCGGAAATATACCTGTTTTAAGGAAATTCTTTTCAAAATAATGTAAAAAATCTTTGATTAAATTTACGAAAGTAATTTTCTTATACCCTGTATATCTTTAAATATATGAAAACTTAAATTTATTCAATCCAATAATACCGTATCATTATATGGAAAGAAAGTCTTCAAATGGTCAATTTATTTGGAAAATTAATTATTAACAATAATAAGGAATTAATATGCCAGAAAAATTTTAAATAGTAAATTAACCTTAATTAAACGTAAGGATTAATAATGAGCTAAACCACTGAAATTCGTTCTGTCATTGCCTTGTCCAGGCATTAATCGAATAAGACTTTGAGTAGAATTGCCAAGGCCATGGACATCTCAACTAAACGGGTGTGTCATATTTTGAAAATTGAGCTTGAGAAAGCTATGGGCAAGATGGGTGCCGCATTTGTTAAATTCTCATCAAAAATGACTTCGAGTAAAACTTTCTAACCAACATTAGAATCTTTTTCGAAAAAATAAAATATATTTTAAACGTCGTTTTGTAACTATGGATAAGACTTGGATTTAATACTATGATCCTAAACTGCGACAACAAACCGCAGCCAAAGTGATCAAAATCGATCAAGAAGGTTAGAGCATCAATTTTTTGAGGTGTAAAAGGTATTTTGTTAATTGATTCTCTTCAACCGGTAAAACAATAACTGAACAGTATTACTCAAGCCTTTTGGATCAATAGGATGCAAAAATTTGTGAGAAAAGACCTGGTTTAGCAAAGAAAATATTATTTTTTATGAAGACAATGCACCGGCTCACAGAGATGTTCTTGCAAAGGAGTTATACTACGTATTGTTGGAGCATCCACCATATTCACCAGATCTGACCACCTCTAACTTTCATCTGTTCTGAAACATCAAAAAATTTCTACGTGGCAAGCTTTTTTATAAAATGAAGAAGTTATAACAACAATAGATTAGTGTTTTGAATCACTTCAGATATGGAATAGATAGATAGATAGATAGATAAAGATATATTTGTCCCAATTAAATGTACATTTGTAACTGCCATGTTGACACGGAACATTGTGAACATAAAATAATAAATATAATAAACATAATAAATAATTCTTACAAAAAAGAATATAAACTGAAACAATCAATAACATTTTTCCACTAATCATGAATACTAGTCTAATATAAAATATACAAATATTTTATTTAGCTATATTAAATCTGCCCATATCACTAAAAAATAATTTAAGGAGTAATACGCGTTTTTAAACAAGTATTTCTTTAGGCTTTTATTTGCTGCAATTTTGGACTTTAACCGGAAATTTACAGGAAAACTGTTGTATATTTTTACAATCATAAAGTTAACATTTTTTTGAATATAACTAAAATTATATCTTGATGGTAAAAGATCGGATTTATATCGTGTCGTATACTCATGTTCATTGGAATGACTCAAAAAGTTCTCTGTTGTTATATACAAACATAAAAGAATCATGAATATACATGTTTACCAAAGTGAAAATCCTTTTTTTAACAAAGATATCCCTACAACTATCATTATAACTCAATTTAAAAATTGCTTGAATACATCTTTTTTGAAGTTGAAATATTCTATGCATATCAGGTGAGTTTCTCCAAAAAATCAATCCGTATCCTATCCTAGACCGAACGAATGCGTAATACGCCGAAGTTGCTGCATCTATCCCTACATTTTTTGAAATAACTCTCAAGGCATGCGAATATCTTGATATATCTAAAGCAAGTTTTTCAATATGGGCCCTCCAATCCAATCTCCGGTCAATCACTAATACAAGTACTGAGACACATTCTGTCGTTTTAAATACACTGTTGTAAAGAAAATTGAGGTCATTACTTTTGCGATTTTCAAAAAGAATGCACTGTGTTTTTGATGCATTCAAAATGAGATCGTGAGCAGAAAAATACCGATCAAGAACCTCGCTCGCCCTATATACACTTGCCCGTACATCCTCAGTGCTCTCCTCACTAAATATAAGGTTCAGATCATCTGCATACATAACTGTTTGTTCACTGAACACATTAGTGATATCATTAATATATAGTACACATAACAATGGACCCAAAACCGAACCTTGCGGAACACCCTTGTTAACATGTACCCTCTCTGAGAGAAAGGCTCTGCCATCAATATCCCTTATTAATATATGTTGCGTACGATTTTTCAAATACGATTTAATCAGTTTTAAAGCATTGCTTCTTATGCCATAGTTATTCAATTTGGTATACAGTACTTCATGGTTAACACTATAAAAAGCTTTAGACAAATCAATGAACAATGCCATCGTGGTTCTTTTAGCATTTAATGAATTGGATATATATGTGATTGCCTGAAAAATTGCCCTAGTCGTTGATTTTCCTTTTCTGAAGCCATTTTGGTTATCACTAATTATATAGTACTTTTCTAAAATTCCTATCAATCTTTTATAAAATGCCTTCTCTAATATTTTATTAATGTTGTTTAGTAACGCTATAGGTCTGTAGTTTTTTTCTTCATCTGATTTGCCCTTTTTTGCCTTTGATATTGCTTTTATAAGCGCATTTTTCAATAAATCAGAATATACACCACTGGAAAAACGGAGGTTTACAATGGAATAATTGAACTGGAGAATCGATGGAAAAAATGTATTGGGCTTAAGGGAGAATATATGGAAGAATAATGAAAAATTGTAAACATCTTGTTAGCCAATTTATAAAGCAGACTTCGAACACATCTAAGAAATATTTAAGGTTGGTAATAGGTGTGGTTCCAGCATGTCGGATCTACAAGACTCCGCAATCAGGTTAGTTCGACTGCTAACCTACTAGCATTAGCAATAACTGCTACCCCTGCTTTTTACACCTTCTAACCGTTGCCCTACTATCATCATGCCTAATGCTATCTTAAATCTGAATAAATTTCGAATAATCTGTTAATAATCTGTGTCCTTTTCTTACCTAAACTATCATAATCTAAATTACACTAATATATATATATATATATATATATATATATATATATATATATATATATATATATATATATATATATATATATATATATATATACATATATATATATATATATATATATATATATATATATATATATATATAATATATATATATATATATATATATATATATATATATATATATATATATATATATATATATATATATATATATATATATATATATATATATATATATATATATATATATATATATATATATATATATATTATATATATATATATATATATATATATATATATATATATATATATATATATATATATATATATATATATATATATATATATCCTCGAAATATCTTCAAATCAGTATTTCAAATTGAAAAAACCACATTCAAGGATTTTAAAATTATTTATAATTAATTAAATAATTTCGTGTATTCTATGAGATGATCTATTAATTGTCGTAATGCAAAATGTGCATGCTTAATATTTATAGATCTATGAAATTCTGAAAAGCATTTATTGGCATAGGAGTAGGCTTTCTAAAAATATAGTGCTTTATTAGTTAAATAAAATTATTAGTTGTTAGATAGTTTTTCGCTTATAAGAAAGTTTAATAATTCAGAGAACATTTATTTTGTTACCTATTTTTTAAAATTTTCTAATCACCACAATTGTTCCTCTGTTTTAAGATGTGAATGTATCTGAGCCCATGTGAAAAATACCATTTTATTCATATGATATCGTTTTCTTTTGCTAAAATTTATCGAACTGCATGAGATATAGAGAAATTGAAGATACATTTACCAACTGTTAACACTATTGGTAAGTCATGTCTGAATGATTGTGGCGTGTTCATAATCTTTTTTCTTTTTTTGGAGTTTTCGCCACGAAAAAACTCAAAAAATTTCAAAAATATCTGTTTTTATGTAAAAATCACTGGGTAAAAAATAAAAAAACCAAACGGAGATTTCTCAGTGATTCTTTTCTGTAATAAATTTACCTATCGAACAAAATTTTAAAAATATAAAAATGTTCTAAAATAAATACACTTAATTTAATAATTGTATTTATTTTAGAACATTTATTAATTTTTAAAATTTTGTTCATTAGGCAAATTTATTACAGAAAAGAATCACTGAGAAATATGCCTTCGTTTGTTTTTTTTTTTGTTTTTTACCCAGTGATTCTTTATTTACATAAGAACAGATACTTTTACCATTTTTTGAGTTTTACATCGTGGCAAAAAAACCCAAAAAAAGAAACACTATTGGTAATTCTAAACTATATATAAGTATAGTAAGTATTCACTACTACTTAACAATATATTCGTTAGTATTCTGAGACTTATAACAAAACTGCTACGGACTACCTACGTAACTCTACGAAGTTAATAAAATAAGGAAATGTCATTTAGATTTCATACAGAATTATAAATCATGAGATATGGAGGCACCGAATTGTTTTCACACCTAAATATATGTATTTTCTCCATTGAGAAATGTAGTAATCAATAATTTTTAAAGTGTGGGTCGCTTAAAATAGACTTCTTACTATAACATTCAACAATAAAGGTCGAAGGGTAAACACGATAAGCCTACTTAAAGAACTTCAAAACCAGATATTCCTCAAAAAAAGTTATGCTGGCAATTTGATAGGATTATAAAAGGTAAAATCAGCAAAGAATTCTTTGCCTGCGGAATCTTAAATTTATCTTCTAAATTGGGAGCATATAATTTAGCGTAACAGACAAAGTTTTTGAGTAATTTAAACCTGAAATAAGTATTTTTCAACGTGCAAGCATGTACTGATAAATAATAGAACTTGAATATTTCAAGCAGCAATAATAAATAGCATGTCAATGAAAGCAAGTACTAACTTTAAGATACTAAATTTTAACTGATTTACGTATTAAGTTTTAATAAAGTTTATAACATATGGCAAATTGGATTAACGAAAATATTCAGGTGTATTGTTTTCGTATTGTCTTTCAAAAACATTGTGTAACTTGCTTTAAGATTGTCCTGAGAGTATTTTTCAGAAATTTATAAAGTTAAGAAGACGAAAATTTACTGAAAATATTTTGAAAGTTGATGTGCAGTTGTGGTTTGCAAAATGGAATAGAATTTTTCTTTTTCTGTAGAGTTAAAGTTTTTGTTTAATTGATGCCTTGAATATATATATATATATATATATATATATATATATATATATATATATATATATATATATATATATATATATATATATATATATATATATATATATATATATATATATCGTTTCGCGTATTCAGCTCACGTCTTTCTTCTATTTCAAGGGCTTCTCTGATTGTTCGGACCTTGTAGATTTCAATCTTCGCTATTTCTTTCGCTTCTTCAAAATTGATTTTATGTGCTGTATGTAGATGGTGCTGGAACGGAGCGGAAGTGGTTTGTTTGTTTTTTAAGTCGTTTTTATGTTCTTGTATTCTGGCCGATATTCGTCTGTTTGTTTGACCTATGTATGCTCTGTTGCAGTCGGAACAAGATATACTATACACCCCATGATTTTCCAGTCTAACTTTGTCCTTGGGGTTTTTTAGGATGTTTGCAACAGTTTTGTGTGGCTTGTAGACTGTTCCGATCTTATGTGTTCTTAGTAGTCTGCCTATCCTATCTGTGATTCCTTTTACGTATGGTAGCAGGACATTTAGTGTATTTGGTTCATGGTCCTTTATTGTTCTTCGTGTTTGGCTTTCTTGACGGCGAATGGCCTTCCTGATACAATTTTCTGAATATCCATTTTGTCTATGGGCTCTGGAAATTTTTGGTAGTTCCTCGCTTCGTGTATCTGGTAGTGTCAGTCGAAAGGATCTAGAAATTAAGGTGTTCGCTACTCCTTGGATTTGAGCAGGATGATGATGGGATTTAGCGTTGAGGTATCGATCGGTGTGAGTTGGTTTCCTATACACTGTGTATTCGAGTGTTCCAGAAAGTTTCCTTGTGATAAGGAGATCTAAAAACGGCAGTTTTCTATCATGTTCGCCTTCAGAGTAAACTGTATTCTGGGGTGGATTTCGTTTAACTGAGTTAGGAAGTTGTTTAGAAGTTCGTTTTCGTGAGGCCATATTATAAAGATATCATCTACGTAGCGTTTCCAAAGTTTAGGTTTTAAATGAGCGTTGGCCAATGCCTTTGTTTCGAAGTCGGTCATGAACAGGTTGGCTATAACGGGTGATAAAGATGATCCCATTGGGGCACCATGGGTTTGTCTGTAGATCTGCTGGTTGAAGGAAAAATATGTATTCTTCAAGCAGTGTTCGGAGAGTTCCCCCACAAATGGTGGAAAGTCTTCGTTTATTGAAATTTGGCCCAGGGCCTCGTCTATTGGGATACTTGGATACAGTGAGACAATGTCCAGTCTTGCCAGAGCCATCCTTATCAAATGTTCTGAGTTTTGAACATAGGACTCGGCAAGTTTGACAGTTGGTTGCATGATACTTGCTAGATATTTTTCCAAATTTTGTGTTGGAGAACCGAAGGCACTTACTATGGGCCTTAATGGGATTTCTGGTTTATGTATTTTGGATAGACCGTAAAGTTTAGGACATCTGCTTGATTTTTCCCTTGGAATTATTCTTCGTTCAATGTCCAGTTCTAGTTTCCATGCTTTGATTTTACATTTGTCGTGTTTCCTAGATAGGTTGTTGGATCTCTGTTCACTGGTTTATATGTCGTTTCCAGTAAAATATTCGTCATCTTTGCCATATACTCCTCGGTGTTCGTTATGACTGTTGCGTTTCCTTTGTCTGCCGGTAATATTGTAATATCCTCGTTTCTTTTTAAACTCTCAAGCGCTTTGATTTCAGTCTTATTAACATTTGATTTGGTATTTTATTGGATCGTATTATTACTGTCTATACTTTATATATATATATATATATATATATATATATATATATATATATATATATATATATATATATATAATTACTTTAAGTAGATTTTTTTAAATTTTTTAACATAATCTCCTTTTAGCTCTATACAATTTTCCAAGCGTTTCTCCAACTGTTTTAAGCCGTCTAAGAAGTAAGATTTCGGAAGGGCCTCAAAATAGGCATCTGTTTGGGCGATGAACTCCTTGTTCGATGTGAACCGTTGTCCGCTGAGCCACTTTTTTAAGTTCAGAAATAAAAGTTATTGAAGGTCAAATCCGGTGAATACGGTGAATGTTGTAATAATTCGAACTTTAATTCCATGATTGTTGCTATTGAAACTGTACAGATGTGCACCCGTAGATTGTCTTGATGGAAGAGGTTCTTTTTCTTTTTCAAATCTGAACGATTTTTCTTGATTTCTTCTCTCAACCGGTGAAATATCGACACATAATACTCTGCAGTTATTGTTTTTTCTTTTTACAACTAATTGGGGTAGATGAGTCCGCGTGCATCCCAAAAAACGGTTGTCATAACCTTGCCTTGCCGGCCGATTTCATCGTATTCGCCTTCTCCAGAGCACGTTCGCTTTCAAAATCCCACTGTTTTTATTGTTTATTTGTCTCTGGAGTGTAGTAGTGTATCCCTTTTTCGTCATGTATCAATGCAGAAACTCATAAGAATTGCGACAAAAAAGCACCAAAACAGCCTCAGACTCGACCACATGATTGCGTTTATTATCCACTGAGAGCAAACACGGCACCCACCTTGCCGAAATTTTTTTCACACCCAATTTTTCGTGCAAACTTGAAAACACTGTACTTTGCGATAAGCCTGGGAGCTCAACTATTTCGCCCACTTTGATTCGCCGATCACATAAAACCATGTGGATTTTGTCAATCATTTTGAGAGTAGCCACGTCACTTCCACTGGACATCCCAAACGATGTTCATCTTTTGTGGATGTACGGCTACGTTTAAACTCATTTACCCAATTATAAACAGTTGCAAACATAGGAGCAGATGTGCCATAAACTTCATCCAACTCAGTTTTCATCTATTTCGGTATTAAAATTTTTAAATATTAGTGTTTAATCACCACTCACTTTTTTCCTTTTTCCTAAATAAACAAAAGTTTCTTGCTTCAATCAACAATAAAAAATGAAACTATGTGATGAATATAACTGAGACTTTGACAGTTATCTGGTAAATAATTATGCTTATCAAAAACACACCATTTCCGATACTACAAGCGCCATGTCTTCGATTTTCTAAGGACTTACTGAAAGGCCCTTGTCCGTTGAGAACATTATTCAAGACCTGTTGCCTACTAATAATAATAAGCAATTAAAATATTGTAATGCCATCAATAACAACTTCTATCAAATTGACAATTTTCATGCAAAATTGATTTGATGGATTTGCTCGGGATTATTTTTGGGGATTATTGAAGAAAAATGTTTATATAAATAAGCATCAAACCATACAGCAACTCATGGATAACTTCCGTGCTGATATCGCTGCATTAACGCCAGATATGTTGACAAAAGTTATAGAAAATGTGTTTAAAAGGCACTAAGTTGCATTGCTGTTAATGGCTTACATTTGACTGACAAAAAAATTAATTAACAGAAACTTTTAAAAACGAAATAAACATATAAAAAACAAAAAAATTAAAATAGTAGCATGATACTTGCTCCACCTGTTATTTAGAATTTTTTGGAATATCTAAAGCAACTAGTAGTTTACTTTCATTAAAATGTAATTACAGGAGTATGTTTAATTTTAATTAGAAAATCTAATTAGTAATTGATTCTAGCTCAAGTGATTTTCTATTTGCCGAATATTCAATATGGCGTATTGATATTTACCTTAGTTTATATTACAAGATATGATGTTGACCAGCTGAAGTTAACCCTCCCTCTGGTCGTGGGTAGTTTCCTTCATGGATCGATATCATACATCAACAAATTAATACTAGTATATATAATCTGATTGAAGTTATAAGACTTTGTTGTTAAAGCATTGTTAAACTGAAATAAATAATTATAAAATTTTAAAATTTTAAAGTGGCACTTTACTACATAAGTGGTAAATAATACTACATAATAATTATTATCAAAATAATAACCCCCCATCTTTTTAATGGAGGGCAATTCATATCTGCTGTGTAAAAAAGGTAACGTTAGACAATCCAATAACTACAGACTAAACACTTTTCTGTCGGTATGGTATAAATTGTCCACAACCCTATTCAATGAAAAAATGTACCTTGAGCAAGTGCGGAACAGAAAGCGCAATTTGAAACATCTGCTCCACAGATTTAAAAAAAACTTCGATTCTGTTACTAGTGTGGTTACTAGAAGTTTTGAATATCTATAAAATAAACCCTCAGATCATTAGTTTCTTAAAGTGCCTGATGAGGAAGTGGAAAACTCATGCGCGATCCATATTGTATTGTAAATGCAAATATCGAATCGATCGAGTATCGACTAAATAACTACAATATTGGATATAACCGAAAAGTGGAATAATGCATTCATTTCGGTCACCATACATACACAGGGTGTCGGAAAAATAACGGAACCTTTTAAATATAAAGAAAACTACTAATATTAAACCTTGTTTCAAGCTTGGGAAAACTTTTACAGAAACAGTTAAATAGATTAAAAAAGTTTATGGTGATGATTGCTTATCGCGTACAGGTATATTCGAGTGGTATTAGTGATATCAGGATAGTCGTGATGCTTTGGAAGGCGACCCAAAGCCAGGACGACCAAAAATTAAAAAATCGCGATGAGTTGATGGAAAAAGTGCGTGCAATGATCGCCTACGATGCGAATTCGAGTGTGAGATGGATAGTATAGGAATTAAATACGACCAAAGACATGATTCACGGATTTTTGAGAAAGGATTTAAATAAATGGAAAGTCGGTGTTCGATTTTCTCCTCACGCCGTATACAAGTATATCTCGTACAAAATTAAAACAGTTGCACGTCATTAAGCACGTAATCGACATTTTGACTGCCCCGTTGTCAGATTGCGATTAAACATCATAACCTTACTGTAGCGAATCATTTTTACAATTTAAATTTTAATAACAATTAAAAAAAATCAACTCTAAATTAAATGCAAACTACTAAGTAACTAAAAAAATATAATAAATGTTGAAAGTATTGCAAGTGTCGTCGATTTAGTACCTCTAGATCGATTCAAAAACCATTGACATTTTTAAAAAGATTACATAATTACCAGTGGCATTTATTGATACATAATATACATGAATAAAATTTTAAAAAAACAATGAAATATCTGCATGCACTTATATTTTCATTAAGGTAATCACTTATTTTCAATCAAGTATATGCTCTTTATCATACCATTTCATTATTTAATTTTCTGTAAGCTTGATTTTATTCTTCTTGATTAAAGCTATTTTTCTTTCCTTCGTATAATCTTTCAAAAATCTATACGTTTTAGGGCAACGTTGGAAAATTCTAGAAGCCCTTGTCTTGCATCACCTTTTTTCCATTTAAAACCTACTTCTTTCAATATGTTGCACAATGACATACCGCATCCATCAAACAGTTATTTCGCTTTTAATTGCTCATGTAAGGAATTCAAAGTTACATGCTGTACTGAAAATGGGGATTAAACTGTGAGTACCTACGTATAAACTACATATGAGATTAAGAACAATCAACAGAACAACTTTAGTTCTTACTTACTTCAATAGCAGTGGCAGATCGTGGATTTTTAAAGTGGGAGGGCGTAGAAGAAAATAATACTGCTGAAGAATTTTCTTTGCTTTCTCCTTCCTCGTTTTTACTTTTCGTGCTATTGAACCCTTATACAGGAGGTAAAATTTGGTGTTTTGCTCTGAAAAGTCGTTTACTCTGATAAATGCTGGAGGAGCGACGCCCTAACACCCTCCCTCACGGGCCGCCACTGTTTAGTACTTACACTCTTCATACATAATGTAAATAGTGTCATGATTAGAACATGTAGCTGCAGTATTGGTAACCCTTTCAGTAGATTTACGCTTCCTAGTCGATTTTAAAGTTTCATTTCTGAAATAATACTAACAGTGGAGATACTCAACATTAAGGCTGCTGCTAAAAAAAAATGTCTTAAACTTAACATATCCAAGTATTAGCAATTAACTTAACATACCATCGGAAAGGGTAACGATGGAACATTATTATCTCGTTCTTGTTCAAAATAGTGCATCAGAGCTGCTACTAATTCTTGACAATTACTATTTGGCTGATTTATTATTTTGCCGACGCTATTCTGACAGTTATAACACTGTGGTAGTTCTTAAAAGAACTCTTTTCGATCGTAGGGTAAAAAATTAAAGTAAAGTTCAAATAGTACATATTTTATAAATATCAACAAGAAAAATGTGAAACTGGACAACGTCGCATATGCTGCCAACCGAACACAGCCGCTAAATTTGAAATTTATTGAATACATTACATTTGATTCAATAGCGTCATCGATGACGTGCAACGATTTTAGTTTTGTACAGGCTATAAGAGTGATACTTATAAATCAAAATAATGATGATTTTTTTTGTTTTTTTAAAACTTAAAATAGTTCACAATGTTTAGAAATTCACAATGTTTATTTATAATACTAAAACAAACTTTATAATTATTAATAAATTATCATTAATTTATAAAAAAAAACGAATTGACTTCGTTCTTATTAAACCATGCGGGTCGACAAAAAAATACGTAGCAAGAGTGCATTTGTGTTTACATGTAAATACGAGGGTCAATCAAATATAAACCAGAATTGTACAATTACTTTCCTCATTCAATCACTTGCGAGCTGTCGGTGTAGGTCGTTGCAGTGCAATATATTAGGAGTGGGGGAATGCTCGGTAAACTGTTTCAGTCAGTTTTTTTGTCAGTACAGCCATAAGTGAGCTACAGGTTCCACCGTCCATTGCGCAACGGGTTATGATAAAGTTTGTAACCAAGGAAGACGCTAACCATTCCAAATATTAACTCGATTGAAGATTCAGTATAGGGACGATGCCCTGACTAAATGTCTAAAACCCAAGTGTTTGGTTGGGCCAAGAAGTTGAAGAGTGGACGAGAAAGTGTGGTAAATGTAAGTCATAATCGACGTACCAGGTCAAGTGTCACTTCTGGCAACATTGGTGCAGTTCGCGACCTTATTGAAGATGACCGGCGGCTCACTATTCATGAAATCACTTTAAATGTGGATGTTAGCTATGAGTGCTCAAACAATTATTAGAAAACATCTTGGTTTCCGAAGTTGTTGACCGCAGATCAAAAAAACATCTGATTGCAAATCAGCCAGAGACTTCTGAATCGATTTCGGCGGGAAGGGGAGACTTTTTTGGAGCGTATCGTGACATATGATGAAACGTGGGTGCATTATTACACTCCAGAAAAAAAATGAGTATGGAATAGCGAAGGAAAAACGAAACTTGCCCTGTAAAGGCAAAAACCCATCTCTCAGTCGGTAAGGTTTTCGCTACCGTTTTTTTCGACTGCAAGGGAGTTTTGCTGATTCATTTTCTACATCGTGAATGTACGGTTAATGCTGGCTACTACTGCCAGCTGTTTGCGAAAATCTGCTTACAGGAGTAAAAGACGCGGTGTCCCCATCAGAAACGTCCTTCTTCTCCACACAGCGCCAGGCCACATACAGCGACGAAGGAAAAATTAGAGAATATGCATAGGGAAACCCTTAAATACCCTCCATACAGTCCAGCTTTGTCACACTGTGATTATTTTTTGTTTGCGCTCTTGAAAGATGCAATTGCAGGGGTACGATTCGATAATCAATATGTTAAGGATTTCGTGCGCAATTCGCTGATGCCCAAACTCGAAAGGTTCTACGAGCAAAGAATTCACAAGCTTCCAAACCGATGGGAAATATTGTAGAGAGTGGAAGAGTATGTATAAAAAGTTTGACTTTAGTTATTTAAATAATTATATCAGTAATCCGATATTATTCAAATATAATAACATTCTGCAAATATCGATCTTAATCATGTGATATTTTTTATTCTATAAAGTTGGAAAATTGATAACGAAAAAAATAGAAAAATTCATGACGGAAATCATTCTGTCATAAGAGAATATATAAGAACGGTTGAAAATATAATTATTCTAAAAAACTAAACGGTGAATAATTTCTAAATTTGGAGCATAGTTCAATTATATATCTTTTGTCACAACTACTGAGTCTTAGATTTGGAAATTCGTTTTTTCCATAAGATTTGCTCGTACCTCATTAAATGAGGTTCCTGAAATTGGCGAAAAAACAAGTATTTGTACTTCTGTATTCACCTGATGCCAAACTAGCCAGGAAAGGAACGTTTTATGACAGTGTTATACAAGTCCAAGAAGCCCTAATGAGGGGCATTCAAGTGATGAAATTGATCATTCCGACTGATGAAAGGGTCATTCCGAAAAACGACAAAAAAAATCTAGGCTAGCATTGGTTGAACGTGTCCAGCGGTGTATTGATGAGGAAGAATGGGATTTTCATTAAAAAGAAAAAATTTTGGAAAAATAACTTTACATTACATCTAACTTGCTTACATTACAACTAACTTATTTTATTATCTTTTCTTAGTCCCACTAATTTTTTATTCTGGACTGATTCTGAAAACTCACCATAACTTCTTGTTCTTTTTTGGTGGGTCTTCTTGTGGTACTACAGTCCGTTAATGAGCCTTGACTTCTCCCAACCTTCACCTCCAACCGGAACGATATATTAAATCAATTAAATCTGAGGCTGTGTACGAGGCATAATCTGATAACAGCAACCTATCATCTGAGGCGTCTTTGGTGCTAGTTGGAACTAGTTTTACAAATCTTCTACAGACCTATGAAAACACTCTATTGCCAAGAGCCCAGGTTTCTAAGTAGTTTAAAACATTCTTAAAAGACCGATTCGAAGATGAACCGCGCAGTTAGAACGAAGCCTTCCACTAGCAGAAGTGATGAAAATGTACACATAATACGGGATATTATGCGTTCTGTTCATCGGTTGACGGTCAGACTGATTGGAGAAGAGTTAACTTTGACTCACGCAATCGTTCATCTTATTTTGACTATTTTTAAACTAGGTATGATATGTTATGACAATGATTGGATATTGAATGTGTCATTATTGGTGAAGAGACTTGGATTTTTTATTATTCCTGAAGTTTTCAAGTAAAAACGTCACTGTGGCTTTACAGCCTCCGTATTTACCATCCCTGTGTCAGTGAACTTTTTTCACTTTTTCCCTTTTCCAGGATTGAAAATGTACCTCTAAAGACATTGAAAGAGCTCTAGCCGATCAGCTGAAGGCCATTCCAGTACCTAAGTTGCAGACTCTAGTACCTAAGATGAAGAGATAATGCGGAATTACGCCTTACGCCAAAAAATTATAATAAATCAGTCTTATTACTCTGTCTCCACACCGCATTAGGTTAGGTAGCAAAAATTGCTTTTCAGGGTGGGGTTATTGTTATTAAGGCTTAATCAAAATTCATTAGTATATGCCTAATTATTGTCATCTATAAGGTTTTTCTAATAATAGCGATATGCTTTTAAAATTAAATAAAACTCAATATTTACTTTTGGGTTCAGTTATGTTTATTTTTTTAATTTTGGAGAATGATTTTTATTTTATATGTTTTCCATAGCATAAAATATCTGGTTTCCCGAGATAATTGTTTCAAAGTTTTGCTGAATTTTGTTAATGTTGTTTAATGAGCTCTGTTAAAATATTCCGATAAAATATGAACCTATGATAAAACATGTGCATATGTTAAAACAAAGTTCATTTATTTGATATGGCAAGTGATAGGTGTGACATTAAAATATGAAAATATAATAAAAAATGTACATATGCTAAAACAAAGTTCATTTATTTGATATGGTAAGTGGTAGGTGTGATATTAAACACACTGAACATTAAAAAATCTCTTTCTTTCATAATGCAAATTAATTTAAAACATAGCTTATATAAAATTATTATAAACATTTTTTACTAAGACTTTCGTGCTCCTGAATGGAGTGTTTATATGGACTTTTTAACACTTTACCATCTATAAAGGAATATTGATAATTTATCGCATCAGCGTTTTCTAATTTTAAACTTTAAGTCAATTAGATTTTAGATGTACGTTGCAGGCAATATATAAATCGCTTTAAAATAATAAATAAACTAAACGGGAGGAAAAGCGAGTGTATGTTATTGAATTATGTATTGAGATGATATTATACGGCTTCTAATTTTCGAAGAAAAAAAAATATCTATATTTATATATATATATATATATATATATATATATATATATATATATATATATATATATATATATATATAATGTTTTTTCGCCGACCTCCCGTCGGATGGCGTATATATGTAGTGTTAGATTTTCTTGGACTGCGTCCAATGAGGCAGCAGTCTAACTACTACTAACTCTAACTACTAAATCTAACACTACATATATACCCCATCCGACGGGAGGTTGGTGAAAAAACATGGGCTGTTGGCTGTGGGTAGGGTCTCCCTATTCATGATGGTATGGTATATGTCGGCGCCCTGAAGAGTCTGAACCTCGAGAGACGAAACATATGTCATCCAGTTGAAGGGATAGGTGGGGCTCCTTCGCGGTCAAGGAACCAACAAAAGGGTTCATTTAGGCAGAGACGCAGGTTGTTGTGTGTTCCACATGAGATTGTGGAACCCAATGGTTGGGTGTCCGATGACACTCAACTACTGCTGTCTCATTCAGGTCAGTTGAAGAGATAGGTGGGGCTCCTTCCCGGTCAAGCAACCAACAAAACTGTGCATTTAGGCGGAGACGCAGGTTGTTGTGTGTTCCACATGAGATTGTGGAACCCAACGGTTGGGTGTCTGATGACACTCAACTACTGCTGTCTCATTGGACACAGTCCAAGAAAATCTAACACTAAATCACTACTAAACTAAACACTAAATCTAAATATATATATATATATATATATATATATATATATATATATATATATATATATATATATATATATATATATATATCCCAATAGTCCCAATAGTGCGATATAGACTGATATCTTGATAATTACTGGAGATAGAGAAAAAGTTTGAGTATAAGAGTTGTATTACTAAATAAGCTGCAAAATTTAAAATTACTTTTATGTTATTTATACAGGCTGTCTCAGAAAACTGTGGCCAGATATAGTTTTGTTTTTCTTATTGAATACCCTATATGTTCTTCCATTTATGCATTGTACTATTGATTCTAAACATATTTCTTGACATGTCCTAAGCCTAACCCCAATAGCTTTTCCGATATCCGCCATTTTGTAAAAAATATCGGAGTTGCAGACTCTATTTTGCAGTGTCATATGTCATTTACTTTTTAATGTAGGATTACCATTTTTTAGTACGGATATTAGTGAATTATTTCACTATTAGGGATAGTAGGGATATGAGTAAATGATTTTAATGCCAACGAAATTTGTCTACGTTATACAGGGTGTCCAGGATAACTGAGATAAATGAAAATTTATAATCAACAACGAAACAAACTAACAGTTTATGATCAATGGAACAGTAAAGGAATTGAAATGAAGGTGAGCAGGCCATATAGCAAGGCAAGCCATATCGCATGGGACGATAGGTGGACGAAGGCATTCCAAGCAGTGGATACCGCTAGATCGCAAACGTCCACGAAAAAGACCAAATGCCCGATGAACTGATGACATTATTAGGTCTATTGGACCTGAATGGCATTACTACAGTTCCAATTTTGATTGATAATTGAGTGGTGGATATTTGAGAGTTATTCCAATTGAGTGATAAATTAACCATATTTAATTAATATAAACAAAATTCAAATACTAAACTCAAAGACGTTTACAAGTAACCATGAAATCACTTGCATTTAATCTCTCCACGCGTACTTCGCTAACCATGTTAGCATCATTAGTAAATGATCCTTCAGATTGAATCATCTCCTGATGATGGCCTTGGTTAGCGCAAACGCGAATCGAGAAATTTAAAATAAGCGATTTGCTGTTTAGTGGTAAATCTATTTAACATTAGTGTTTAACTCCAAACGTTCCACCAGAAAAATCGAAAATGGAAACGGTTCCTAAAATCATTTATAACTGATGGAAAAATATGGATCGTAGAGAGATCGAGAATCGGTTAATATTATAAGATAGGAAAATATAGATGTTTAAAGAGAAACTGAAATTATTTTGAAGCAAACAGCAATGTTGATGATATATGATGAATTATTATCGCATACGGACTATAAGATGTTATTCACAAATTTCATCCTGTAACATGCATTTTACTCAACTATAATTTATATGAATGCCTCGTCCTCATCTAATATTTAACACATTATCAGTAACGTCTCGTGAGGGAGGGTGTTGGAGCGCCGCCCCTCCAGCATTTATCATAGTAAACAATCTTTCAGAGCAAAACACCATAATTTATTTCCGTTCTGTTTCTTTCCTTTCCTGGTTCACCTCCTGTATAGAGTTTCAATAGCACGAAAAGTAAAAAGGAGGAAGGGGAAAGCAAAGAAAATCTTAGGCAGCACTATTTTCTTCTACGCCCTCCCACTTTAAAAACCCATGAACCGCCACTGCACATTATTATTTAAATTAACTTCAAAATTACATTCAATTTGTGTCCTGTGCACTATTACATGTTTGCAAATAAATTAAATATACCAACTCACCCAGTAATATTAAGTTTTATATTGTTAAAAATTTCAGAATCGTTTTTCTTAATTCAACTTTCGAAATGGTAGTAGTAGGGAATAAATCCAATCCCATTTAAAAATAATATTTTTTTCCTAATTTGGTTTCCATCGCATTTTGACGATGTTAAACGTTAAATGGTATGCTAAATAAAAACATTTCTTTGATACATTTATATGTTTTGTTTCTTGTAAATAAAGTCAAAATTTTACCTGTTTGATATTTTATTTCCTTTGTCATATTTCAGAAAGATATATCATCATTCTGAAGATTGTTTGACAAACGACAGCATTTGCGTACTTTTAAATGAAATCGTCGATATCATGTTTTCTACATCTCGTACACCAGAGGAAATATATATTATTTTTGTTTTAGTATCGAACAACCGATATTTTATCGTAGATATTGCCAATAACTATATCGTTGAGTTTATATATTGATGAAGATTTATGTTTTCTTTAACTTGATATTTTTCTAAACGAGATACTTACGTTTCGTGTTTTACTTCTCTAAAATAGCTTCTAAAATGTTATGACGAGTATTTTGTTTTATTTATAAAAAGAAAAGAAAAATAAAGATTTTAAGCTTAGTCATTTTAGAAATCATTTAGGTATATGTTGCTTTACAATTTCATTATATTAAATATACTAGAAATAAAACAAAATTTGATATTCTTGTTTTTAGATATAGATTGTACAAAGAGAATTGGTATAATCTACGAGGCCATGGTAGAATTAGGAATACCACTGAACTTTATTTACCAGATGACGATGCTTAACTCTAAGGTAGTAGTAAAAACCCAACAACCCATCATAATGCAATGTGCAACAACACATGCAGTGTGTATAAGGACCCCAGTTCTGTTTAAAAGTATTAAACAAAGTCAACAACAAAATAGAAATAGATGTAAATCGAGCAATTATAAATAATAAGAAATAATTATAAATAAATGATAGGTATTACTAGCACTAGCGTATTGTTTTAAACGATGTGAAGAATCGTTGATTAAATTTACAAAAGTACTTTCCCTTACACTCTGTGTAAAACATTTTTCAAAATGAGATTTTTAAATTTGCTTGAATATTATTTGTTTCATTTAATTACGAGTATAATTCCAAACCTACTTTCTAATTGGGTTTTTGAATAAAAAATGGCTCGTGGAAAATCCGCTATCCAGGCGTTCAGCTTGAGCCCAGCTGATGACGCCTTAAGGCCAGTAACCGGTCCTGGGAGATGCTTGCTGGGCTTTGGATGACGGATGAGGGAACGACAAAGCACCAACGTGGAGCGCGGGTGAATTTTCTTTGTTTTTAATATCGTTCTCCACGTGCCCACTTCATCATTATTTTTGAACAGACCTGGTACTTACCCGAGGTTAGGCGGGCCACGAACGATCCTACCCAGTTTGTCTGTCGCGGTCATTTACCACAGGATGACAGAGTTGCATGTGATTGCAGCCACCATTCGACATGGCCGATTTATATAGTCATGGCTTTAATCGTTCCCTTCATCCGCTCTTCAGGCATTTAACTCGAGCCCAGGTGATGACGGCTTAAGGCCAGAAACCGGTCCTGGGAGATGCTTGCTGGCACTTTGAATGACGGATGAGAGAACGACGAAGTACCAACATAGAGCGTGGGTGTATTTTCTTTGTTTTTAATATCTTTCTGCACGAGCCCACTTCATCATTATTTTTGAACATATATATACCAGGTGTCCCATTAAGGATGGATCGCGGCCGTATCTTGAAAACTATTTATCCCACAGCGTTGGGGAAAAAAATTGTACTAAAAATGATCATGTGAAATTCACCAAAAATATTTTTAAGCTTCTAAAACGACTGCAAGAGGGCGTGACGAGCTAAACATTTTTAAAAATCTTTTTTTTTTGTGTATTTTCAAGTGTTAACCGAGTAAGAAAAATTCTCAGTTATAATTAGCAAACTGTCTCCTACAACTTTGTTTTATGTCCTATCCGACGATCTGTCCTATCCAACGATTTGGAAACGAAGCATCCAAGAAGTTTCGAACCACCTGCGAGAAGTGGGCAGGGCATCCATCATGCTGGTACCACATTTATCGTCTTGTTTCCAACGAAACATCTTCCATTAGTTCTGGCAGTCCATTTTGTAAAAAATTTAAATATGTTTCACTATTCAAATGTCCATTAAAAATAAAGGAACCAATAATTTTGTCTCCCAAAACACCCCACCATACGCTCACACTCCATCTATTTTGGTGGTTGATTTCTGTGGTGAAGGCATTTTAAACATTTAGAAAGGCGTTAAAGTTCAAATTCTGTCAATTATTAGACTGTTGTGCTGTTAATTTTATTTGACTGTTGTTATTATTATTATCTTCGTTGTTGGCCCGTTGGCCTTTAAACACGCTCCAAATTAATATGGCATGAAGAATTTGGACCAGTCCTAAGCCTGGGTAAAGTGTGAAGGCAAACATTAGGTTAATATTTTTTTAACTTAATGCAAGTAGTGAAATAATAACTGCTTTTTTCAGAAAAATCGAAATATCTCTTGACATGTCAGAGATATCGATTTCGGGTTTTCACAGGATGATTCCTCTTTAAATCACCTTTCTAGCCATGTAATAAAAGCTGTACCATTTCATTTGAAAAAACTGAACAAAATTTCAAAAAAACTATTGTTGAATGTAACGCCACCTCGCGGTTTCATTTATAAACTAAATAATGTATCTCCCAGATTATCTAATTGTCCCAGCAATTGCCTTTTAAATGAATCCAAATTGAGGAAAATCGGTTAAGGCAAACGGACATTAGACGACTTTTTATCTCAATAGGTAAAACTCCCCCCCACTCCTCTATTCGTGAAATTACGACAAAATGTCATAAAACAAAGTTGTAGGAAACAGTTTGCTAATTATAACTGAGAATTTTTCTTACTCGGTTAACACTACTTGAAAATACACAAAAAAAAGATTTTTAAAAATGTTTAGCTCGTCACGCCCTCTTGCGGTCGTTTTAGAAGCTTCAAAATATTTTTGGTGCATTTCTCATGATAATTTTTAGTACAATTTTTTTTTCCCCAAAGCTGTGGGACAAATAGTTTTCAAGATAGGGCCGCGATCTATCCTTAATGGGACACCTGGTATATATATATATATATATATATATATATATATATATATATATATATATATATATATATATATATATATATATATATATCAAAATTATTGTTGGTTAAATACAAAATAAAATATTGTAGGTTACTTATTTAGTTCATAAAGGCTAATTCTGATAATATACCTGCTGTGGATATATTTATGGTCACAGATTTATAATATTAAATTATATTTTTTTTATAATAACTTGATGTTAACTTATAAAAAGAACAGTAAGCAAATTTGTTTTTTAAACGTAATTAGTTATTAATTTTTTTAAACGAATATTAATAAATGTATGTTGATATTATTGGTGATTTTAAAATCTCTAATGCTACAGCAATGATAACAATAATCTGTAAAAGGCAACATATTATGATTAATAACTGAGAAAATCAAACTCTCGTATTCTTCCAAAGAGCGTTTAATATGAATACATAGGGCAGCAATTCGTTTGCATTCTAAAACCTTATATTGTGATAATTTTATACCAGACCTAACCGAAGGCGGTTTAATTAATTCTTTATTTTTATTCTTAAGAAGTGAAACAATGTTTTTTCAATACACTGTTAAATATGCATAACAAAACTTTCCTCAACGAGGATAATATTGATAATATATTGCAGTAGATTATAATATGTAAACTACATTAATAATTATTTCGGAATAAAACAATCACTACCCAAAATTATTTACATATTTGTTTTTATTTCATTCTTGGAGTTTACTTTTAAAACAACACCGATTCTTCAAACCACCACACTAAATTCTACTAACAATATTTTCACAAAAAAAGATCTAGACATACTACATTATTGCTTTAATTAAGGTATTCAGTATTTTTAAAACGATTGAGATTTTTCGCCATTTCGTGTTTTACAAACCACCACATTAGGGTCTTAATTTAATACTATTTGCAAATATAAATAATATAAGTCAAAGCCTAAAGCCCAAATAATAGAAAGTACCTAACCCATTTTTTTTTGAGTGGAAAGCTTTTAGTCACTCAAATTTCTGTACTTTTCGACCATCTGCAAATGAGATTATCCTGTAAAACTTTCATAAGTATAAGACTTTTCATATTCGATTACCTTCCAAATTGGTAGTCGAATTTTGTTCTTGTCTATTCGCTCTTTCTTGAATATTATTATTCGTATCCTACAAAATAGACGATCCTGTAGGGCTTTCTCATTGTTACTACCCTCGGTTGTGTTGCTACATGTAGATTCTTTGAGGACACGCAGGTATATTCCTTCCTAAAAATTTGGCGCGTTAATTTCCCTACATGAATTAAATAATATAAATAAAAGTTATAAAAACAAATGCATAAAACAAAAGGAACCCTAATCTAATTTTAATATTTCATTCTGAACTTACCTTTGAGCCTCCATATCTTATAAAAAAATATATGAGTATAACATCGCTAATAGCACCGAAAGACTAAATAACAATTAAAAGCAAGTATATTTTTAAATCGCTAGCAAACCAACAAATGCAGTCAAAAATATGGGTTAAATCTCTAGAACAATGACTAAGATCGATAAATTGTTTTATTTTCCCGATACACCGATTCTTTCCGAACATCTTTCCGGAAAGAGCGCTAAAGAAAATTTCGGTTTAACTTCCGAATTGTTCCGAGCCGACCCGATATTAGCGATGTTGGCCTTCGTTACCATTGTGAGGTGACATAGGTTAGGGCTTTTTTCGGGAACTGTCGACGCGTTATCGGTACTAGGTATAAAAATTAATTTTTTATTTTGATATAATTTATAATTATACGGAAAAAAGTAAAAATAAAAATAGTTTTGTTATAAAACTTATATATGATATTTCCATTTATAACAAAAAAAAATGTTCAAAACCCCACTTCAGTTTCAATTATTTTTATTATGTTCCAAAAATTACTAAAAAACTGCTTTATATTTTTTTTGGTGTTGAAAACTGCAGGAATTATCTTAGTAATTTATTCGTTTCTAAGCATCCAAATCGGGAATTTACTTTCAACACGGAACGCGTCCCATTCAACTGTTCAAGTTTAAATGTAGAAAAAAAAGGAGCCTCTATTCGTGCTCAACTTTTCTCCCGTCTTATCCACCTTCCGCCTTGAATTATTTTGTTTCCCGTCTGACTATTAATAAACGCTTCCCGAAGTTAAACTTCGGTGAACACGTACGCTATGCAGTCGGGTACCATTATTATCTTCCGGTTCAGATTAGTCGACATTTTTCGCACCTTCCATGTTCTCCAACTCTGCGGGGCTCTTTATCGAGATTTCGCATTCGGAAAGGGCTACAATTCTGAATATTTATTAGACCGGTCGGTCTTTTGTGCATCGACAACGTACGTCGATTCTTTATTCAAATTGGCCGATTATGGTAATAGAAAAGTTATTTTTCTTGTAAAAATTCCCATGAAACATGTTTATCATAAGTACCGGTCTTTGTTATATTTTCCATGCTATATATAAATTATTTTTATGAAAGTGGATGACTATTGGAAAGGGCTTTTTTTAGTTTATGAATTACAGAGTAGGTCACAGAGCGATATATCTACAGAGTACGTCACCAAAATCCGGACAGTTTTCAGCTTTAATTGTTCGTTTGATATCAGAAATGTATAATAAAGAAGCAAAATCCGAGAAAGGCCAAAATAACTGAAAGTCTTCGAGCTGGATGTTCGGCAATCGAAAGACTTGTCGGGAAAACTGTGGCATCAAAGAAGTCCAAAGGAGACTTGGCAAAGATTGCCATTCAAAAAATCGGACAAGGGTCCCAACAGTGCTCGCAACAGCCCATGATATCATTCGAGAGAATTCGAGATAATATTTGCGAAAATTGATGATAAAAGTTGATGTCAGCCATTCGACAATGCGTCAGAATGATGAAGAAGGTACAAGTACTTTCTTAGGTTAGTATGACAAAGTGAGCACAAATATATCCCCATTGTACAGGATAATATATCTGAGATGAACTATGAAGATAATGACATGCTGACAATAATCTAATATATTATCAATATTATTTATATAACTAAATATATTTTTTTAAAAAGTGAAAAACCTTCACAAAAAGGGGATACGTATACATTTTGACATTCCGATCTGTCAGCAGCAGCGTTCAGGTGCGTATCGTATTAGATAAGCTTAATTAACCCAATTGGTGCACGATCCATGCTATCCTACGGAGTTAGTCCTTCTTTCGCTTTCTACATATGAAAAAATGGCCGACTGAAAAAAATTAAATCAAATGAAGAGATCATCGCCTAAATAGAGGACTATCTTATAGAGTTCGGCAAGTCGTACTTTTTGGGAGATATCAAAATTGGAAAATTATTGGGTGAAGTGAATTGAGCTAAAACTACGCTACGTTGAAAAATAAATCGATTTTCGATTAAAAATACAATTTTTCATTTAAAAAGTATCTAACTTTGCACTCTACCCACGTATATTTAAATGGAAATACTTACGAGTGTTGCTCTTTATGTATCCGGAATTGGCAACAATGGTGATACGAGGCTCCATCTGACATAACAATCGTAAAGTTTGACATTGTTGACTATATGAGTACTCTATGAGTACGCTGTTTGTGTTGTTTAGTGACTTGAAAATTTCACCACATTCAAAAAATGGAATTAACTCGTGAAATTTTCAGTGTGATGATTTATTAGGACTTTCGACGTGGTTTATTTCAACAACCACGAGTGAGATTTGACTGAGATTTAGGCATCCCTGGGTATGGCAAGATTTTATATGATACAACATCTACACAAGTGACGAATCTTGGAACTATGCGTATGATCCTGAAAGTAAACACCAGTCGACTGTATGGATGTTTCAAAATGAGCCAAACCCAACAAAAGTTGTTCGCGCAAGTAGCACTTCGAAGCAAATGGTCGCCTGTTTTTTTGGGATAAATGGTCATGTGGCTACATTAGCATCAGATAATCGTAGAACGGTCAATTCTGAATGGTACACAACCGTTTGCCAGAAGTCTGAAGAAATCAGAAAAAAACAACCAATGAAGGAGGATCATTCTTCACCATGACAACGCGAGCTCTCACACATTAGACCGAACAACTCAATATTTGATCGATCAAACCATCTAATTGATGGGTTATCCGCCGTGCAGTCCTGATTTGGCTATCAATGATTTAATTTTGTTCCCGGTCGTGAAGAGTAAACTACGTGGTCAACGATTTTCGTTGACCCCAGAAGAAGCGGTTGATGCGTTAAAAATGCATGTTTTGGAGATACCTCAATCGGAATGGAAAAAGTGTTATGAAAATGAGTTCAAATGTATGCAGAAGTGTAATGATCACCGCCGAGAATATTTTCAAAAACAATAAACCATTTTCATTGATATTAAATCAGAATGAAAATAAATCGAAATATAAGAAAATTAAATTTAACAATGTAATCGGAAACATTGAAAATGCTAAATGACAGCAGCTGTAAAGAAGCACGTTCTCTGGCATTAGCAATATTTAGTATTGCGTATGTTGCTGTTACCTTCAACAGATGGCGCTGTTTTCATAAATAGACTATTTTACCTGTCACAAGTGTGACATCTATATAATAGATATATAAAAACACGCACGATTTCGAATGCAAGGTTGTTTCAAAATTTCAAAGCAATCATAAAACTTTCGGAGATTTAAGATTTGGAACAAACGAATATTTACGTTTTTATTTATATAGATAGATTCCGGATACATAAATAGCAACTCTCGTAAAATGCAATAGCAGTAGTGTTGATATTTACCATCTACACATCTTTATAATCAACGATTAAAATACGTTTCCATGCTACAATTTTCACTTATATAACTTTCCAATGGTCGCGCGAAATTTTTTTTACGTGAGTGGTCGCGCCGGTCTCTTAGACAGTAAGGCCAAAACAATAAAACTTAAAAATCTCACAAAATTCTGCGCTTTATAGTATATATTTGATACACAGTTAATTTACTATACATAAGATCTAATTTTCGCTGAGATTTTAGTAAATTTAAAAAATTATTTTAAATAAGTTTTTCACTTTCTATTCGATAAAAAACATTATATTTAAAAATAAGTAATAATTTATATGAAATAAATCTATTATTTATATAAAACAAATAAAAATTACACTATTCTCGTAAATAGATCTAAGAAAGCAGTCTTCTCGTAGTCCATATTCTAGTAAAACCTGGCATAACAGTCATTACAAATTACGTATCATGTTCCAAGCACAGACCAGTACCACAACTTTTACAAAAATATTTCGTTTTTCTGTTCATTCAGCAATCACAAAAACTGCATATTCCGAGTTCTCCAATATTTTTTGCTTGGTTTTTATTTCCAGGAACTACTACTCTACATACTTTATCATACACTTGTTCTAGGCGTTTTATTTATTTTTCATAGTTCATCTGAGTAAAATAATGTTTTTTATCAACTCGCATTCTATGTGACGACTATTCTTACTTTTCTTATAATTCTGGTGAAATTATAGACAATTTAAAAAATTAGTTCGAGTGGTCACATACTGTATGAGAGATCGTATCTGCAAATAACTGTTAATAACTTTACAACAAATACACCCTTCCACATAACATTCGATACTAACTTTCCACAACGACTTTTAAGAAGGTATTGGGAGGGACAAAGGGTTTTAGGTGCGGGTTTTTTAAATACTAGCAATTTTCACTGCACCTGGTATCACAGTTCATTTCACAACCACCGGATGGTTAATTATTATATTTATTCTTAAACAATAATAAACTGAAATTAAATAAAAATCTAAATAAATAATTCTAATCTAAACAAATAGTTCAATAAAAAAACGACCCTATAAACATATACATATCAAAAGCCAAATTTAATATCTACAGTTTAAAATTGTTCTTTGCAATGGTAAAATATTTTGCACGTAAACAATACCTTTAGAATCAGACATAAAGCTATTTTGATCAAACACAATGTGTTTTCAATTTTAAACATATCGTTTACAGCAAACCTTAATTGTACACAATTCATTTATGGCTCGGGCCTTACCCACATCTCTTGCGGTTCGATAAAAAATAGGTTGTATTTCTAAATAAAAAATCGATTGTTCGACTATATATACATATATATATATATATATATATATATATATATATATATATATATATATATATATATATATATATATATATATTTGTATTTATGCTATGTATAAAGCCATTTAGGCTCATAGCTTAATGGATTACCGCACCAAAATGTTGTTTATTCATACGGTGCAGTCTTACCCTCTTACCCCTTTACCCCATTTTTCCGAACGAGCACGGGAGTTGCACCACATTGGGGGATGACCCCATTGGTCAACTCAGGCAATACGGCTGATGACAGGAAGGAAGCATCCTTCCTGCCATCAGCTGTTTCACACCGTTTGTCATCAGCCATAGTCGTTTCACTCAAAACATTTAGTGAAAGTTTGGTCATGATTTGGGATTTGGGCAATTATTTCCTTTAAAAAATGTAACTTTTTCATCGATTTAACTCTCAAAAATATAAAAATGTAAAAGAACAACAAAAATTATCTGTTAAATGATATGAGTGGTTCAATGACAAAATAACGCGCCCGTTCGTTCATTCGGCAAAAATTGGGTTAGAAAGCTTCTAATTAACGAAAAATAATATTAAACATTACTACTTTTGAATTATCAACTATTTATTCTTAGCGAAGCGGCAAAGTTGCATTTAAAAATAAGTGGCGGAAAATTTTAATATTTCATATATTTTCATCAAGATATTAATATAAACCAAGACTTATTTTAATAATTGTTAATTTAGATAAATGAAATGGTCATGTTAATTATTAAAGTAATAATTGTCATGATTTGAGAACAAAAGATATCTGTTCATGATATGAATGAAGCTTCGCTAATGTTTCAACAACAAAATAACACTCCCGTTTGTTCATTCGGTAAAAATTATAAAGGATTAATTGGAGCAAAATAATATTTTAAAATTGGACTGGCCTGCTATCTCCCCACATTTGGATATCATTGAAAATGCCTGGGATATGCTTTCGAAACGAGTATATAACGAATCAAGACTATTTACAAATATGGACGATTTTAAAAGTGCTATTTAGGCTTCATGAGAAGAATTTCCACAATAAGCAATGAAACTTTTCATCATCATCATCAAATTGGCTCTATAACGCGAAGTAGACCTCGTCTAGGATCTTTCTCTAGCCAGTTTTGTCGAGGAGTCTTCTTCCTATTCTTCTTATTTCTAAGTTATTTAGGTCGGCTACTACGTTATCTAAATATTCCATTTTGGGTCTTCCTATACTACGGCTTGCCACTGGCCTTTCTAGTTGGTTTTTTCTAAAGGGATCATTGGTTCTAACCCTCATCACATGTTCTGACCATCACAATGTTCTTATTCATCTTGGTTCTTGGTAGATTCTGTACAATTTAAACTTCTACTTCTACATTGTCCATTATCATTAATGTTTATGTTTTCCTCTTTTTTCCTCTTTCCGATTAAACTGAGGGTGTGTCAAACATTTTGCCGCATTTAAGATCCATTAAAAAATTTGGAATATTAAGGAGATTGGGGCGTTAGGCGATAATAATTAAATTTTAATAGATTATTTCATTACAAAAAAATCTGTGAGAATTCCAAGGTCATTAGGAAGTTTATTAAGTTATAAATGTAATAAAACATGTCAACTCAACATGCAAATAACACATTTTCTTTTATAACAAATGAGCAAATAGTGTCAGCAGTGAAAAAATTAACCATGTTAGTCATTGATATTTCACGATCATTCTAAAGTTTTTTTTTCCAATTCGGTTAGAAAGCTTTTAATTAACGAAAAATAATATTAAACATTACTACTTTTGAATTAACGACATTTATTCTTAGCGAAACGGCAACGTTGCATTTAAAAATAAATGGCGGGAAATTTAAATATTTTATCTCTTGCTTCATCAAGATATTAATATAAATCAAAACTTATATTATTATATTAATTTTTAATTTAGATAAATGAAATAGTCGTGTTAATTATTAAAATAATCATTTATTTTCCAAATTTTGAATAATATAATAATACAATATAAAATGCGATAAAAATAGAGATAAATATTTTTTACAATTTTTTTATAAAAAATATGACTTAAAATTAGATAACCGTTGTTAAATAATTAAAATTCGATAATAATACTCTCAATGACTTAGTAACTCTCACTTTATTATTTTCCTCTGGACCCAATAATTTCTTTTCTCAAATGCTTCTTGTCAATTAACACTATTTTAAACGTAATAAATTTATTACATTTCACAGCTAACAACGAAGCAAGACCACATCGTATTTCATCTGTGATATCACACAATGAAAGTGTATTATCACATGAAGAACATTTAAAAAAATTTCCAATGCTTCAATGTGAACAATTTGTCGACCACCAATACACAGGTTAAGGAACACGTTTATTTTACATCTTCGTTTACTAGCTATTTGTTGACTTACTTTTTGATTATAAACTGTTTTTTTTTTTCATTTTTATCACACTTTTTTGATTTTTGTACATTACTCAATTTTGTTTATAACCTGTGTCTATATACATATTTGAATATAAAATTATCAGGAAGGAGCCTTGCTTATCTTTATGCACATATAAATGGAAACGGAAACAACCATATTGAAACACCACAGATGACTCATTGTTTTGGAATTTTGGTAATTGGTGTCAACAACTTAGAAGTTTAATAGTAGATCTGAACAATTTTAATGTGTTTTAATCAATAATATGTGCGGAATAAGTGTACTGGAATACTATTTTTGCGTGTTCTAGTGTAAATACATATTTATGCATATATACATATATATATTGACAATAAAAGCAATAATATCGAAAATAAGGTAAACACACAAAATATGGTTAGTTGTGTGTCTTGTGGTTGACCCCTGACACGAAAAAATCAAAATTCAGTAGTAACATTACATAGGTAAGTGTTTTTAATTCTAAATTTGTCAGTTATTTAGAAATAAAAACGTATTTTGTTTCAATGACATTTTAAGGTTATGAAGTAAACATATTGCCTGGTATGCATAGGCGTGGTCAAATTGATGAATATTATTATAAGGTTATTCAAGATAGTGATTATCTTGTTTTAGAACTTAATTTTTAACGTATGTTAAGTTCAGTTTTCTGAGTGTTCAGTTTTCTGATATACTGGGCCTTAAAAATTCAAATTATTTTTTAGTTTTCGTTTGATACATATAAAACATGTTACTTTACTCATTTAAAGAACCTATAAAATATAATTAATAATACAGTGTTAACTTTTTTACAATCCTTTTTTTTCAGAAATTATTATATTAATAAATGTAAATGTTACTCCCATTTTGATTTTGATTTCGTGTTATTTAATCAGTTTATCATTTTTCAAGGTTTCCTAAATATCCAAATAGAAGAACAAGAACACATTGGATTAAATTTATTATAAAGTCAAACTTTACTCCAAATCGCAGTAGGTTTTTATGTTCCCATCATTTTGCTGATGATTGTTTTGATCGAACATCCAAGGTAAAAGTGAGACTACTACCAAATACTTTTCCAACAATTGAAGTGGACTGTTTAAAATATGTAATTTATTTTATTTTATCTTTTTGATAAACATCTTTCATAGCATTTACTCTTGAAAGTTAGCTTTTTTTGTAGTTGTGAAAAATGGGTTTGTATCTAATACTTTAGTTTATTTATTGACTATTTACCTACAAGAATTAATTATTTTTTTTAAAATGCTGTACTATATATATATATATATATATATATATATATATATATATATATATATATATATATATATATATATATATATATATAATTTAAATATAAACATCAACTCGATGCAAGATGCAACTGATTACCTAACCAATTTTTGGAAATGATATGATTTTATGACGGGATATTCCAATTTCTTAATAACTTCTTGTCGTATTAGCCACATAAAAGACACTTTACTCTTTGAACAAATAGATTTTTTTAAATTAATTTAAATTTTTATATTTCTCTGCCGTATCTAGTTAGTCTTCATTAATTTAATACAGTAACGATAAGTATACAATAATCTATTGTTTTAAACAACTGTAAACTTTATTCAGTTTCTTGTTTTTATTCATACTATCCTACGCCGCTGCCAAACCGAAAACAGTAGTCGGCCATATGCAGCTACCATTTTGGCCCCAGTTACAGAATCATATGCTCTTTCCTGTAGTTTTATATTCAAAGATATACATATATGGGAGTCGGTACAGCCAACTCCTCAATTGTAAGTAACGTTACCGCTTGCAAACTATTCAATTCCCATTTTTTATTTATTAAATTATGAAATTTTGCTGTTTCTATTTTTTTTATTATTTACTTACATAAAAATTGTAAATTAAAATAGATTTTTATTTTTCATATATTTTTTCCTGAGATTTGGACAAAACATCAACTTAAAATAATTAAATAAAATAAAATAATCGATTTACAATAATAAAAAATGATTTAGGTGTGCATTTATTACAATAGTAATAAATATTGCAAACGTTAAAATCATTTATAATAATTAATTATGAAACAGTTCCGACTGTTTCAACCTTCTTAAACTTTTTTTCTGGAAAATCGTCTTCAGTTATACTTAAGATGAATTAAAATTAATTTTACTGTTGTTTTCATATTAATATGATATTTTGAAAAGCCTTAAAAAATAATTTTTCAATAGTATCTAGCATTTTGACACAGTTTGTATCTACTACATACTACATAGTTGTATCATAGCTGTAAATGTAACAGCAGCTTCAAAACCTATCGTATTAGTTGGTGGATTGTCTAGGGGCACCGAACAGGGGTATGGAGCGCTAAATTGTATATGTTATGATTTATACTTATTTGCATTTGCTGTATTTTCTATTTGTATCTATATTTGTTTAAACCACTTTTATTACGTTTAACCTAAATAAAGTCTAACGGATATATATTTTGACATCTAGTCAAACATGCAATTCCACTAGCAATGTATTGATATTTGTTTATCATTAAGAAGTAATATTTAGGTGTACTTCCTACTATTGATTCGGTGAGTAAATTTTCATAATTAAATTACGAACGGAGTATACCGTCTGTTTACCACATTGCCATATGATTTAATGTAGAATTCACAAATATACGTCCAGAGCTAACAAATATAAATCTTATTCATTTATGAGGCATCTGGCAATTAGTAAGAAACAAATGTTATATGTTAATCATGTTCTTTGGATCTGAAAAAGAAAATAGAAACGTATGGACTTAGTTAAATGAGTCAATTTTCATATTTATACAAAGGTATTAACATTTGCTCGAATAACTTGGATGAATCATTAGCGGCAGGATGTCTATTAATTTCCTAAGATAAACTCCGTCTGCGGAACCCTGATGTTTGAATTTATTTTGTTTCCCAAAGTTTCGGTGTTATTTTGTTTCTTTAGGTCGTTGTAGAGGAACTAAAATAACCTTAATTCCTACAAATATACCCTGAATGAAAATAATCTTTTTTTCATCTCAAGATACAAAATTTCACAAAAAAATATCTAGAACAAAATTATTTAGATTTGGCATTTTATTTTCTTTAAACTCATCTATCTTATCCTATAAAACCTTCACAGAATATATTTTTAGAAAATAGTTTAATATATTTCTTCCATTGCACTTTCTTATTTGCTTTTTTTTATTTAACTTTCAAGTATGTCATGTTTCGTTCAATTATTAATACGTAGATGTGTTTTATATAAAAATGGATAAACTTAGCTTGAATGATCGTGGCGTGTTCATATATTTTTTTCCTTTATTTGGGTTTTTCGCCACGATCTAAAATTCAAAAAATATCAAAAATATCTGTTCTTATGTAAATAAAGAATCACTGGGTAAAAACAAAAAACCGAATGAAGACAAATTTCTCAGTGATTCTTTTTTGTAATAAATTTTAAAAATATAAAAATTTTCTACAAAAATATACAAACTTTTAACGTTAACGTTTCGGGAAGTTTTCTCTTCCCGTTTTCAAAACGAATCTTAAAATAAAGTATATTAATATCTATAAATTATGAAAAGATAGAAAGTATATATATATATATATATATATATATATATATATATATATATATATATATATATATATATATATATATATATATATGTATATTTTTTTTTTTGTGTATGTCAATGATACTTACATTGACAATTAGTTTTTAATGACAGTGACATAATACCAAAAAAAATATATATAGGTGAGGTTTACCGTGTGATTGTGATTATTTATTGAAATTCTTAAATGTTTTTAATTGTAATTTTTAGAATCGGGAACCACATTGAATTTAAATCTACCGAAGGCATAGCAATACTGATTTTATATTAATGTAAAAAAATCTTTTAAAAAGTCAATTATACGGCTTAGATATGTTGATGATATTTTTGCTATATGGCAACATAGCATTGACAATCTAAAACTTTTTATAAGATATACATTATCGAGAGCCTACATTCTCGAGGAACAGATATTTTTGATATTTTTTGAGTTTTAGATCGTGGCAAAAAACCTAAATAAAGGAAAAAAACTTAGCTTATAAAACTAGCGGTTTATCTGAAAAGTTCGTAGGGCATTATTTTAGAGATAGAGGAACGCAAATAGTTTATGAAGATATTAATTTAGTCTGTTATGTAATTGCCATTATTATTATATTTACAACCAAATATTTTCCTTTTCACTTTTTGGCAAAAATTTTTATTTTTATTGCCAAAAAATATCACCAGGTTGTTTTTCACCTCTTCTTCCGTTTTAAAAGACTTCCCCTTTAAGCAATTTTAATGGGAGTCCGGGTGTGATGTCCGGCGAGTAAGGTGGTTAGAGCAAAACATTCTAATAGATGGTCAGCAATTTTTGCTGGGTCCTGACTAAAATGTGTGGCTGTACATTGTCATAATGAAACACGACGCCTTTCCTCTTTCTCTTCGTCTTCCTATTTCCTCTTTCTGGTTCAATTGCTGCCTTCAGCCGATCCAATTGTGAAGTTCGTGAGAGAATGATATATCGTGTTGACAAACATGTCCATTTTTTTTAATGGTTAAGGACGGTTGAGTTCCCAATATTTAACTTATCTGCTATCTTATGCACGTTGTACGTGGAGCTTTGACTATTATGGCTATTATTTCCTCGACATCAGTGGTTAAAGCACGGTCAGAGCGATCTCTAGCTTCCAGGTCAAAATACTTTCCCCTGAACCGATCAAATCACTTTTGTACTCTGGTCCCCCCAACGGAATCCTCTTCGCTGATAGCACAATTGTTATTTTTTTGTTTAGACAGCATTCTTGCCGTTTTTGAAATAAAAAAACATAATGTGGCGTAACTGCCGACATTTTCAAATTTAAATTAACTTGACTAGGTGAATTAACTTGACATTATAATTCCCACAGAAATTAGTAATATGTAAATAAATATTACTAATCCAACACAGATTTTTGTTTACAATAAAGAGCAATTAATGATACTAGGGTAGTCCCAGAAGTACCCGACCTAATACAGAAAATACAATAAATTTGGGAAAAATATGTTTATTTCTCTACACAGTCTTCCATTTAACTCGATACACTTTCCCCAGCGATGTTCAATAGCTTCGATTCTACGTTTATAGTGAGGTTTGGAAATATAAGGGGATAAATCTTGTGAATACAGTACGTGACGAAGCAATTCGAGCTTTAACTCATTGATTTGGGCATTTTGGCCATATATATATATATATATATATATATATATATATATATATATATATATATATATATATATATAGATATCCTGTTGGAAGAAGTGACAAATGCCATAGACGCGATGAAGAATGGAAAGACCCCAGGAAAGGACAATGTAACGATTGAAATGTTGAAGGCTGGTGGTCGAACTCTACATAAATTACTGGCAAAATTATACTCAAAATGCCTCAAAAGATAAAAAAATACCCAGTCTATGGAAAAATGCTGAAGTGATTCTTCTTCATAAGAAGGGAGCACAGGAAGGTTTAAAAAACTACCGCCCAATAAGCCTCCAATCAGTTATGTACAAAGTTTTCACCAAGATAATATCTAAAATCCATTACTGAATGACGCACAACCAAGAGAGCAGGCAGGACTAGAAGTGGATTCAGTACAATGGACCATATCCAGGTTGTCCAACAGACAATAGACAGGCACAATAAATACACCATGCCACTGTGCTATGAAAATTATTAATTAATTAATTAATTAATAATTAATAATTGACTATGAAAAGGCATTTGATTCAGTATCAAAGCAGGCCATAATGGATGCATTGCTTAACCAAGGGATAGACAGAGCCTATGTGAACCTACTGAGATCCATATATGAGGAAGCTACAGCTACAGTTCACATGGATGACTTTGAAGTTAAAATCAACGTAGAACGTGGTGTACCAGCAGGGTGATTCAATATCGCCTGTTCTTTTCTCAGCCTGCCTTGAAGAGCTATTTCGTAATCTGTATTGGGAACAGCAGGAAATAAAAATCAATGGTGCATATCTAAGCCATCTTAGATTCGCGGATGATATCGTTCTCCTTTCACAAGAACTAGATGAGCTACTAGAACACATATGAGAGCTACAAAGGGCGGGAGACCCATTTGGTTTGAAAATAAACCTAAAAAAGAGTCAGTTTATATTTAACAATTTTGCTGTCAACACCAGAATTTCTATTTTAGGAAGTGATTTAGAAGTTGTAGACCACTACACATATCTTGGGCAGAGGATTTCAATGGAGGGTGATACCGTCCGGGAGGTGGAACGGCGGGTTAAGTGTGGCTGGCAGGCATTTGGCCGGCTCAATACAGTATTTAAGAGCAAACTCCCACTTTGTCTGAAGAGAAAGGTTTTTACTCAGTGCGTGCTGCCTGTTTTGACATATGGTAGTGAAACATGGACACTCACATCTTAGTCAGTTCAGAAGCTTCGGGTTGCACAGAGGGGAATTGAAGGGTGTATGTTTGGCATTACAAAGCGGGACAGATAGACCTGCATATGGATCAGAGAACAAACGAAGGTATGTGAGAACAAACAGAGAACAAACGAAGGTATCATTGGAAAGGCGAAAGAATTGAAATGGAAGTGGGCAGGTAATAGAGCGAGACTATGCGACGACAGATGGACCAAAGCAATTCTGGAATACATACCGCTTGATCATAAACGCCCGCGATGAAGAACGAAAACACGATGGACGGATGACATCATCAAGTATATTGGACCCGAATGGCAGATGAAAGGTCAGGACCGTGCGAACTGGAAGCATGCTGGGGAGGCTTTTATCCTGCAGTGGATCGACAATAGCTGAATGATGATGACGGCCAAATATCTCGACAACGCTTTGAGATTTTGTAATGACATTTTCTACACAAATACCAGAAAATGTTTGCAACTTTTTGCTTTTTTTTGTCGCATATTTGAAATCCAAGGCTAACTTTTCAGTTAGTAGGCTATGAGACTATGGATGACAGTTGAAGTATTTGATTACACTTGACAATTATTAATGTTAATTTGCGAATTTCAAATTTCTTTCAATTTTAATATGTATGTAATATGTATTTAGCTAAATGAAAAATAATTGAAATACTAACAGTTGTTGGATACAGAAAAAGCACTTACTGGAAGTTTGTCGAATATTTAATGAAGAACATCTGAATAAAAACATCACAAAGCCAACAGTTCCAAAAACGGTGAAAATATTCAATGATAGTGGCAGCATTAAAAGTTATCTACAATTAGAAAGATAAAAAACGAAAACTAACGACGAAAATTCGTTTCTGTCACTGTATCCAATAATTGCTAGTATGTCAATTCTTTCTCTTTCAGTTAAATTCATATTAATTCCATATAAAAATTGGAAGGAATTTGAAATTCACAAATTGACGTTAATAGTTATCAAATGTAATCAGATACTTCATCTGTCATTCATAGTTGCATAGCTTATTAATAAAAAATATATTTATCCTATAACAGACCGAAAGTAGTCTTGTAGCCATTTTTTAAAATTGATTTTGAAAAAGAAACATATGATATTTACCTCTTTGAATTCAGAAAAAAAATGTTCTTTGCAACAATGCCAAACTCAAGAACCGTTGCCATTTAAAGAAAATCAAGATAGCCTTGGATTTCAAATATGCGACAAGAAAAAAATGAAAATATACCCAAAAGGTGGCAAGAATTTACTGCTGTTTCTGAACAAAATTTAATTAAGAAAAAAATTTCAAAGTGTTCTCGAGATATTTGACTGTTTCCATACATAATAGCGACTCTATATATATATATATATATATATATATATATATATATATATATATATATATATATATATATATATATATATATATATATATATATATATATATATATATATATATATATATATATATATGTATATACTAATTAGCCTACTTATGTAAACTCTATTATTATATATCCATAATTAAATTCACAGAGAACATAATCTCCTTATACCCAATTATTAGATGATTTAACTTGGGATTTGCAAATATGTTTTTGTGAATTGGTCATCTAAATCTTTCACATTTGGAAGACATCTGATAATAAGTTAGAAACAAATGTTAAATTTTATTCGTCTTTGTTCGACCTCTAAAAAGAACGTACAAACGTATGAACTCAATTAAATCTAACAATTTTGGATGATATTTGTAGCATTTTACTCTAAATGATGCATATAATCTTCAGCCGGATGTCTATAAAATTTCCTAAGATGAAGTTCGCCGTAGATCCACGTTTCCCAATGTGCCGTAAAATTGTATTTCATTAAGTTATTATTATAAAACTAAAAATATCTCCAAAATATTTAAATACAAGGGTCAAACCACACATTTTGATAGGGAGAAACTATATGAATTGGAATAACTTTTGAATTACGAAATGCATTACTTCCAAGCAATCATTTTCTCAATTACAATCAAAAGCTTATTTTTAACAATTATTATGACAATAATGAAATTGAATTTTTGAAATATTTTAAAATATATTTAAGCACATTTAAGCATGATCTGATTAAATAATCACTCAAAATAATCAGTCTGCTTTGAAAATCATCATTGTGAATGATGAAAATTTGTGATTTGTGAATGAAAACTTCATCATCATGAAGTGAATCTGCGTCCAGCGGACTATTTCTTTAGGTTTGGAAATAGGAAGTAATCGCTGAGAACTAAATCCGGTGAATACAGTACAAGTGGTAGTACTTCAAAGCATAGAGTATGGAATTTTGGAGAATAACCAACACTATGTGTTTGGTTCATCTGATGAAGTTTGTGTCAATTGTTGTGCTGAAGGTTCATCTGATGATCGGTGTGTTTCACCGATTGTTCTGACCGTCAACCGATGATCAAAATGCATATAATCCCCCATTCTGTGGACATTTCCATTACTTCTTTCAGTTGAATCTTCAATGGAGTCTGTGCCTTTAGAGAATGGCTTAAACCATGTAAAAACGTGGATCCTTGACCAAAACACGGTTTTCACAGGCTTGTTGAGCTTTTGCAAACGTTTCCGTCGTATTATGCACTAAGTCTGAAACAAAAGTAAATGGCGCACCTTTTCAAAACATACAAGAAAAATCCATTTCACGAAAGAGTTGCTATGGATCACCAACTGACTCCAGGGAGTTGAAGCTCGTACTGAAGACGCATGAGCTGTCGGAAAATCTCGTTTGCAAAGGGGGAACCAACAGTGTCACCATACCGGACGCTATGCGACCACCCCATTACTTTACTAGGCTAATTGAAAAGTCCGCGGAGCGATGATGATTAAACAAATTTATAGTTGAAAACATGACTTTATTCTTCCTTTATTATTCTCTCTTAAGCTCAATGCATTTTTTCTAGCTGTTCTCCAATTCATTTACGCCATCTCTCAAGTGATTTTCTGGAATTCTTTCAATATACTCATCTACGGCTGCTCTAACTTCTTCATTTGATGAAAAATGCTTGCCACGTAGGAATGTTTTGAGGTTTCGGAACATATGAAAGTCAGAGAGAACTAGATCTGGTAAATATAGTAGATGCTCCAACAATTCGTAGTGTAACTCCTGTAATTTGGCCATTACAAGAACACCTCTGTGAACCGGTGCATTGTCTTGATAAAAAATAATTTTTTTCTTCACTAAACCAGATCTTTTCTCACGAATTATCACATCCAATTGATCCAAAAATTTGAGTAATACTGTTCTGTTATTGATTTATCGGCTTGAAGGTAGTTAATTTATAAAATACCTTTTATATCCCAAAAAATTGATGTCATAACCTTTTTAGTCGATTTTGACCACTTTGGCTGCTTCGGAGCTGAACAACCGGACTCTGTTCACTCTGCGGTTTGTTGTCGCAGTTCAGGATCATAGTGGTAAATACAACCATCATCCATAGTTGCAAAACGACGTTTAAAATCTATTTTATTCGTTCAAAAAAGATCCAAATGTTGGTTAGAAAGTTTTACTCGAAATCGTTTTTGATCAGAATTTAACAAATGCGGCACCCATCTTTCTCAAGCCCAAATCCTTTTTCAAAATATGAAACACCCATTCAGTTAAGATATCTATGGCCTTAACAATTTCACTCAAAGTCAATTATCTGTCATCCATAACCATATCATGTATAGAATTAATTATTTGTTCAGTAGTTGCACTTATTGGACGTTCAGAACGAGAATCATCATCCAGGCTTGTACGCAGTGGCGGCTCGTGGGTTTTTAAATTGGGAGGGAGTAAAAGAGCACTATTTGCTACTGAAGTTTTTTTTTGCTTTCCTATTCCTCCTTTTTACTTTTCTTGCTATTGAAACCTTAGACAGGAGGTAAACTAGGAAAATGAGTTAAAGGAAAGAAACTGAACGGAAATTAAATATGGTGTTTTGTTCTAAAAATTTGTTTACTGTGATAAATGCTGTAGGGGCGGCGCCCCAACGCCCTCCCTCAAGAGCCGCCACTGCTTGTTTGACCACGTTGAAACTCACCTGCTCACTTACAAACCATTGTTTTTGTTAGAGCAGACTGTCCTAATACATTTACCATTTCACTAGAAATTTTCATTGCCTTTAAACCTTTTTTTTTAATTATTTAATCACTGCACGATTTTCAATATTTTTCACTTAAAAAAATAATACTGAACGTTTACTTGTTGTTGAAGCTGATGTTGTTGTACGAATAAATTGACAGATCAACTTTAAACTTCACATATGTTAATATGAAGGAGGAAACTTTAATATGTAGTAGATTATATAGTAGCCTAGTATTTATAAACCTGGCAACCTTATGGCAGATCGAACTTCAATTTTAACCATTTTTCAAAAAATATCAAGACCTATTTACATATATCTTATTGCCAAATGTAACATCTGCAAATCTACATACTTTAAATAAATAATGTTATAAATTCGAAAACCTGGCAACCTGAAACTGCATCACGTGTTTTATGAATGAATTCAACTTCAAGGCATGCGCAATAAATAATTCCCGCCTTCGGTTTGGCGAATTTCAAATATTTCACAACTAATTACTATTTGCTAAAACAAAAATAATTATTTTTAGAACTTTCTGGTCTAAAGATTCTGTATTCTAGAATAAATCTAGAATTGGTTTCGATCGATAGCGCGGTTGACTCTTGGTGAAAAATGTTAAAAATGATAATAATTCAAACACTTGGTATTTGTTTCACAATATATTCAAGATATTCTTTGACATATTTTGGCCTCGCGACCATTCTCAAAGAGAGTTATGTATAAACCAGTTTATAAATTTAGTAGATATTATAGTATATATTATATACAATTAAAATATATTTATAAACTAAGTTTATGCATAACTCTCTTTGAGAATGGTCGCGAGGCCGAAACATGTCATCGAATATCTTGAATATTGTGAATTGAATATTGTGAAACAAATGTGTTTTAATTATTATCATTAAATCTAGAATTGGTTTTTTATATAATTCATATTGTCTTTGTTGCATTATTAGCTGTGTGAACTGTATGCAATAATTGGAGCAATAAATACTGCTAAAATATTTTGTAAAGTTTAGGTTTTTAGAATCAATTTTATTCTATTCTGTAATATATAATTTAACGTTTTTATATTAACATATATCTTTTTTTCTTTTAAGGTAAGTGCAAATACAATATGGTAATACATTATGGTACTAATTTTGGTAAGTTTTCAAATAATTATTCCTGGTTATTTGTATTAATAATATATGTAAAATTCTAGTCATCTTCGGTACAAAATGTAAAATTAAACGCGTCTTTCAATAAGGAGTTTTTTACCTACTAATTTTGTACATAATTGGTAAGTGTATTTGTTTTACCTTAATCTTTTATAAACTGAATAGTTCTGATTTATAAAATACCCACATTAAACATTCTAGTAGATTACTGATTAATCTCAGTATTTAGATTATTCGCAATTCAATTATATAAAATTCCACCATACATTAGAAAATAACGAATACGAGAAGTGTAAAATCAGATACTTTTTAAATAAAATATTATTTTTCGTTCGAGATGATTATCATCTCAACAATCTCTGTAAACTTCAATTCATGATCAGCCAACAGGATATCATATATTTTGTGGACCATTTTCTCAACCGGGTGGAGAAACGTCAACCATATTGGTTCAACCACATCGATGCAGTAAACTACTTATGAACCATGAAATGCAAAGGCGTGATGTTCCCATAATAATTTTCTTCGGTTTCTTTTAGATGCTTTTTTCACTTAAAGTAGTGTCTAATCAACACATGGAATTATTATTTTATTATCTGCATTCAAAAATTGTCAAAACAAAACTAAATGTCACATTGGCTTTAAATTCATGGTGTGTTAATAAAAACGAAGCTACTTTCAGAAAGTTGCGATCGCACTGTCATTTCTACATAACTTTTCATACTGTCCTTGTACAATTTGTCCTTTGGAACATGTTTCTGAAACATTTCGTGATGTATGGACATAATCGGGCTAGTGAGGAAAAAATTAGAAGAATATTTTTAAAATGTAAAGCTAGTTCTATTTTAGACTATATCTATCGATATATCATATCGGGCTGGTGAGGAAAAATAAGTAGAATAATTTTAAAATGTAAAGTTAGGTCTATTTTCTCCGCCTAAAAGCAATCGGAAAAGTATTTGAGCCCTCCTTGTACTTATTTTTGAGAATCGCTTAAAACAATTTTATATCATCGCTGGTTTCGGTTTGGGAAATGACCAAAAATATCACGGAGCCAAATCAGGGGAATAAGGGGCACCATGCCATACCCACAGAGAGCGCATACAATATTGATTTTACACAAAATTTCATGGAAGGTCTTAAAGTGATATGTACATTGTATATAGGAAAATCAGCAAGTTCGTCGGTGAGCCTCGAAGATACACAACAATTTTTTCGGTGAATTTTAACCACTTTTTAGATGTTTTTTTCAGTTTACAGTGTTGATCACCTAACCGTAGATCGTCAAGACAAAATCCTGCAAACCACTTCCAAAGTTCACACCCACTGGATATTAGTAAAATCGCCATAATTTTACCAGGGAACAATTTCCAAAACTCGTTTCAGCAATTTTCATTTGAACGGATTCGAATATAAAACTCCAATTCATTCTTAAGGATGTATCGGAGGTACAATCGAAGGCAAAAGTACTGAAAATGAATATTATTAAACTGTGCTAAATTGGTTTGGAATGCTTGATACATTTTCTTTGTATATTTATAACATGTTTAACTCATATATTAGTTAATCTCCATAAGACCACGTATAAAATTGCGATGATAATTTTAAATTGTAATAACTTTTGAATGGCTTAGACAATCGATTTGAAAATTTCATAGTGGCTTAAGGATTGATTAAAGAATATTCTGTTAAATTTTTTATAGCATTTTCACATACATCTGATACATCCGTAAAGTTTAAAGTATTTATCATTAATAATTATCAAAAATAAATAGTATTTAGTTGTTTTAATTAATATTTAAATTTTATTAAAAATTCCATGTTCGTAGATCTAAAGATTTAAATCAAAAATGTTTTGCCGAAAAGTTAAAATCAAGGATTATTAACTACCAAAGTTAGTTAAATTTTTTTCATATTATTTGTTATTATTAATTAAGATTTTTTAATTTTAGATTATAGGTAAAATTTGCTCTATCTTTTCTAATAATACATTTTCCATCATTATCTTTATTAAATTTCCTTTTCTATGTTCTGTAATGCAAAGATATTCACGAATTTGTGATTTTCATACTTTTGCCTCCGATTGTACCTCCGATACATCCTTATATAGTCAGTGTTTAGTGCGGCTTATTAGAGTTATTTTTCCAAAGATGGGATGTAACCCGGTTGCGTTAAAGAATCACTATATTGCGAAATCCACAACACTGTCCCAGAAAAATGTTTAATATTTTTTAATAATAGCATTTTGAAGATACTTGTATTTGTATGATTACATGATAAGTATTTGTATTTTGTATGTGGAGATCTCATCTTATAAATTCTCCAGCTTCTAGGTAGTATTTTTTAGATAATGTGATTTACACTAGACAAGAAAAGTATTTACACACCCTGCTTTTATGGGATTTATCACATATCATAGAGAAATTAGCCATTTTTTTTTATTTGTAAATATAACAGTAAGATACATGACTTGTAAACAACGTTTTTTTAATCAATATCAATCAGACAAATTTGCACACTTGATATAGAGACTACTACTTCAATATAAACCCAGGCGCTGTGATGATTAGTTGGGCCTACAGGACTTACTAATTCCTTCAGCCCTTTCTGTTTACTGTCAGATTTTAGTGTAGCAAGTGATTTTAATTTGTGTGTTGGAAGTGGCTCCGAAGAGAAAAGAGATTCCTCTTAGCGTGATTGGGGAAATAAGTAAGAAAAATTAAAAGATAACTTAAATTATAATTAGAAGTGTAGAACCGTGGCTTATTGTAAAATAACAGAAATGACGGAAACAATTTAAAACAAACCCCAATCAGGTTTTCCTCGAGTCCTTAGTGTAAGGGAGTGACGGAAAATTGTTTAAGATACCTTAAAAAACCTACACTGAGCACCCAATAGCTTGTTAATGACTTTGAGACATGCTCGTTGAGGGTCACCTTTTATATAATAAGAAATATTCCCCATGACAAATGGGACATGCCTTAGAGTCCGAGGTAGGCGACCTGAAGTAAAGATTTTTCCCAATGAAATTAATAGACGAAAAAGAATAGAATTCACAGAAAAATGTACAGACCAACTTCTAGATTTTTGGAAGCAAATTTATTTTTTTCACGAGAGCACATTTGAAGTTTTTACCACCCTAGCCAACGTTTTACCATCATGGCGAAGAAAGAATTCTAGGCTTAATACACAGAACATGCTAAATACAGTTTAGACCAATAATAAGGATGGTATGGCTTTGTGCTGCATATATTACAATGGAGTAGAAAATTTTTATGTTATAGACGGTAACATGATAGCCCGGTCTTATCTGGAAGTGTTGCGAGGTAATTTGTGCGGCAGTCTTGTAAAATTAGGACTGGAAGAGACTCTCTAATTCTAACAGGACAATGTCTCAAAATATGTAGCTAATATAACCAAGGAGTGCCTACTCTTAATGCAGCTAGAAAGAAAGGTGGTGCTTTTTTTTTAAACACCTGTGGACCTTTTTTTATGACACATTCTAGACAGAAAAATCCGTGAAGGTACAATTAAAAGCAAGAGGTATCTAAAAGAAGTAATTTTTAATGAATGAGTCAGTTTATCTACATATATTACTACAAAAAATAATAGAATCAATACTTAGATGTTTGGAAGCTATGCTGATGGGATGAATACAAAATATTAAAAAAATTAGTTACCAATGGAAATCGATTTTTATAAAAAAAATACTACTGGTACTTGGAGCAAATATTTTTTATGGTTTCAATCGTTGGTCGTTAAGGATATTATTTCTTGGGTTAACACTTTCAATTAAATTGTTTTGTCATCTCTTGTTATATTTACAAATATACTTTTATTGGGTTTTTGTCTGCTGTACATCAAATGTTTGTTTGCCGGTAGAGTTTCTGGAAACCCAACCCTGTATAATGATTATTATAGGAGAAATAGGCACATTTTTGATAAATCAGGTTTTCTTTCCCACGGTGAATGAAATAACTTTCACCGACAATTCACAGTCATCCTTTTTCAACCGTAAGCTAAAAAATCTTCGCCGAAATGCCAAACTGTCACCGTTGACGTTCCTGCTTAGGGTCTCGAATTTTTATCGCTACCAAAAGGTGACATTCATATGCGGCACACGCAGCTCGAGTCTTAAGGTTTCTGTAAATAGAGGGGCATGCGAGGCACCTTTTCTAAGGTGTTCGTCGATAATATTTAAGGACTAAGGAAGTGGATGTTTATCGGGTTAATGGTTTTTTTTACTGACAAATTTTTTTCAGAATACAATACTGTTGAATTGTTGTTCAAAATAGTTGTTACTCATTTGGGCTTTCAAAATGTACCCTTAAAAAACACAATATATTTAATTACGTTAAATGATATCAAGGGCTAATTAATGCTCATAGAATATGAGACCTGAGGCGACAAAAGAAAACATTTATTCTCATCATATAAGACAATATCATGAAAGCCAAAAGAACATGAGAGGGATTCGGTTACAATATTAAATTAACTAGATTAATAATATACAGGCAATTTAGTAATGATGTTTTGTAGATAATAAACAGTAATGAACTTAATCCAATGTGACTAGTACGATGATAACTTATATTTTGGTCAGTCAATCCACGAAACTCCCCGATGAGTATCGCACAGGGCACGTGAGGCCGAACGTTGGTCTGTCTACCCCTTGAGGTTTCAGATATTCCGTGTGTCTGCTCCTATGGGTCGCGAGGATTCACCCGGATCAACCACGTGGACAGGAATAATATGAAAAGATGGAAATAATCCCCTCGATAGGCTTCGGGGACAGCTCGCAATAAAATCCAGCAAAGCTGATAAATAAACTCGGCACTATTCCCAAAATACTCCAAAACTCTATTTAGCGGAAATTTTGCACTGGGTCAAAGCCTATTGCTGCACAGTCGACTGCTCTCGAAGGTGATCGAAAAGGGAATCTGAAGGGAGGTGACCAAAAATGGTTCCTTCAAAAAATCGAGCCCGCAAAGTAATTCAGTAGCTCTCCAATCAACCAAAGTACCAGTATCGGACTGAGGATGCCTTAATTCCAGGACTAAAATAGATATAAATTGAAGAAACATGGTACCGAGCCTCTTTTAAAGCCTATTCAAATATGAGCAAAAGATTGATTAAGATAACATGTATTTTTTTTTAAATCAACTCTCACAAATTCTCGATACTGTCGGAACAAAGTACGGCCCTCTATCCTGACTCAACTCGTAGTACCGGATACAGAGAATAACCACGGACATGCGTCCCTTGTGAATAGTTCGGTCATGCGTTAATTACCTCAACGACTCGACGCAAAATGTACTCCGTTTTTATTTCAGTACCATATCGCCAAAAAGTCTGAATAACTTAAATTTTAATGTAATATAATATAATGTAACTAAATTTGGTAAATAAATATAAACGTAACATAGTATATGTTCAAAATTCATTGGACAAATGAAAATTTAATCCCAGGATATCAAAATGCTAATCTTTTATATCAAAACTCATCAAGAAGTTAATTCAAAACAGCTGAAAGATACTTATCAAGTTCCTTATTGAAATATGTAATAATGTTATTGATTGATTTGTCCGTTACTTTGTGATAGTTCATTTTTTTAAAAGGACTTTTCATTTTTAAACAAAATTTGTGTGACTAGTTTCGTAAAACGATTTTACGTTCTCAAACACTACTTTAAAACTAAGGTTTTACAGCTGTTTATCTATTCTATGTACCTAATTTTATACTTTTATTGGGGTTAATTTTTTTACAATATTTTAAATAGTGGGAAATTTCGGAGATCCATCTGATCGTTTAATAGCTGTCTAGATGGATCTTTATTATATTTATGAATTTCAATAGCTTCTAAAATGTTTAATATTTAAAAAGGAATAAAACAATTTTTTACTTTGTTATCTATCACTTTTATTTTTAAACAAAATTTGTGTGACTATATAACTAATAGCACAAAATAATGGCTGCAAAGAAAAATAAATTAGTTACTTAATAAATAAAAAACGAAAACAATTACAAATTCATCAAGTATATCTAAAAGTAAAACAAACAAATGATAAAAAGTACTGTAAAATTTCATATTTTGGTCCAATTTCAGAAAAAATAGCTCGCTCTTTGAGGAAATATAATTTGCATATAGCTTTTAAAACCACCCAGTCAACCAGTAAATTAATTTTTAATGCCAAAGATAAAACATCTGCAAATACAATATCTGGAGTTTATATGTTAAGTTGCAACGAGTGCAGTAGCTGCTATGTTGGACAAACCGGCAGAAATTTTCAGACCAGATACAAAGAACATAAATCTGCATACATATTAAAGAAACAACACTATAATTTTGCGAACCAAAGGCAAGGAATTTACAGCGCACAGGATTTGTGCGTGGACATGTTGTTGAAGTGAAATTAATGTTTTTAGTTTTAGAAAGATACCTACGTGACGTGGCTATATTGAAACTTATTATTTAGTAATTTATTATTTATTGAGTAACTGATTGTAATCAAAGCATGCCCGAGCATATTATTATGTTGAAGAAGAAGTGTGCTGCATTCATAACAATGAACAATTTAATCAAGAAAAATTAAGGAAATCGCAAGAAAAGATGTTATTGGATGAAGCTTTTGTACCAAAACAGAAAAGTGTAAACTACAGAAAATAATAATAATATAAACACTGAAAAATATAAACAACTTTATTTTATGCTTGTTGGAATAACCTAATAAAACATAAATAATCAACACAAATATTTATTTAATGTCTGAATGGTTGTGGCGTGTTCATATATTTTTCTCCTTTATTTGGATAATCTATTCCAGTTACACATATCACTTCAATATCCAAAAAAATACTCACATTAAGAAATTTAAAAATTTAATTATTGAAAAACATGGAACACATACAAAACACATTAATACACATACAGACAAAAATTTCATTAATAAAACTGTAGTTAACCTTTCAAATAAAATATTATCTGATTCTGAATAGTATGTACTTTCTAAAGGACTAAATTTTAGTATTACATTGAAAGATGTTCCTAAATGAGACCTTATTTCGCAGTAGAGTCTGTTGCTCAAAAATTACCTTTGGAAAGTGCAAATTAATACAGAATTAGGTTAAAACTTATCTTAGAAAAACAATTTAAAATCAAATCAAATTTATACCATGAGGAAAGGTTAGCTATAGATAAATTAAAAAAAGACACATCTATTAAAATATTGCCATCAGACAAAGGTAACGCCACTGTTATTCTGGACACTACAGAATATAATAACAAAATTAAAACTTTAATTGATGAGGGAAATTACACTAAAATACCTACAGATCCAACATTAAAATTAGAGAGACAAATTTACAATACATTATATAAACACAAACGTGAATTTACAGATCTAGAAAGATCACAACTTACACCACATTATAGTAAACCACCTCATTTCTATGGTCTACCAAAAATACACAAAACTAATATACCACTTCGCACTATAGTTAGTAGTATAGATTCCCCATGTTATAAACTAGCAAAAATTTTTATTAAACATTTTAAATCCACTTTCGGGTAGAATAAATTCATATATTAAAAATACTTCAGATTTTTTAGATAAAATTTCGAACATTAAAATTACAAACCAAAATTTAATGGTTAGTTTTGTCGTGGTGAGTTTATTTACTAATGTACCAGTTGATAAATCACTATTAATAGTTAGAAAGAGATTAGAACATGATACAACATTAAAAGACCGCACTAAACTAAACATAAATACAATTTTGGAATTATTAACTCTGTGCTTAAAAACCACATATTTTCAATTAGAAAATGATTATTATCAACAAAATTTCGGAATGGCAATGGGTTCTTCTCTTTCTCCTTTGATGAGTAATATCTTTATGGAGGAACTCGAGAATGACATATTAAATAAATCTCTTAAAAAGCCATTAATATGGCTTAGGTACGTTGATGATATTTTTGCTATATGGCAACATAGCATTAACGATCTAAATATTTTTTTACAAGATATAAATTCTCGAGAGCCTACAATTAAGTTTACTTTAGAGATGGAGAGGGAGAATAAATTGCCATTCCTCGATACTTTAATAATAAAACAAAACAACAAATTAAAAACTACAGTTTACAGAAAACCGACAAACACAGATAGGTATCTCAATTTCTTTTCAAATCACTCAAAATCGGTCAAAATAGGAGTAATTAAAAGTTTATATGACAGAGCAAAACTTGTTTGTACCGACAGTGATACACTACAAGAAGAAACAAATCACATAAAAGACATTTTAATAAAAAACAATTACCCAAAAAATTTTATAGATAAATCGCTTAAAAATTTTGATACTAGACAAAAACAGACAAGTTATTAATAACAATAATAATATATATTTCTGACACAATTAAAAGAGTAGGAAATAAATACAACATAAGAACGACATTTAAAACAAAAAATACTCTTAGATCTCTATTAACAAAGACTAAACCAAACAATATACAACAAAATACCAAAAATGTGCTTTATAAAATTCCCTTCGAATGTGGCAAATTCTATATAGGTGAGACATCTAGACCGTTAGATGTTAGAGTAAAAAAGCATAAAAACCTTCTTAGAAAGGGCGATTTTAAAAAATCTAGAATTTGTCAACACGCATGGAAATCGGGTCATAAAATCAATTGGAATAATTCCAAAACGGTATTAAAAGAATCGGTAACAAAATACAGAAGATTAAAAGAAACCGCTATAATTAATTTAAATAAAAATAACTGTATTGCAATGCTTCGGTAGATTTAAATTCAATATGGTTCCCGATTCTAAAGAATACAATTAAAAACATTTAAATATTTGAATACACAATCAGTACAATAAACAATCACACCGTAAAAATTACCTATACATATTTTTTGGTAGTATATCACTGTCATGAAAATCCATTGTTGTCAATGTAAGTATCGTTGACATACAAAAAAATATATTTACTTTCACTCGTTACTTTATATATTACAAATTAATATAATTTATTTTTTAGTTCAGTTTTGAAAACGGGGGGAGATTACCCTCCGAAACGTTAACGTTAAAAGTTTGTAAATTTTTTTATAACATTTTTATATCTTTAAAATTTTGTTCGTTAGGCAAATTTATTACAAAAAAGAATCACTGAGAAATTTGTCTCCGTTTGGTTTTTTGTTTTTACCCAGTGATTCTTTCTTTAAATAAGAACAGGTATTTTTGATATTTTTTCAGTTTTAGACAGTGGCGAAAAACCCAAATAAAGGAGAAAAAAAAACAAATATTTATTTACATTTACATTTCAAACAACATTACAGCAGTTATCTTTCAAAGTTCTGACATTGTTATTAGAAAACTCTTTAGAAGAAATCTCTCTAAATTTTTACAATTCAATTTATTTGCTGAATTTTATGCTCTGGCCCGAAGAAGGAACACTAACAAACTCAAACATGTACACCATACAGCAGAAGAGAACCCGCAGTGATTCTATAACCGCGCAAATTTTTAGACATCTAACCAAAAACAACTAAATAGTTAAAGATCTAACTACGGGGAATTATTAAAAAAGTATGGCTCTAAATATGTGAAAACGCATTTGAATAACGTTATCCTATTTGGGCAATATCATATTTTATTTCCTATCTATGGTTCCTAACTTTACATAGTCACCCTGTACATTGTGCATTAAACAATTTAAATTAATAATAACAATAATAATAGTAAAGCAAGGTAGCTTACAATTTTCCCGTCATATTTTTTCTTCACAGTCTTATATTTAACAGTATAAAAATGAAAAGTTATTGGAGAAATTATACAAGAGGTTTTATGAATAAAAGCCACTTTTCTATTGCAATTGGATGGAAAGATCAGAATATTCAGTTAGTTTTGCTGTTTGTTTTCATAAAAAGTTTTTATTGTCGAATACAACAATGCATTACAAATGTTCTGAAACCTTTACGATAAAGGATGATTTGAAGTCAATCGAAAGTTTCACTCAATTGAGTGGAGAATTAAAGTCAGTCATCAGTAAGTAAAGTTTCGAGAATAGTATAAAAGCTGAATCAACTAATTGTACATTTATTTTGTTATCTCTTGTTTTCATTTAATCGATCAATGAACAATAATCTACAGTTCTGACTAAAAGTTTAGTTTAAGTTTTGTTTATTTTTCACAGTAAAAACTGTTGCGTTAATTTTAACACAGATGGCGCGTAAAAAACGATTAACACAAAATTGCCGTGCCTCTTTAATATTAACGCTTTGTGTCATCCACTTAATACAAATTAGTGTTAAGTGTAACACAAATATGTGTTAAAATACTCTACGATCAATAATAAAAAGTTTGACTCATTTAAACGTTAAATGTTTACAAATTTTTATATTGAAAAAAATACAACCTTTAGAATAAAATGATGTGTAACCTCACTTTATTACTATATATTTAAATCTAATTTAAATACTTGATGCTTTTCGATTGTTATCAATGTTTTAATAGAACTGAAAATAATGTTTATGGATTCTGGAGTTGGTTTCTTGTGAAATATTTTGAAAATACTAGGATTTTAAATGATACACTTGTAGCTTTTTAATGTTTTAAACGTTTATTATAGATTTTGCTATACATATGTTTCGCCTTGTTAGGGCTGTCTCAAGAGTAACTTGCACTAATACTAATGGTCAAACACAGTGTTTCCAAGTATACAGGTAAAATTATTTCTTTTATATTTCCTGTTTTTTAACATCTAGTTTAATTATTCTAAATATCCGCAGGTAAAAACCGGGCTATTCAATTACAATATGGTCTAATCTATTACCGGGGTATTTGGGAAATTTAGCTGTTCATTCGTGGTTATTAAATGACTATTTCTTAAGGATTTTTTTATTTCCAATATTTCTAGTAGGTCTAATTTTTTTACTTTCCTTTTCTGATCGTAATAATTTTAACATTGTAAAATTAAACAATGTTTAATTCTCGCCCAAAACGCGAGTGAAAGCCGTCATATACTTGTGGAAACTTACAGTGACAATGTCCCAACGCAAACCACTTATGGGCGTTTTCATGAATTCAAAAGTGGTGATTTCGAATTTCGTGACTTGAAAAACAAAAAATAATGCCCAGGTCAATCTTCAGAAATTTTACAGATGCCGAATTGCAAATATTACTGGAAGAAGACGATATGCTAACTCAATAACAAATAGCAGAGAGTTTAAATGTTGGTCGCCGAACCATTTCTGATCATGCAGGCAATCAGACGTCATGGGAAAGATCCGGAAGGCAGGAAAATGGGTACCACATCAGCTGAATGGCAGACAGATGGAATAGCGAAAAAAGGTGTACGAAGTGTGCCTTTCTTTCCTGACTGGAGACCAAAAATGGATATTTTTCGAGATTCCAAAATACATAAAATCGTGGGCTGACCTAGGACAACCTTCAACATTTACCGCAAGACAGAATCGATTTGGAAAGAAGACAAAGCTGAGCATTTAGTGGGATGAGAAAGGTGTCGTGTACCATGAACTTTTGAAACCAGGTAAAACAGTTAATACCGTTCGCTACTGTCAACAAATGATCAATTTGAACCATGCACTGATCGGATAGCGACCAGAATAGGTTACAAGACACGGGAAAGTGATTTTGCAGTACAACAACCCCCATCACACACAGCGAGAGCAGTCAGAGACACCATTTCTTCACTTAGCTGAGGACTCTTGCCCCATCCGCGATACTCACCAGACTTGGCCCCTGCCGACTACCACTTATTTTCATCGATGTTTCACGCACTTTCCATGAAACACTTCAACAATTACGGATATGTATGACTTGAGACTGACTTTAACTCGACCACCTCAAAAGATGACCAGTTCTGAGAGGGCATCTACAAATTGCCAAAGAAATGGGGAAAATATGCAGGTAGCGAAAAATGTGCGTATACTTTGAATACATTATTTTTTTACCTTTCTCCTAAATTAAACGTGTTTTTTAAAGAAAAAATTAAAAATTATTAAACGCCGCATATACTAGGTGTGGCGTTTCAGCATCTCTTCTTATCAAGAGATGCCGAAGGACTAGTGCACGAAGATATAATGCAAGAAGTATAATATTTTATTAGAAAATACATAAAATAGAAAAGGAATTATATTTCATTCATTTAATTAGGAAGAATAATGTCATATTAATTTTACTTTTATTTCTACTACTTATTAATATCGTTCTTTATGTTAATTAAAATAATTTTCAACACATTTTTTCGAGTCTTAGAATCTCTAACATTTTAATTCATTTTAACCAAACTACAACATCATGCTACCAAATAGTTAAGGCAGGAGTATTATTCTTCTCACTGCCAATACCTCATGGCTACTAAATAAGAATAATAGGAAGTAAACTTAAATATCTCTAATAGGTGAAGATGTACAATAAAACTCAAAATATATGAACCGATATCAAATACAATTTTCAAAAGCTTATCGGGTTATCTGGCACTAGACTGGATAAACCGAAGGGTTCCTTCCAGAATAATTAAGAAGACCTCTTGTAATAATTTAGCCTTTTGAATGCCTCAGGGTCGATCCTAAGCTTCATTTAATCCCTTTAACAACTTAAATTGTTTAAAGAGAAATCTATTTGTCTGCCTTTAATGCCCAAAACCAACCTCAACGCATACATAGGCCCACAAACAAGATCCAATAAGCAAATGTATTAATTCCATTGTCCACAGGCGAATGGCGGCCGCCAATTTCATCCTGGGGGTGGCTTCTTGCGGTCCCGAACATTTACGGTATGGAAGAGGGAGACTGCAAAGGCCTGAAATCAACGGCGTCTCACAATCGCGGTCCAAAATTGGATAAACTCGCTCCGATGGACACGGAGTTGGTTAGTGGAAATGAGATTTTTTTCTTCGCAGTTCGTATAGATTATGTCGGGGATAAAAATTGAATTTGTGTGATGGTATTCTTCTTAATATTGGAAGCGGGGGTAGATAACTATATTAAACATGATTCGTTTGTTACAATTTTTTTTCTAGTCCGACCTTTTTCAGTAATATGATAAAAACAGTTAAAAGAGAAGTTGAATTTAGAACTTCCATTGTCAGTCATTTGTTTACAATATTTTGGTCAGATGTATCTGATGATCTGATATTGTCCAGTTAATGATCAGATAAAATCTGATAACTGACCAAAACGAATTCAGTGTCGTATGATTTTGCATCTAGCCTTTTCCAATATTAATGAATTTTAGTAAAGGGTGGCAAACTATTTTTATGCTAACTATACTGAAAACTTTCTTCATATTTGCAATAAATAATGCCCATTAAATTTTTCTTTTTAAATAGTTCTATTTTTTTTTATACTGCCCGAGCTTCTGATTAAATAAATTATGATGGATTTTTTATGTAGAGTTGCCAGGAAAGTTCGTAGGAATTTTTATGGTGTGTTTAACATTTTGATATTGAGTGGACATTTACAGAATTTGAAGACAAACATAGCTATAGATATATATATATATATATATATATATATATATATATATATATATATATATATATCTACATTTTGCATTTGGCATTTTGAGTATAATTTTGCCAGTAATTTATGTAGAGTTCGACCACCAGCCTTCAACATTTCAATCGTTACATTGTCCTTTCCTGGGGTCTTTCCATTCTTCATCGCGTCTATGGCATTTGTCACTTCTTCCAACAGGATATCTATATCTATATATATATATATATATATATATATATATATATATATATATATATATATATATATATATATATATATATATATATATATATATATATATATATATATATATATATATATATATATATATATATATATATATATATATATATATATATATATATATATATATATATATATATATATATATAGTCCCTCCACGGTTCCGTTACGCTACCTTGTGGGCATACCTGGTACTATACCCGAGGTTCCAGGCAGAATGTTACGAGCGGTCCTGACTGCTACGAGCATTCGCCGTATGATGGCGTGAGTTGTGTGCGATCACGACCCCTCATTAAAATGGCCAGTTAATCCGGTCTGGCTCCGATCGTCTCTCCGAAGTGCTTTCCTTGCGTTCGTCTAGAGCTCGGCTGATGACGGCTGAAAAGCTAGAAACCGGTCCCGAGAGACACGTAACGTCGCATGGTTGACAGTTCGGCGAAGGCGATCGGTGGCACCACGTGGAGAAAGGGTGAAAGATTTCTGTAATAGTTCCCTCCACGGTTCCGTTACGCTACCTTGTGGGCATACATGGTACTATACCCGAGGTTCCAGGCAAAATGTTACGAGCGGTCCTGACTGCTACGAGCATTCGCCGTATGATGGCGTGAGTTGTGTGCGATCACGACCCGTCATTAAAATGGCCAGTTAATCTGGTCTGGCCCCGATCGTCTCTCCGAAGTGCTTTCCTTGCGTTCGTCTAGAGCTCGGCTGATGACGGCTGAAAGGCTAGAAACCGGTCCCGAGAGACACGTGACGTCGCATGGTTGACAGTTCGGCGAAGGCGATCGGTGGCGCCACGTGGAGAAAGGGTGAAAGATTTCTGTAATATATATATATATATATATATATATATATATATATATATATATATATATATATATATATATATATATATATATATAGATATATATAGATATATATATATATATATATATATATATATATATATATATATATATATATATATATATATATATATATATATATATATATATATATATATATATATATATATATATATATATATATATATATATATATATATATATATATATATAGATATATATATATATATATATATATATATATATATATATATATATATATATATATATAGGTATACACTAGTAGAACCCGACAGACGTCCTGCCCGTGTATTTTTATTTACCTCTATATATATATCTAATGGATGGATGGATGGATATAATGGCTGGTCTGTATGTAATGTAGAATCTATAAAGCATTGTAGATAAATTATATACATTTTTTTGGTGTTAATAATTCCGTTCGCGATATAATCGAACTAATTTAAAGTAATTCAAACTAATACTAAACTCACTCTAGCTCACTCTAGCTTAACGCAAGTGAATAAACAATATTTTTGTTTTTCTTATTCGGTATCTAGATGTACAGAGTTTTTGGAGTTCCTACTCTGGAGTAAGCAACATATAGTTGACTTTTCGATTCGACAACGAACCCAGATCGTTCGATTACATGACAAGGGCTCTGTCCAGTTAAGCTACCTGCCCTATACACATCTCATTTCACTTTTATCTATCTCTAGTGAGCTACAATGTCAATTGTGCCGTACCTTTTTTAAACTTAAATACTGTAAGCAGGGAAAGATGTAGTTAAGGTGTAGAAGTTGATGTGCTACAGCTACATCTAGTGCCGAGGTATAACAAAGTGGATAGCGCAAAAATATTCACCGTGTTCAAATACCTATGTATGCCAATTTTCATGGCGATCGATTATACGGTGTAGAATTTGATGTCCTGTAGCGCCATCTAGTGACGAGTTAGAACAAAATGGATAGCATAAAAACCTTCTCCATGAAAAAATACTTAGATGAGCCAACTTTCATGGTGATTGGTCAAACCGAGGTGTCGGAGTTTATAGATCTCATATATACCAACATACATTTATATATATATATATATATATATATATATATATATATATATATATATATATATATATATATATATATATATATATATGCACTTTACATTAACCTGTTGTTCCTAATTCTTAACATGGAGAGTGAAAAATTGCATATTCGTCATGTGATGCTAAGGCAACACCTGAAAAATATGCATAATATACGGTGAAGGACTAATAACTGATCGGACAGTTAGAATTTCGTTTTGTTTCAATATTCCGCTCTGGAGATACGACCGTAATAGACGAAACAAGGGACATCCTTGCGACCTTGACGACAAACTTTTAAAAGCGATACTGGAGTAAAATTCACGTCAGTCAACAAGAGATGTAGCGGGAATGTTGAATACATCACAATCAAATATTTGCAACCAACTGGAGACCTTTACAGCCACCTTTGTAAGCAAATTAGTAGTATGGGTACTTTATAATCTCAGTGAACGGAATAAAGCAGATCACATATCAATCGCAACAAGTCTGCACTCACAGGTGAAAATCGAGCCTCTTTTAAACAGGATTGTAACAGGCGAATGAAAAATGGGTTACCTGTGTGAGAATATCGCCCGCAAAAGATAGTAGCTTCATAATGATCAACTACCCCTACTAGATCCGAAAACAAATATCCATGAAAAAAATTATTGTATGTATGGTGGTATCGTCGGGGTATAATTTATCAGGCGTTTTTGAAGTCAAATATAACAATTATTGCGGATACATACTTCAGCGGCTGTAAAAATTGAAAGAGAAGCTCAATAAAAAGCGTGCTGTATTCGTCAATTGCAAAAACTTCATTTTTTTACGCGACAATGCGCGACTCCATATAGCCAGGGTGACTCAAGAAAAAAATATTGAGCTATTACCCTTTCTGTTCCTTACAAAACTTTTTGAATGGAAAAGCCTTCAATTCAGGCCACAGTTCAAAAGGACTGTTTCTTTCTCTCCAGCGCATAGGAAATTTTTAATTAAACTATTAACGAACAATCCTTGAATTGTGGCTGGATGCACCATCTAGTTGCAAATACAGATCCTGTCGCACATTAAGACAAATATTTTCAATTGCATCCCAAAATTCCTCATCAAAGAAGTTAACTAAACTAGCAGCATTCAATGATTAATTAAAGATAAAAGGACCAATTATTCGGTTTTTTAAAATTCCACACCAGACATTATAACACTAAGGAATATTGGTCTTTACAATTTATAACCCAGTGAGGATTACCTCTAGCCCAGTATCTACAGTTTTAAGAGGATACAACCCCATTAGTGGTGAATGTAGCCTCATCAGTAAACATAATCTTCTTCAGGAAATGTCTCTCATTTAAATAAAAAATTACCTTGGCCCCAGTAACAATAGTTTAATCTTTGATTATCATCACCTTCATTCAAAGTATCTAAGAAGATCGATTTATAGGGTTGATTTTGTGACGAACGAAACATTTTCTGATTTTATACTTGCTAATATTCAATTCAGAGGATAAATCTCGAAGACTCATGCATGGATTTGCTCGATTTGCCTCCAATATATCATTATCCTCAGGATGCGGGTGTATTTGACGAGGTTGTCCCTTTTGATGGATTTTAATATCACCGACAGTTTCATTGAAAAGGCCATTTACAGGGACCACATTGGGGATGTCTCATGTTGAACTCTATAGCAACTTCTCTGCTACTACGAGCAAAATCACCAAATATTTTTTGGTGATTTTTTAATTAAATCACCGATTTTTACTCTTAAAGTCAATGGTATTTTAATTATGTGATCAATAACTAGAACTTAACGCAATAAACTGAATGTTTCGATCTGACTGACATTTAACACTAGCGTCAACTAATTACTTTCCATGGCAAACTAATTATCAAATTAAAAAATAAACTTGTAATAATTTTGTGTTAAACCAAAATAATGAAAAAATTAAAAATGCGAATTTTGTCATGAAACTCTGAATGTGGGTTTAAAATAATTTTCAGAAATTTTTCTAATACAGTCCGATTCCCGAAACCTGATGATTACGTCACAAACAAAATCCATCTGAACTAAAAATTGTAAGTGTGTCTTAGTTAGAGCCATCCAGATTATAAGCGACGCCAACGAGAAAGACTTTCGCGGATCGCCGAGCCACCGATCAGATGCCAGCTCTCTAGTTCACAAATCAGTCAGTAGAGGTCCTATTTGTAGATTTTGTAGTTTTAAACAATAATAATTTAAAACGAATAAAATATAATAACATTTATCAAGATACTTGTTACTAATACGCCCACCCAGCATTGAAACGCCATGATATATCGATTTTCGATTATTTTATGTATCGAAAATAATAAATTGTTTTGCTTTGTCAGGAATACGTTAAGACCTATATTTTTACCAGTTTTTTATTAGAACTTTAACTATTTTAACACTGCTTTCTTTGTAAAATAGGTGCTATACGTCATTTTTTAAATATAAATGGAGCATAACTCTACATGTTCAAGCTGCATGAGGATATTGGCCTATAAAAAAAATTACAAGAACATTTGCTGAACTCTTGCATCGGTAAAATCAAATGTCTTGAAGAATGTCGAGAAAAGTTGTCATTCAAGTCTTAAAGGCAGATTTTTCTAGTACTTAATTATGCCAATAGTATTAATTTTGTTGTTCTTTTACATTCCCCAAATTACATCATGAATATTACTTGTTTTTAAATAATATAATAATATATGGCAACTTTTAATTACACACTTTAAAGAACGGAATCAAGAAATTGAGGAGAATGCTTCATTTTATATATAAGTTGTGTGTCATTCCAACTATCATAAATCCATGCATAATAATAGTGAATCATCTAGAAAAAGAAGAATAACAAGCCAAGGAACCAACACAATTGGTTCATTTAGCACATCCTCAATGGTGAACTTCTTTTTTTTATTATTTTGGAGTAAATGCTTTCGGATTCTGGTCACAGTACTCATGGATATATCTAAGCTTGAGCTACAAGCTGCATCAAATAAAAGAAAAACAAATAAAACAGATGTCCATATATATAATAATAAAACATTTAAACAATAAAAACTGCAAGCTACCAGTAAAATATTAAAAATGCTATCAGGCCCAAAGCACATAACAAAATTACAAGAATTTCTTTGATATATTTTAACCCATATTCAGTATAACTTGCAATTTTAACATTTTATTTCGATTTCTGCAGTTGTTACTTTATAATTATTTCCTGAATTGCTCACAGCGGTATTACGGGACCCCCATTATATTTCTTTTTTTCAAAATATTTCAACAAATGAATCACTAGCTGTTGAGACTGAGAACTGAGTGGTTTGCCCTTCATGGCAATAACATTACAAATTATACAATATATATATATATAATGAAAATATCCTTATTTTATCACTTAAACTGTGGTGTAAATGTTGAAAAACACTAATACCATACAACTTTTTTAACTAAACAAACGACAAAAACGTCAACAATTTTAGGTTACATATCTTATCTATGATATGAGGTGACCAATGGGAACTACATACGAAATTACACGATATAGCTAGGATAACCGGTTTTGTTGCTCCCTCTTTCTAGCTTGTTTTTGAACTTTCCTACAGTAATACTTCTTTGTCTAACAAGTTGCAAATTTGAAATAAGGATGTCCTAGCTTTCAGCTTACTGTTCTGACGTAATCGTCAGGTTTCGTGAATCGGACTGTAACTTTGTTCGATATCTCTAACGCGAAGCAGAATATCCAGAATTGACCCTGTTTGTGAATTCGTAGTAGGCTGAGTTTAAAGTGTAGATTTCAGTTGAGTATCTTAAAAAATATTCCTAACATATAGGAATATGTGTTCCTTCAAATAGCGAAAATATGTGGGTGTCTTCATCTTAACTACGACACACTATATATATTAGTACAAATGTTCTATATATTATATTGTATATAATATATTTGTCTTTTTTTATTAGTTCTTTTTAACCCTAATTATGGTTAGTCTGCAAAGAAACACAATAGATAATTAAAAATAAGTGATCCAAACATAAAATGACGCAGCGGAAACAATTTGAAATTAATTAAAAATCCACCCATTAAGCTCATAAAAAATTAATATATATTTTGTTGATGTAAACTATTAAAATAAAATTGATTGATTTATTTCAAGGCTTATTTTGTTCTATTAATTATAATTAAATAGGCAATTTATACGTTTGGATTTTTCGTCATTGTCTCGCATTTCTGTTAATAAAATCGAAAATTAATTTTCACATTTACATATAGTTGTACGGAATTCAAAATTGTGCTATTAATCAATGCTTTATGATTATTCTAGTGGTAAATAAAATGTTACAAATAAATATCTGGGTGTTTTTTTTTTTAATAACTTTGTGCAATAATTTAAACAAATTGTTTTATTTTCCTGTTGTTTTTGGTTAAATTTATTTTACGAGGAATGTATCTAGTACAGGTTTAATATTATTTTTATACTGTAAAAACTAACGAAAGAAACAACGTCATTGCCTATTTGTTATTGCCTGACTATTATGTCAAAATGATTAATGATTTGGTTTCTTTCTTTCGATGAGTTCAACACATATTTTTGTAAGAAATAACATTAAACAGTAACAAGGTTTCCATAACTAAATTATTTAAAAATTATTTAATTCTCTAGCTCTGGTTTTGGTCTCTTGTTCTGTTACATTTCAAAAATCGGATATTCTTTCAACAATTTCCTAAACTTATGGTTTCTAATTAATCTATCTACATTGTTCTTCCACCTCACTAATCAATTTTAATTATTTGTTATATACTATTTACCATAAAGTTTAAACTAGATATTTTGTTATGAAAGCTATTATTTGAATCGTTAGGACTGTATTTGGATGTGGTGGTCTTTTTCTTAAAGATATCAAAATCTAGTCTACTTTTATTATCCCTACTCACTAAAACATCTAACAGGTTTATTGGCATTAACAGTTTATCATTGTTTTCGATCTCATCTCTCAATTTATCAAGATCATTATTTATGATTATTTTTGGAATATGACCCATTCGGGGCTCGTGAGGGAGGGCTTTGGGGCACCGCCCCTCCAGCATTTATCACAGTAAACATTTTTTTAGAGCAAAACACCATATTTTATTTCCGGTCAGTTTCTTTCCTTTAACTCGTTTTTCTGGTTCACCTCCTGTATATGGTTTCAATAGCACGAAAAGTAAAATGGAAGAAGGGGAAAGCAAAAAAAAAATCTTCAGCAGCACTATTTTCTTCTACGCTCTCCCAATTTAAAAACTCACGCCACTGATATAATTATTTATTTATTTATTTAAGTTCTTTATGGGATCATTATTATTGGACTTCATTGTCTTTTCTGGTTTTTTTATATTCACTTATAAATGAAGTCTTGTTACTTGAGGTGTTATCGAATTGGCTTAAAATTAAGGCTCCTTTAAAAATATCCAGCTATAGTCGGTCTACACAATTTTGTGTTTTCGAGCTTAAGCAACCTCGTGAATTGGACTTGTCATTTCAATAATTGGTCGATAGTCTTTAAGCCCGAAAACACAAAATAATGCAAACGTAACCGCGCAAGACTAGCCATCTCATATAGTCTGTCTAGTTGTCAAGGTGAAAAACCAGTTCCACTTCTGATTTGCGAGCTCGTACAATACATTCATTCAGTTTCCAATATGTTGTTTCCAATTGTTTATATTTTATTGTATATAATAGCGACTAGAGACGAGATAACGACATAGACAACGAACAATACTAGGATAATAGTGTAAGAGACAAGAAAACAAAATTATAATTTAGGTAGCAGATTAGAATGGAGTAAATAACCATGGAAAGGAAATCACAGACTGAAAAAAGAACTGTTGGATAACCAATAATGTGATGGTATGACAGCATCCGAAAAACTGTTGGCCAAAGATAGAACCTGCTCCATATTGGCAGCGCACCTCTTGGTTTTAACGACACGTTTTTACCACGTAAAAATCATTTTCACTCCAAATGCAGCAATTTTGTTTATTAACGTAACCATTTCGCCTAAAATGAGCTGCGTTGCAGAAAAAAAATTTACCGTTCGAATTTTGAATCAAGTTGCAATTAATTTTAAGCCCATTCACCGAACGTACAGCGCAAATGATGATCTTGTGACCTGAGTTCTTGGACAAGCTGGATCTTGTAAGGCACTAGACAAAAATGTTTAGGCAAAATTTTCACGTAGTCGAATAACAAAGCCCAATTTACTGCGAACTGCGTTGAATTGATAAATTTGGATTTTTATCAACGCAGCCAGCAAGAGCGGTAATATTTTCTTCGGAACACACAGTTTTTTTTTGTCTGGTTCTTGTTTTAATGTTATATTCGGAATTTATCGATAATTCGTCGAATACATCGCTCGATTGGGCGATTTTGAGTATAATAAAATTCACGAAGTGTTCTATAAGTTTGGCGCCCAGAACACTGATTTTGATAATAAATGTCGGAAATTTGCAATTGTTGCTCTGATGTTAAACGTTCCATGATGATTTTCCATATTATACTGAATAATTATAACACTAGAGGCCCAAAAATTCAAGGTTCGACAGCGATCTCTATCGGAAGTTTCGACACACTAAAAAAAATCACCCGTTCAGAACATCCAGTTAAAAAATTTGTTTGCTTTATTTTATTCTGTTTAAGTCTTATTCTGTTCATTGTCCTGCTGCTAGTCCTACTGCATCGAACTAAAAATGGATTCAGTTATTATTACTTTCAATTTGTTTCTGCATTTAAAAGAATGATTTGTTCCAAAACCTTGAGGCAATTAAATACACCATCTTAATCTGTTTTATCCACATAATTTACCGAAGTTTCCTAATTGACATCCATAATCGAAGACCCAAAAACCGCTTACCCAAAGTCCCTGTAATCGCAAATAATGAAGACTGGGGAGTTCTAGATAAAACAACAAAGGGCAAATAAATTTAATCCTATTCAAGAGGGAGATTGCGTAGAGTGACATTTTTATACTTCAGCTAACAATAATGAGGAATTTTTTGCCCATTAGTGTACTTATTTTTCTATTGTAAATCTTTCACTATTTACCCTAACCTAAATTTAACTTTTTTAGATTAATTTGTACTAAAATATATTGAAATTTACTTTTTGTCAATAAAATTTTCAATGAAAATTGATCAATGAAATTTCCAACATTATACCAACAATTAACACAACACAATATCGTGCCTTAACTACATATTATCGTAGTTTTCTGATTAAGCCAGGATCCAATTATAATAAGCCAGGACCCAATTATAAAAATGCCTAGACTTTACGTTTTTAGTTTTGCATTATAAATACTGAATATAATTAAAAATTAGTAGCCAATCTATATATTTCATTTTGGGTTGGGCATGTAGTTCCACCACGGAAAACAGTTATTGCTACGAAACCTGGTGAGAGGTGCGTAAATAGAGTAATGAGGTTGGTTTTTTACAGCTTTTTTATTCGATTGAAATTGTAATTCTATATTATCTCCTTCAAACTAGTTGTCTTAAGTATCCACACAGGACTCGAACTCAGATATTGAAATTGCCTTCGGCTTATCGGTCACGGACTTTTTAATGCTCTTTAATCTCCTAAACTAGTGTTTTTTTAGGTGAATTTTTAATCTTGGAAAAAGGAAGAAGTCTGGTTAGTACCAGGTATGTAAACATGAAACCAGAATTTTTGTATAGAAAATACCGGAAACATACAGGAAAACACAGAATAATAGATCACACCCTTCTGATCCCACCAGACACAGAGCATTGTCTTCCGACCTTAGCGATTTGGTCTTGCAGTCGATGTCGATGATTGGCCTGGAGTTACCCATGATCTTTTAGGCTTAGGATTCTCAAAATATATCCACTTTTCATCGCCAGTCATAATTCGATGGAGAAATTACTTTCTTATATATCTGACGAGCAGTATTTCGCAAGTGGTTTTTCGGTTTTCCTGCTATCTTTCATTCAGTTCATTTAGAACCTATTTTCCCATCTTCTGGATTTTTCCTACAGCTTTCAAACGTATAGAGATGACTTTTCGTGTCATATTTAATTGATCCGCGAGTTGTTGTTGCGTTTGAGCGTCATCCTTATCCAATAATGCTTGCAATTGGCTCTCTTTAAACTTTTTGGTGGCCTTCCACGTTCTTCGCTTCTCACGTCAAAATCGCCACTTTTAAATTTTTTAAACCATTCTACGTACTGTGAGTTATCAAGAACATGCTCACCGTAAGCTTCGACAAGCATTTAATGCGATTCTGCAACAGTTTTCTTCAAATGGTAACAGAAAATCAATGTCAGCAAATTGTATTTTCCAGGCATAAAATTCGACATGTTCAACGCTATTACAAACTACGCTGTTGTATGAAATTTGTGTTGTTGGAAATGGCGCCAATGACGCGGTTTGACGATAACTACATTGACTGCTAGGGCCATCTATGGACAAGTTTCGGTTTCATATTTGCATACCGGGAAAAGGTGCTGCGGAGCCACAATGACGTCTTTACTTGCCGTAAATTCGTTAATTGAAATCGTTATCTGGCAAGGCGCATTGTCGTGATGCGTCACCCTGGTGTTCTTGATATCCAGAGTGATACTCACGAATCACTAAGAACCCCATTTTCCGAAGCCTTTCAGGAACCTCTTGGTAACAATGCTCAATAACGTTGGACATTGACGCACAATTTCCTTATGACTATGGGCTATTCTCCTACCTATCAAAAAAGCAAATCCGCTTGCTTTTGATCTTTGATTTACCCATTCTGGCTGGGATTTTTTGATCATGGTGATGTTGAAGTGTGGTTTTCCTAGCTATGATACGTTCTAGAAAGTGACAGTCATTTTCAATCGCCCCCAAGAATTCAAGATATGTTTTTTTCCTGTTGTCCCTTTGATCCTGCTAAATGTTCCGGACTCACTTTCGGGCAGATTTTCTTCATATCCAATTCATCGGCCAAAATCATATGAACGCTTATGTAAATAAAATTCAAATCTTCCCCGATCATTCTGACCATTAGCCGATGATTAGAACGTACAAGATCCCGGATTCTATGAACATTTCCATTGCTTATTGGAATTGAAGGCCTTCCTCTGCGAGGTGCATCTATAATCAAGTCTTGACTTTAAACCAGCTAAAAAGTTAGGTCCTTGACAAAACGCTGTTTCTGTAAGTCTGCTGGAGTTTTACAAAATGTTCGTCAATCAGTGCCCAAGCCTGAAATAAAACTTGACAGCGCACCGTTGCTCAAAATTGTCACTGATTTTCAGAACGCTCTTAAAAAATCGATTTACTCTACTAAAGACTCTACGATTTACGATTTACTCTATATGTATGCTAAAAACCATCAAATTGCTGTAGATAGGTAAAACTCGCACTGAAGACGCATCAGCTGTTGGAATCAAAACAGATGCCTACAGTCTGGCCAGATCGAATGCTACGTCACCAGTCTCATGGCTTTATTTCTACGCCTCGTTCATATCTCGAGATTCAATTTTTTGATGCAATATATCGATCCAGTTTCCTAAATTTTGCTAAAATGGCGGTGTCCAAAAAAATGTCTAGTAGCTGACAGAAAATATATGAAATATAGCTTTTTAATGTAAACTTCGTGTTGCGCGATAGCCCCGAGTATAACAAAAACGAATCGGACTAAGTCTGGAAAAAAAATTTATCTGAAAATATTTGCCAACTCCAGAGCGTAAACCTCACAGTGAATTATTCCTTGTTTCAGTATTATCATATAAACCATAACATTATTATTTGCTCATCAATCTTCTCTAAGTGAATGACAATGAACAGGAAAAAAAATTAAACAATTTCATATTAAATTAGAAGTATTTAATATAATTTTGTCTTCAAAAATGTTCTCGCTTTATTGTCAATTATCATATACTCAAATATATTCAACTTTAGTTCTAATTTCTAATTGTTGATTATTTGTTAATCTGGAAAATTTTCCAAAGCGATTCCCGTTTTCAACACTTTACTTTCTTCTTTCAACCGTTGTTACCATTTGTTTATATTTGTTTGAACTTTATTTATTGCCAATATATCGTTTGTATCTTTTCCAATACTACATAGAAGAAATGCTCCGTTGTCGACCGTCTTGTTCTTCTCCGGCATTTCCCAATATACGAAATCTTCCCAGTCCCACCAGACGCAGCTTATGGTCTTCTTGGGATGAAGATTTTGCTTAACTTTCAGCTTAGGCATATCTCCTGCGGCTACCCACTTGTTCCTTTGCTTCATATTGACATAGAGACACCATTTTTCATCTCCTGTGGCGATTCTGTACAAGAATCATTGCTTGTTTCCGAGTGTTGCATTGTGTCGCATTGTGGCGATTTTCCTTATTGTCGTCAGTTAATTTGTAGAGCACCCAAGCTTCGAATTCTTGAGTATAACCCTTTATTGAAGATACCGGAAGATGATTGACACAAGATCGCAGCCATCTTTTCAAACCATTCTCGGCAAGTTTAACGGCAGTCCTTCTTCAAAGGTGCTTTAAGATGGGCCTAGTCGAAGCCGGAAGGTCGACCAGAGCTTAGCGTTTCGTCCAAGTCGAAGTTGCCATTTTTGAACTTGCCAAACTAATCTCAAGGAGTCCGATCAGCTATAGCGTCTTCTCGCCTTTTCAGAAAAATAATAACAATAATAATAATAATATAAGTTTATTTGCTATATCAATGATTAAAATACAATAACTAATTATAATAAAATATAAATTCATTATTTTACAGCAACATCTACTAATGATACTCAAAGTGGAACTGAAAGAAATTAAAAAAGATTTAGTCCAGTTCCAGTTTATTTTTAATTCAAACATATTAGAAATAACCGATTATATACAATTTGTCTATAATTTTTACAATTTATTGATCAATATAGTACGAATAAATGAGTAAACAATAACAGTAACAGAGACAAAACAAAAAAAAAATCAATAAAAAAATTATTATCTGCTCACAAACAAAAAAAAAGAAACCAAAAAATCTATTTCTCCATTTCTAGCACTGTATACTTTTTAATTTTTGATGCTGGAGGATGCATTATCCGATGTTCATTTTATAGTGATATTTAAACGAGTCTGGTGATGATTTCTTTAGTTTGCGCGAAACATTGTTATACAGTTTATAAATATTATACGTAAACGATCTCTTAAAAATTTGTAGTCGATGTGAAGGAGGCGATATGAGACCCCCAAACCTAAGAGTCAAATTATGGACATCGGTTTGGTACGTTAGTCTGTCAATGAGATATGGGAGACATTTGTTACAAATCATTTTATGAAATAGAATGACCGTGTGCACTGTTCGTCTTTTTGCCATAGATATCCAATTAGTTCCTTTTAATTTGTGTGTTATTGGAGAGAACTTACTCAGAACCCGTAGGCTGTTCTGATCTTATGTTTCCTTAGTAGTTTACCTATCCTATCAGTGATTCATTTTACGTATGGTAGCAGGATCTTTAGTGCATTTGGTTCATCATGTTTGGGTTTCTTGACGGTGAATGGCCTTCCTGATACAATTTTCTGAATATTCATTTTGTCTAAGGATTGTGGAAATTTTTGGTAGATACTCGCTTCGTGTATCTGGTAGAGTCAATTGGAAGGATCTGGAAATCAAGGTGTTCGCTACTGCTTGGATTTGAGAAGGATGATGATGGAAATCACAGCCTACAAGCCGCACAAAACTGTCGCAAACAGTCCAAAAAACGAAATATATATATATATATATATATATATATATATATATATATATATATATATATATATATATATATATATATATATATATATATATCATCATCAGTCTGTATCGATCCACTCTTCAGCATGGTTCCAACTTTCACGGTCCTGGGGTTTCCTCTGCCACTCGGGTCCAATATACTTAACGATGTCATCAATCCATCTTCGTTTCGACATTTCGGTCTTCTTCGGGGACGTTTGCGATCAAGCGGTATCCACTCCAGGATTGCCTTGGTCCATCTGTCGTCCCATCGCCTCGCTATATGGCCTGCCCATCTCCATTTCAATTGCTTTACTGTTCCAATGATGTCACAGACTTTTGTTTGTTCCCTGATCCATGTGCAGGGCATTCTGTCTCGTCTTGTACTGCCAAGCATACATCTTTCCATTCCCCTCTGTGCCACCCGAAGTTTTTGTATATATATATATATATATATATATATATATATATATATATATATATATATATATATATATATATATATATATATATATATATATATATATATATATATTTATTTATATATATATATATATATATATTTATATATATATATATATATATATATATATATATATATATATATATCTATATATATATATATATATATATATATATATATATATATATATATATATATATATATATATATATATATATACGAGCAATATTTCCTTGATCCAGGCACGGATTATAAACTGCATCTGCGTAGTTAAAACTTGAAAAGACCACAGAGTCCGTCAACTTGATTTTTAATGTAGTAGACAAAAAGTGTCGATGTGGATATAGCAGCTTTAAATTAGCATAGGCCTGCTAACACGCTTAATGATCTGTGACCGAAACATCAAACCTTTGTCAAAAATTAAGCCCAAATTTTTAGCCATGTCAACTCTTTTTAGAATATTATTATCTATCGACAATATAAAATTATTAAAAACTGGATCTGTAATTTTGGAAAAAGGCATATAACAGGACTTGCCTATGTTAATTTCAAGTTGGTGCTTATGTGAAAATTCACACAGTCCTTCCAAATTATCATTAACAGACTTCAGAGCCTTATCAATATCAATGGGATAAAAAGAATACAAAAGTTAGGTATCATCAGCGTACATTTGTAAAGAATAGTTATTGACCCAATCAGATATTCTGCAAGTGTACATACTAAAAGCTTCCCCAGTACTAGAAGCTTCCCCAGTACAGATCATTGTGGTATGCCATTAATAATTTCTTTGCTACGTAATTTTTCTTTACTAGTAACACATATTGGTTTCGATTCTTTAAGTAACTATGTAATAATTTCATTGATTGCTCAGAAAAGCCCAGATGATAAAAGATCAACTACCAAGATCAAAGATCAAGAAATCAAACTACCATGATTATTTTATGGAAAGCTTTTGTATAGTCCAATAATATCATAACTGAAATTTTACGTACCCCTTAATTTGATAATTCATTATCTTTTCCAAGATCCTGAGAAAGTACAGGAAGTATTCTTATAGGTCTAATGTCATTAAATGATTTAGGACTTGATAGTTTAGGCAATGGCAGTATTTTAGCAATTTTCCATTTTTCAGGAAACTCAGAAACTAATAGGCAAGAATTTATTATATTTGTAATGAAAGGAAGTATTTCATTCATACACATTAACACCATGTCCAAATAAATCCTATCCGCCCCAATTGTATTAGATTTAACGGTGGTAGCTTATGGAACGATTATATTGTTGTGCAAGGGGTGTAGTTTGAAGGAGGCGAAATTAATTTGGATAAGTGTATAAACACTTTCTGTTTTATTTTAAAAGTCACCCTACTTTTTCATCGTAGTAGTGTATCATATTTTCAATCGACAAGTAATCATCCTATAAAAGAATCGACCAGAAACTCAGAAAGCTTATGGAACGTCCCAATTAATTCCCATAGGAAGAAAAAGCCGGCACGTCTCTGAATCTATCAAGAGGATTTAATGCTAGATAAGACAGAACGGTGACAAGACTAAGAGTAGCCGGGGAGCCTTATCAAACGCAAAGCTCAAAGAAAAATAATTAATGATCATCCAAAAGAAACGATAAATTCGGCCGCACAAAGACGCAAAAATTGGAAACGATAGCTTTCCGTAGCCTGGAAAGAATGGAAGGAGGCGAGGAAGAATGGAAAAAAAACCCAGACCGAATTCTGCGGCTCCGTATTTAATATTTCACCTGAGTGTGACACATTTTTTTGATCAGAGGCGTTGGACGACGAAAATTTTAATATCAGAACGTGTGCTTCGACTCGAATATATTTCACCAAATACATACGCAAATATATCGCATTAAACACGAGGCGTGTTATATAAACGACGGGCCCGATATAACGTCTGATTTAATTTCATTTCGGGCTTTTTTCCTTTTATCTACCTTTGCTTATTAAAACATTAATCTTTTTCAAAATGGTGTTACGAAATCTGATTTATATTCGATGTATTCTTGAAGCTAGTACCTTAGCTTTTTATACTAATATAGAATATAGGACGTGGCAGAGAATCGAGCGATTTTTTTCTTCTCAGACTTCGTATGCTCATTATAGACCTCGGTGTATGTCTCTTAACTCTTTACCCCTTTTTTTTCCATATAATCATTACTATCATTGGCCTTGGTTTTAATCTCTATCATAAATTTTCCCTTCGGATGGCAAATGTTGGATAATTGTTATGCCCATGTAATTTTAAGTCTACCCCTTCTTCAAACTACTATTGTTTCCATAATTTTCTTGATCAGTCTTTTCTCATTCATTCTGCATAAATGGCCAAATAAGTTCAGCAGTTTTATCTTTATGTGCCCTATAACAGATTGTTAATTTCCACTGCAGAATTTTATTTCCACTGCAGTTATTTTTCTATCATGATTTGATAGAAATGTGATTGTTGTTTCCATATGTGATTATTAAATTAACGATTATTTTCCTTTTACCTACTATTATTCGGTTCATTCTACCTACTATTATTCGACCTATTTGCTTTTTTAGATCAATTTACAATTTCGTTGTCTATGTTTCCAACATCTAACCCCATTATTACCTAAACATCATTATCACCAAATATTCGAAAGTTGAGAGTATTTCTATTAATATTCCTGTACATTATATTAAATTTATGACAAATGGCCATGTATTTTGGTTTGCTAGTATTATTAGTCATGTTTATCTTCTCTCATATGTCTAATAGTTTTTGCATCTTTCTGTTTGAGTCCGCTAAGACTATTAATTTTGTCATCCACGTAGAGTAGTCCCTCCAATCTAACTTCTGCCATATTTCTATATCCTATTATTGTCTTTAGGTTTTTTGTTCTTTTTTATGTTTTTCATTATTTTATATATAATTATATTAAACAATAAAGGCTTTAAAATATCACCTTGTTTGATCCCATTCTCCATTAGGAATTCCTCAGATGTTTCTCCATTTAACTAAAATTGACTATTTTATATGCACTTTTAATTGATTCTGTAAGGTGTTTTCAGATCTCTTAGACATTTCCATATGATGGTATATATCAAATCAAACACCGCTTTCAGATGGATGATTCAGTTCTACCTGGAAATAATGTTAATTATTATAAATATGTTGTCTGTTGTCTGTCTTCCATTTCTCAAGGTAGCCTATTCGTGGAATGTATAACACATTTTTTGATCAGAAGCGTTGATGACGAAAATTTTAATATCAGAACGTGTGCTTCGACTCGAATATACTTCACTAAATACATACACAAATATATCGCATTTAACACGAGGCGTGTAATATAAACGACGGGCCCGATATAACATCTGATTTTCATCATTTCGGCCTTTTTTTCATTTATCTACCTTTGCTTATTGAAACATTAATATTTTTCAAAATGCTGTTATGAAACCTGATTTATATTCGATGTATTCTCAAAACTAGTACTCCAGCTTTTTATATTAATATAGGGCGTGGCAGAGAATCGAGGGATTTTCTTCTTATGAGACTCCATATGCTCATAATAGACGTCGATGTATGTCTCTTAGCTATTTACCCTTTTTTTCCATTTGATCATTACTATCGTTCGCCAAGGTTCTAAACCCTATCATACATTTTCCCTTAAGCTGGCAAACGGTGGATAATTGATATGCCTATGCATTTTAGGTGTACACCTTCTTCAAACTACTATTGTTGTTTCCATAATTTCCTTGATTAGTCTTTTCTCATTCATCGTTTTTAAATGGCCAAACCAGTTCAGAATTTTATCTCTATATATGCCTTATAATAGATTGTTGTAATGTTTTCCTGATTATTTCCTTTCTTATTTTATTCCATGTTGTTTTCTCTGGTATTTTTCTAAAAAAATTCATTTCCACCGCAATTATTTTTCTCTTATGAATTGGTAGTAATGCCGAAGTCTCAATTGCATATGTGATTGTTAAATTAACGATTATTTTCCATTTACCTACTATTAATCGGTTCATAATATAGCCTATTTGCCTTTTTTGCATCAATTTACCATTTCGTTGTCCATGTTTCCAACATCTAATATCAGTAACCCCAAATATTCGAAAGTTGAGGATGTTTCTATTAATATTTCTTTACATGGCAAATGACTATGTATTTTGTTTTGTTAGTATTAATGGGAATGTTTATCTTCTCTCACATCTATACATATGTCCATATGTCTAATAGTTTGTGCATCTGTTAGTTTGAGTCCGCTAAGAATATTATGTCATCCATGAAGAGTAGTCCCTCCAATCTAACTTCTGTCATATTTTTATATCCTATTGTCTTTAGGTTTTGAAAGAGATAAAAGTTTTTCATTATTTTGTCCATGACTATATTAAACAATAGAGGCTTTAAGCTATTGCCTTCTTTAATCCCATTCTTCGTTAGGAATTCCTCATATGTCTCTCCATTTAATTGAACTTAACCTCTAACTCTTTTATACGCACTTTTGATTGATTCTATAAGGTCGCGTGGTATTTCTAGATCTTTTAGACATTTCCATATTGTAGTCTGTCTACGGAACCAAACACCGCTTTCAGGTCGATGGAGATAATACAGATTTCCTATCAGGTGTCCATGGTTCTTTCTATAATGTTATTTATTATAAATATGTTGTATACTGTATGTCTTCCTTTTCTCAAGGTGACCTGTTCGTCCTCCATTTTATTACCTACAAGTATCCTTGCCCTCTGTGTTAATACGATGGTTGCTATTTATGTATCCGGAATTGGCAACAATGGTGTTACTAGGTGCCATCTGACATATACATCGTAAATATACATTGTTGACTCATACATCGCGTACCCAGAATGTTTTGTCATACGGACACTATACGGACACATACGGTGTTGTTTAGTGACTTGAAAATTCCATCTTACTCAAAAAATGGCATTAACTCGTGAGAATTTTCATGCGATGAGTTACTATGACTTTCGACGTGGATTATCTCAACAGTGCATCGATCAACTCACTTCGACTTTTGACGATCACCATCTAAAACCATCTAAAACCATATATGACTATATCACTTACGGACCAATTTAAAAAAGATCGTCCAAAATCTGATCTGCCAGAAAACATCGATACTGTGTGCGAACTAACAAAGCAAGGTCGTCATGTGACAACATTTTACATGAAGGTTTAGCCGCCAAAAAGATTTGTGCTCGTTGGATTCCGCATAATTTGACAATTTCTCAAAAACAAATTCGTGTCGATTGGCGCAAAGAAATGCTCAAAAAATACAATCTTAGTGCGTAAAAAACAGGGTATAATATCTACACAGGTGTAGAATCTTGAATCAATGCATATGAACCCAAAAGTAAGCAGCAATGGATCTTATGGGTCTTTCAAAATGAGCCAAACCCAACAAAAGTTGTTCGCGCAAGAAGTACTTCGAAGCAAATCGTCGCCTGTTTTTTTGGGATATATGAGCATGTGGCTACAGTCACCCTAAATAATCGTAGAATGGTCAATTCTAAATGATACACAACCATTTGTTTATCAGAAGTCTTTGAAGAAATAAGAAAAAAACAACCAGCGACACAGGATCATTCTTCACCAATGACAACCCAAGCTCTCACACTTCGAACCGAACAGCTCAATATTTGACCGGTTAAAACATCGAATTGGTGTACAGCCGCCGTACAGTCTTCATTTGACACTCAATGATTTCTTTTTATTCCCATGCGTGAATAATAAACTACATGGTCAACGATTTTCGACGCCTGACGCAGTTGCCGATTGCATGTTTCGGAGGTACCTCAATGGAAATGGAAAAAGTGTTATAAAAATTGGTATGGTAATATTTGCTATTGGTGGTAATGGTAAATATTTGTTTTATATTTATTATTCCATATACATGAATAGTAAGCTTCGTATACTAATGTATATCTTGAAATCAGTCATTACTAAGCAAATTGGACTATACTTGTTGCCATCTGATACTTCCGCTTTCTTGTGCATAGATATAAAATGATTTCTCTCCCAATCTCCCAAATCCATTTATTTCCCTTATCTTCCATCAATTTCATAATTTCGGGGTCAGTTCCATCTGCACCGCCGGCTTTTTCTATTTTTATTCTAGCAATTGCTTCCTCCAATTGGTCCATACTTATATTTTCTTTCCCTTTTTCTTCTTTATTTTTCCTGTTTAATTTGAATTTTTTTTATTCAGCTTTTATTTCGTTATATTTGTTTCTTATTCCTCGTATTTGTTTAATTTTTCTTCCCTTTAGAGCTTTTATTCCATTTTAGAATAATATATTGCTTGTCTCATGTTTTGTCTACCTCATCCCCAAATTTCTCACAATCTTTCCCTTTTGCATCCCTTACTAATTTTGTACTCTCTTTTTCTTCAGGTTATAATTCGTTTTATCTTATTAATTTTTTGTTAGGATATAGTGCTTGTATATACAAGTACAGTTCCAAATAAAGTTACTGGCTCAAAAGGTGGGTTGGGATCATTGAAAACTAAGGTCTATTTTTCGAAGAATAACCTCCAGATGAAAATTTATCTAGTTCCTAAAATATTAGACTTAATTTGTCCATCTAAAATAGATTATATCGATTTAAAAGATTATGCTTGTTCATCTCGCATAGAATAAATTTGAAATAAAGAATATTGACCATGTTATATCTACTTCAATTTCGAGGTAAAGCAGGATACGCCAACCCTAAAAGATATTTAAAGGATTATCTGATAATATTTTGAAGACATTTTTAAGGAATTCGGTTCCAATATCAACTAAGAAATCGTCCAAATATAGTTTTTTATCTAAAAATCAATCTCTTTATAAATCGCTTACTGATTCAAATCTCCAAAACCGCTTATGTTTCCATCGTTCTTTGTTTAATACAGACCAAAAAAGGTCATTTCCCTAAAGATATAAATTCGGATTTATATAATATTGAAAATTTTTAATCAAACCACATCTTTTAAATCCTTTTTTTAATTTTAGTTCCGGGCCTTTTAACTTATTAACAAATTTGCCATTTATGTAACAAAGTACATTTGTAACAGTACTTTTTGTCTTATTACTATATTTGTAACATACCTTGATATATAAATTTAAGAAAAAAATTCATTTATCGGAATTTTTTGAAACGATAAACTAATTTTGTCTTGTTCTTGTACAAAACCTAATAGTTACACAATTCTAGATATTAGATATCATTTTTATAAACAAAAATTTAATATATTGGGTAGCACAATATATTCTGTACTATGAAATATTACTTTACAATTACGGTGTACGTCATGATGGTTTGATAAAAAGGTTTCCAATAAGAGCTTCAGAACTTTGAAACGTAATAGAGGCAACACTGCTTGAAAATGTAAATGTTAGCCATAGACTGTTTTGTTCAATATATTGTGTCAGTTCACCAAGGAAAGATACACGTTTCAACAGCGTGTACAAATTATTTGTTGTTCAGTTCGGTAAACTTTTCGAGTGTTGCGTGAAATTTATGGTCAATATAATCGATCATCTAATCGGTCTATTTATCGTTTCGTCAAAAATTTTGATCGAACAGGTTCAGCTCAACAAATGACTCAGAAGGTATATTTAAAGTAGTTTGTGCAAATTTGAATTTATTTATTCCACATCGTTCTCAGGAACTCAACATTTCTCAGATGACAACGTGGAGAATTTTACATAATGAACTTCGTTGTAAGGCCTATTAAACGCCCTTAACTTGCCAGCTAAAGCTAGATGATCATTATCTGCCTCAAGCATTCGCAAATTGGGCTATAGAGCAGTTGAAAAATGACCCCCACTTTGAAGAAAATTTAATATTTTCTGACAAAGCTCACTTCTGGCTTAATGAGTCTGTGAATAAACATAAGTGATAACCATACAAAACATTCCCACTTTCGTAGCCTAAGAAGAATACCTTACATGGTAAAAATCAAAAATTGTTGCAGTTTGCTTCCTGAAAATGTCCATTTTGGAAACTTGGGCATTAAATAAATACTTATTATTACTTGGGAAGCGAAATAACTCGACCCACATTACTTTAAAATAAAATTAGAGTTTTATACGATTTTCACCGAATTATGTTCTGACATATAATAATAATATAATTATAAACTTATCCTTATCCTTAATTACTTATCTATCTAATATCTATCTATCTAATTAAAAATAAATTACAGGTAGTTTCAGTGTCATAAAACAATAAACTATTTTTAAGGAATATTGTAACCGTAATTAGAAAGAAGTAATTCAGTTTATACTCAACATCTGTAGAAGACACTGTGTTGGCGAAACATGTCTGAATAATATAATTCAGTAAAAATCGTATAACACTATAGTTTTATTTTAAAGTAATGAATGTATAATGGATTTTCATCAAGTAAAATTGAAACTGTTAAATCAATTATATATAAAATTATTTTTTTGTTTTTTTGGGATTTTCATCAGTCAATTGTCTTAATAAAATTATTACTTTTTTACTGTTTTATTAACGTTTTGATTTATTTTGCTAAATCATCCTGAGAACAATTACTATTCTATAATATTTATTATTTTTATAAACAGTACAAATTTATATGTTAACACATACTAGCCATATCTTCTTGAATAATTGAACTTAAAAAAAATTTAGATTTTGAAAAACAATATAAAAAAATAAATATTAAAGAAATTATTTATATAAAAAAAACAAATAATACCATTAATTTCCAGAAATGATAGTGATAATTTAAGCTTTGTATATAATGACATAATTAAATAATAAATTAATGTTATATAATTTTTTTTGCATCTAACACCATTAGAAATGAAAAATCCAGAATTGTTAGGTTATAATAATAAAAAAACAAAAAAAAATTAAAAGTAGCAAATTTATAAAATTTATCAAGGTCAAAAATATGTCTACTCAAAATTAAATAAAAAATATCATATTTTATGTAAAAAGAAATGAAATCTCAATTATTCAAGAAGATATAGCTGGTATGTGTTAAAATATAAATTTCTACTGTTTATAAAAATAATATATGTTGTAGAATTGTAATTATTCTAAACGTTAATAAAATAGTAAAAACATAATAATTGTATTAATTCAATTGACAGAAAATCCTTAAAAAACAAATATATACATATCACAAAACCGTGGCGGGTATAGTTCTGTTTTTTTCTTATTGAACACTCTATATGTTCATCCATTTTTGCATTCTGCTATTGATTTTAAACATATTTCGTGATACATGTCCTATGCCTGAACTTAATGGTTATATATATATATATATATATATATATATATATATATATATATATATATATATATATATATATATATATATATATAAATCCTGATGGATATTTATTTTAGATAGTTTTTAAATGAAAATAACAAAACCATTGTTTTGCTAATAACACAGGTTTTTTTTATTTTTACCCATTCTGTGGATGGTGGTATTCACACATTATTTAATTTTTTTTCAATTTTAAATCAATCCGTTTAAAAATGCTTAGAAACATAATATATCATTTTAATAAATCAAGAATAATTGCTTTATTACAACAGAGCTAATCAAAATGTATTGAAATTTCATAAAAAATTCCAAGATACAAATGACGTACAAGATCGCCCTAGAAGTGGTAGAAAGTGGCGTACAACAGCTATCGAGCTATCAATGATAACTCGAAGAAATCGTCTGGAATCTACAAGTGGTACAACAACCTCGTTTGTTAGGCTTTTAGGGGTAAACGTTTTACGCCAAATGATAACACGCAGACTGAAACCTGTAGATGTATATCGCAGAAGACCTTTACATGTTCCCAAACTAATCATTCAACAAAAAAATTTTAGATGATGGATCATAGTCCTAACTAGAATAACGCGATGTTCTCCGATGAGACGAGAATTGGCTTCGTTTCTGATATACGAAGAACGTTACTTTGGAGAGCTTCAGATCGACGAGCTCGGCAAGAAACAGCTCAACCACCTATCCCATTTGAAGGTGGGAGCGTGATGTTTTGGGATGGTATTACGAGGGGTACACGGACACCTCTAGTGGTCCTGGAGAGGAGAGTGACTGATGCTGTGTACATAGAGGAAGTATTAAATCCTGTTGTGTGTCTGTTCCGAAGCGCAGTGTGCGTCGGATTTGTTTTCATGTATGACAACGCACCTCCTTATCGAACAACACCTGTACAAAATTTTCTTGAAGAGAAGGGAATAATCAAGTTAGGGTGGCCAGCAAATTTCCCTGACATGAATGTCATTGAACATTCTGAAAACACGATTCAAGAAACGAAACCATCCTCATTTTACCCTGCAAGAACTAAAAGGTGCTATTCGTGAAGAAAGGAAAGGATTTACGGTTAGAGGCGCATTAGTATCTAAAGCTATTTAGCGACTGAATCTACAGCTTAACGTGAGTTCCGAACCATGGTCATCAGCTAACGACAAACTCAGGCCAGCTTGGTTATGTGCCTACCCATAAGTCTATCAGGAAGCCTACCGACTGTCGAGTGACCAACGTAGAACACTTCTCAGAAGGCATCCGGCCTTACCCAGCCTTTAACTGGCGTGACTGAGGGGTAATTCGTTGTCGGATTTTACACTCTTGCCTAGAAACAATCACAGGCATTTAGGTGTGGATATATGTGTGTGTGTAGGTGTATATTTTTGAGTGTATATAAGTGTGTGTGTATGGTAGGAAGTAAGACGGACAGAAGAATTAAAGAAAAACAACCATCCGAGCGCTGGAATCGACCCAGCTATCTTTGGATTGCCATGCAGGCGACTAACCCACCTGACCACCTCGGCCGGCTATTCGTGAAGAATGGGAGGGAATTCCACAAGCCCAAATGAATTAATTAATCAACAACATTCCAAATCGCCTACAGGCATGCATACAGATCCATGGAGGAACTACTGCTTATTAGTTTTATTGAAAATTGTTCTTTTTATTTTTAAATTACTTTTGAAGGCAATTGGTACATTGTAATTTTTTGATTCCAAAATAATAATATATATTAATAATAAATAATAAATAATAAATCAATGTTACACACATTAGTCATTTGGTGTTATTTGGTACCAGTAGGAATACCATCTAGACCGTTAGATGTTAGAGTAAAAGAGAAAAGAAAAAAAAACCTTCTTAGAAAGGGCGATTTTAATAAATCTAGAATATGTCAATACGCATGGGAATCAGGTCAGAAAATCATTGGGAATAATTCCAAAACGGTATTAAAAGAATCGGTAACAAAATACAGAAGATTAAAAGAAACCGCTATAATTAATTTAAATAAAAATTATTGCTATGCCTTCGGTATATTTAAATTCAATATGGTTCCCGATTCTTAAGAATACAATTAAACACATTTAAATATTTGAATACACAATCAGTACAATAAACAATCACACAGTAAACATTACCTACATATATTTTTTGGTAGTATGTCACTGTCATGAAAATCTATAGTTGCCAATGTAAGTATCGTTGACATACACAAAAAAAATATTTACTTTCACTCGTTTCTTTATATATTACAAATTAATATAATTTATTTTTTAGTTTAGTTTTGAAAACGGGGGAGAGTACCCTCCGAAACGTTAACGTTAAAAGTTTGTAATTTTTTTTATAACATTTTCATATCTTTAAAATTTTGTTCGTTAGGCAAATTTATTACAAAAAAGAATCACTGAGAAATTTGTCTCAGTTTGGTTTTTTTGTTTTTAGCCAGTGATTCTTTCTTTACATAAGAACAGGTATTTCTGATATTTTTTGAGTTTTAGATAGTGGCGAAAAACCCAAATAAAGGAAAAAATTAAAAGAGGCTCTGACAGTTTGCAGTGCCTCTATTTTTTGTTCGAAAGTGTATATCTCACCTATAAAAGTCATGTAAAATGGTTTAACATTTTCATCCCATATATATATCAACTTTTCGAAATTCAAATCTGACCAGTATCTCAAATCTGCTTGTATTCCAAAGTAAATCAGTCTACACCAAACATAAAAGTTCTGTAAAGGATTCTCCAAGAATATTCTAAAAGCGTCCAAGCTTTAAGAAATTCAATTTAAAATCAACTAGGAAAACGTCCAAAGATAGTTTTCTATCTAGAAATCGATCTCTTTCGAAATCGTCTTCTCATTCAAATCGCCTAAACCGCTTATGTTTCCCTCGTTCTTTGTCCCACACAGACCCAAGGCATAATTTCCGGTTCATATAGCATTGAATTTTTTTGATTAAATATTATGTTTTAACCAGATTATTCTGATTGCAGAAACAGGGACAATTGTACAATATAATACTACATACTTTTAGTAAAAAGTTGTCAAAAATATTACAAAGCAAATAAAATTAAATTTTTGTGTTATTATTATTATTAAAAATGTTTTGATATCCTATTTTATTTTATTATTATTATTATTATTCACGTATGTGCACTGGTGGACCACGCGAAGTACAATCAGAGACGTTTGTTGTTGTTAGCCGTCCTTTGCGCCCATACTAATTTAATTCCTTCGCTATGAGCTTTTTTCTTTTCGTCAGTTCAAGTTGTTCCAGTCTTCCTACATTTTTCTCTCTGGCCAACCTTCCAAACGTTAACCTTGTCTCTGAAACAGCCTCTATCCTGAATTTCACTTTGTCTAATATTTGCTGATCTTAGGTCCTCTTTAATTGCAGCAATCCATTTAATTATTTCTGCTTTAGCTCTACTCCTATTTTCATAAAATTCGACTATTGGTCTAGTTAGCCTACTCGGATTCATCCGTTTTGTGCCCGTAAAACTTAAATCTTCTTTTTCTCATATCGCTATATATATCTGTGTATTGTTTGTTTTCTTGGTTTTCTCGAAGTCTGTATGTTATGCTATTTATTTGTTTGGGGCCTAAGATTTTTCTTATGATTTTTCATTCCTTCTTTTCAATGTCCTCGATGTCTCCCTTTCTATTCAAAATTAGCGTTTCTGCCCCATATAGACATTTTGGCTTAATAACTGTGTTGTAATGTCTCAGTTTTGTGTTTTTAAATATGCATTTTTTTGTTGTAAATATTTTGTGTAAGTCTCAATGCCGTTTCCATTTTTTGACATCTACTCTTATTGGCAGATTTTTCCAATCCATTTTCCATGATTATTTCACCCAAATATTTAAATTGAGACTCGTCTATTAGCATATTTGTTTCTAAAAAAGGTGTTCTTAGTTTGCTGCAAGTCATGTATTGTGTCTTTTCAAAGGAAATTTGGAGTCCTACCTTTTCTGCTGTTTCTTTTAGGATTTCAATTTGTTTTTGTGCCGTTAATATATCTTGAGCTAAAATTGCTAGATCATCAGCAAACGCCAGACAATCAATTTTGATGTTGGTTCTCCCCAGTTTAATGGGCTGGTCAATATTCAGGGCCGACTTTTTTTCACGCCACTCCTGTATTACTTTTTCTAGAATACAGTTAAATAAGAGTGACGAGAGTCCATCCCCTTGTCTCACTCCAGTTTTAATTTCGAAGGGCTCTGAGATATCACCCATGAATTTAACTTTTGACCTTGTGTTAGTTAATGTTGCTTTAATAATTCCAACGTTTTCAGATGTAGTCCTTGTTCTTTCAAGATTTGGAACAAATATTGGCGGTCAATAGAATCATATGCTTTTTTGAAATTACAAATTTATAGACGAGATTTTTATCGTACAGTTTTTGATGTCTTAGGATCAACTTTAGATTCAGGATATGTTCAGGGCCGGATCTGCCCGGTCGAAAACCTGCTTGATATTCACCAATTTTAGGTTCTAACTATCCCTGTGCTCTGTCTACATTACATACATTGAGATAGAATCTTGTAACAAACTGGGAGAAGAGATATCCCTCTGTAGTTGTTTATCTCCTTTCTTGTGCATCTTTCCAATCTTCCGGAATCCGTTCGGTTCGCTAAACTTCTTGTAGAATTTTGGTTATTTCCTTGATTGTACCTGGACCAACGGTTTTTAAAAGTTCAGCGGTGATTCCATCTTCACCGGAAGCTTTGTTATTTTTAAGTCGCTTGATTTGCCTAATTATTTCATCTTTGTTCGGTGGTAATGAATCTGGGTTTGTTTGTTTAGGGTTTAGTGTTGGTAATTTGTTTAAGGGCTCAGGACAGTTTAGTTGTTGTTCAAAATATTTCGCAAGTTCTTTGCAATTGTCTTGGTTGTTTAGAGCTAATTATCCGTTTTCCTTTTGGAAGCAAAGACTTTGGGGTTGATAGCTTGCTAATTTAGTTTTAAATGTTTTGTAAAAGTTTCGGGTGTTATTTTTTTGATTTTTCAAATCTTTTTCTATTTCATTAAGTTGATTGTTTTCATATTTTCTTTTAGTTTGTCTAATTAGCTTCGATGTTTCTTTTCTTACTTCCAAAAAGATGTTATAGTTTATTGCTGTTTCTTGACTGTTCCAATCTTTGAATGCTTTACTACGGCTTAATCCTGCTTGCTCGCAAACTTCATCCTACCACGGATGTTTTCTACGTTTTTGTAAAGGGACCAACTTTATGGCTATTTCTGATTGAACTTTTATGTTATCTCCAGAAGAATGTCTGCAAAAGTGTTGTGTTTGTTGTGTTCTGACCTTTCAATATCCAAATAAAATAATAAACCAGAATTTAATATCTATAGAAAACCCACATACTCAGATATAACAATTACAAAACAATCAATCAACCCCATTACACATAAATATGCTACATATGAGTCTACAATCCACCGAACTTTCACAATTCCACTATCTGAAAATAATAGAAAAATAGAACTGCAAAAAATAAAACTAATAGCACAAAATAACTGTTTCAAAGAACAAGAAATTAGTTAGTTAATAAATAAAAAACGGAAACAATTACTAATTCATCAAATATATCCAAAAGTGAAACAAACAAATGATAAAAAGTACTGTAAAATTTCATATTTCGGTCCAATTTAACAAATAGCTCGCTCTTTGAGGAAACATAATTTGCAAATAGCGTTTAAAACCACCCAGTCAACCAGTAAATTAATTTTTAATGTCAAAGATAAAACATTAGCAAATACAAAATCTGGGGTTTATATGTTGAGTTACAACGAGTGCAGTAGCTGCTATGTTGGACAAACCGGCAGAAATTTTCAGACCAGATACAAAGAACATCAATACATATTAAAGAAACAACACTCTAATTTTGCGAACAATTTCATAGATACCGGACATATATTTCCCGAGATTATAAATTTGAAAATTTTACATACATCGCCCAAAAGCAAAAAACTAAACATTTTAGAAGCTATTGAAATTTGTAAATATAATAAAGATCCGTCTAGACAGCTATTAAACGATCAGACGGATCTCCGAAATTCCCCACTATTTAAAATATTGTAAAAAATGAAGTCCAATAAAAGTATAAAATTAGGTACATAGAATAGATAAACAGCTGTAAAACCTTAGTTTGAAAGTAGTGGTTGAGAATGTAAAGTGGTTTTATGAAACTATAGTCACACAAATTTTGTTGAAAAATAAAAGTGATAGATAACAAAGTAAAAAATTGTTTTATTCCTTTTTTAAAAAATGAACAATCACAAAGTAACAGACCAATCAATCAATAACTAATATATTTATTGGTATTGACTTATGGAGAAAACCATCTGGCCTTCCTTATGCTGTTCGGACACCAGACAATTTTGTTACGACAACTTCAACGGCGACAAGTAAACATGGGAGAACTGTGGTTCCAACGAGAACGGTGCCATAACTGACACAATGAGAGCATCAATGGAATGTATTCGACAAATGTTTCTATAACATGTGATCTCCCGTTTCGACGATTTTTCTTTGCCCCCACGCTCTCCAAACTTGTCTGCATGCGACTTTTTTTGTGGGGTTATCTTAAATCTAGAGTGTACAAACCACGCACCATACAGAAACCGAAAGTTGCTATTCGTCAAGAAATCGCAAGAGTACCAGAACAAATGATTTTGAGAGTGAGGCACAACTTTCAAGAGAGATTGCAGATGTGTGACCGCGAAGAAGGGCTACATTTGATGGGCACTATTTTTCACCATTAATTTAAAAGTGCACTATTGTTACTTCATTTAGCTATAATTACAAAAAAATGATCTAGAAAATAAACAATGTTATACTTTTATATACTTATATTATACTTTTCACACAATTTATTTCATAACAACATAACATTTTTGTTTGTGCCATTCAAGCCTTAATCAAAATGCATGAAAGTAGCGGAATTATTTCCAACCCTCTCTGTAAGCTAACCACGAGGATAAAATGTCGGATATAAAGGTAGATGTCATTCAAAGAGACTGATAAGGGTTCGAATTAGGATTTATAAGGACTGACTCGACTTATCTGATATTACTTTCTTCTTCTTTTTACTGTTTCTAGAGCCGAGATACATATCTCGGCGGATAATAACAAAGAAGAGTGTAATACTTTGATTGATTTTCATTTGATGGATTTCTGAAATATGTCGCTTAGTGGTAATTTGATTTCCTTTTAAATTTTATGGCCCGTTACTTAAACGATTTCGGTCTTTCTATAAAGTTTATTGAGCTGTTTATTAAATTATGTATTTTAATACTTTTTGATAATTATTGATGTTGTTATATTTGTTATTAATATATAAATTGAAAAGGATAAAGTAAAAAGTTAGATACTTTTTCAAGCAGATGGCCCTGCGAAATAGCTATTTGAAATGAAATTCGTATCAAAAAGAGAGATCATTTTCAGTCATTTGGATATCATTGTTTTAAATTTTCCCATCCAGATCATCCTTCTATCTCCCCATCGATCTTCCCCGATTTTTCATCTCCAGTGATGTTCATTCCTGGGTCTTTTTCTTTTACTAAATTTCCTTGTGTATTCAAACCATGTTTTTCTTTATTTCTATAGAAACAGTTTCGTTCAAAAACATAATGCAATAGTATTAGTTTTGGAGGCATTTTAAGACAATTAAATATTGTTGCTCCATGATCAATTGAAACTATTACTGTAGCACATTGTGTTTCAATTACCTTATTGATTTTTATTTGTCAGTTATATTCTCTTCTTCTATTAGTTTTATTTTCCCTCACCTTTGCTTTATCTATACTAGTCTAATTGAAAAGTTCGCGGAGCGCCACCTATAGAGCAGTAAAAGAACTATATATCCTACTACATTTTGAAGTTTCATCCTTCGTATGAACATGTGAAATTTCAAGTCGATCTGTCAGTTCATTCATACAAAAACAGCAGCTTAAAGTAAACGTATCAGTGTTATTTTTTAAAATGGAAAATATTGAAAATCGTGCAGTGATTAAAATATTCTTAAAAATTTAAAATAATGATTTAAAGATAATGTAAATTCATAATTAAATAGTAAATGTATTAGGGGAGTCTGCTCCTTAAACAACAATGGTTTGTAATTGGGCAGGTGAGTTTCAACGTGGTCTTACAAGCCAAGATCATCGATGTGGACGTCCAATAAGTGCAACTACTGAACAAATTATTAATTCTCTACATGATATGGCTATCGATGACATACAATTAACTTTGACTGAAATTGTTAAGGCCATGGAGATCTCAACTGAATCGGTATTTCATATTTTGAAAAAGAAATTGGGCTTGAGAATGCTATGTGCAAGATGGATGCCGCATTTGTTAAATTCTGATCAAAAACGACTTCGAGTAAAACTTTCTAACCAACCTTTGGATCCTTTTCGAAAGAATAAAACGAATTTTAAACGTCCTTTTGTAACTATGGATGAGACTTGGGTTTACCAGTATGATCTTGAACTGCGACAAAAAAACGCGGAGTGCACTGAGCCCGGTTGTTCAGCTCCGAAGCAGTCAAAGTGGTCAAAATCAACCAAAAAGGTTATGAATCTTTTTTTTTGGATGCAAAAGGCATGTTGTTAGTTAACTACCTTCAAACTTGTAAAACAATAACAGGGCAGTATTACTGAAACCTTTTGGATCAATTTTTTGCCAAAATTCGTGAGAAAAGACCTGGTTTAGTGAAGAAAAAAATAAGTTTTTATCAAGACAATGCACCGGCTCATAGACGTATTCTTGCAGTGGCCAAATTGAAGGAGTTACATACGAATTATTGGAGTATCCACCATATTCACCAGATCTGAAAAAATTCCTACGTGGCAACCGTCGTTTTTCATAAATAAAGAATATAACTTCTTATATTCAGCCGTAGATGAGTATTTTGAAGGACTTCGAGAAAATCACTTTAGAGATAGAATAAATTAATTGGAGAACCGCTGGAAAATATGTAAACTTGTTTTATTATTTCTGCTTCGCGCACTTTTCAATTAGTCTAGTATTTATTTCTAGACCAGCTCTTTTAGCTTTCACCTTTATTTCATTATAGGTCTGTCTTAATAATATTTTTAATTGTGTTATTTTATTTAGATCATCTTCATACTCTACTATATGTTTTTATGATAAAGAAAAGTCTAGTCTATTTAAGTCTATGTGATGATGTTTTCATCACTGTTTCGGTGATCATTTCTTCTGCATAATTTCTTAGTTCATGGTTCTTGCATAACATCTGTCATATTCTTAGGGTTATATTGAAACTACTAAAACTTTACAAAAGTATTTGTATTATTAACTATGTATTGTCGACAGCAATTTGGCGCCAAAGTCAGATAGTTTACTGTTGACGTCACCTTCGTTTTCAATTTTAAATGATTTTGTAAAGAAAAAAACAATTGGTAATCCGATGATACAACATCGAGGGAATACGAGGGTTGATCAATAAGTACCGGTGTTTGATAAAAGATGGCGTTGACGAGTGAAATTGACATTATCATCGTGTACTGCAGACTGTTAAACGACCTCATGCTGAATTTCAGATAAATTAATAGGTTAGTTTTTTTTGACAGCCAGTTGTATCATTCGTGTTTTGTATTTCTCGATAAAATGCAAAAAAAGCAATATCGATCCATAATTCGTTTTTTTTATTTTTGGATGGAAAAACATGCGAAGAAATAAAAGTGAAGTTGGATGTTGTCTATGTGGGGGGACCCTTTACCATCTATGACAACCGTAAGATATTGGTTTAACGAGTTTATGCGTGGTCGTACAACTGTTTTCGATGAAGAACGGCCAAGACGCCTGCTGGACGTAGTTACCGAGGAAATCGTCGAAAAGGTTCATGACATGATTGTCGGTGATCGCCGAACGAAAGTGCGCGAAGTAGCTGAGGCCATTGGTTTCTCGTACGGAACGACAATCAACATTTTAAATAATAAGAGAGGTGTGAGGAAAGTGTCGGCCCGATGAGTGCTGTGATTGTTCACGGTAAACAACAAGCTGGTACGACTAACAATGTCAAAGCAGTGTTTGGACCGCTTTAAGCGAAATCCCCTAAGGACTTTTTACACCGAATCGTCACTTTGATGAAACCGGATACATTATTACACGCCAGAGACCAAGAAACAGTCAAAATAATGGATTTTCCCGGTGAATCTGCCCCGAAAAGAGCAAAAATGGTTCCATCAGCTGGAAAGGTTATGGCCACGATTTTTTGGGATTCCAAAGGAATAATCCTCATGGATGCCTCAGGGCAGTACTTCACTGAGTTGTTGAACAGATTCGATAAGAAATTGAAGGAGACACGGCTCCATTTGGCTAAGAAAAAAAGTGCTCTTCCATCACGATAACGCACCGGCACATTCATCTTTAATTATGGCTCATCTTACTCGCCCGACTGGCACCCAGCGGCTTTTTTCTATTCCCTGGATATGGCTCGCAGGAAGAAAATTAAGCTCAAATGAAGAGGTTATCGCCTAGACAGAAGCGTATTTTGGAGAGTTTGAAAAATCGTATTTTTTAGACTGCTTAAAAAAGTTGCAGAAACACTTGGAAAAGTGTATAGACCTAAAAGGAGACTACGTTGAAAAATAAAAATGAATTTGTGAAAAATTACGTCCTTATTTCAAACACGGGTACTTATTGATCAACCTTCGTATAATGGATAATGGAGGATTTCGTAGATAATTCACGCAGTTTTTTTATTTCGTCATAAAGCTGGGTCTACACCAATACAATTTTGTGTTTGTGTTGAATTTACCGGTAATTTTTCAAACAATTTGTTTGAATTATCTGGTGGACAATACATGGTTCGTGTGCGTGCTGTGCGGCGACAATATTTCATATGATTTTGTGTGTCAGAGCATCTACATCGCTGCGCAGGCACACAACATATAACACGTACAGTCCGCACGACGAACATTGGTATTGATGTGGACCCAGCTTAAGATGTAGAGGTATATAGCTCGGCCGAGCGATGTCATATTAAATGACAACACTTTTACAATTATATAGTATAAGTAATTTTTTCCTTTATTTATAAATTCAGTCATGACAATTGCTCACAATATGAGTCAGTAGTGATATTTTAACTGGGAAGAACGTGGCTTTCTTTTGAACTGGATCATTTGTAAAATCGGAATGACGTCTTTCGTCACATCTTTCTAATCAACAATCTCTCTGCGATTTTTTAGAAACAATTATTGTACACATATCTATAATATCTAGATCCATGTTTTCAATATGTTAAGTATGAAAAAAATTTTAAAAGACAGTGAAAGCTCCTTATTCGCGGGGGATACGTTGCGATAATATACCACAAATACAGAAACCGTAAATACGGAATGGTAATTTGTATGGGATTATAGGAGATGTTCTAATGTCAGATGTAATAAAAAGAAAAAGTATATAATAAAAACAATTTAATGACAGATTTTTTAACAATATTGATAATTATTATCGGACTTAGGCAATGGTTTAAAGAATTTAATATATTCTTTCTTCTTTTGGCGCATTTTAAAAACAAGAATTTTTTCGATAGAGGGCAGAATTTTTATGACGAAATTACAAAGCTTATGTGACACTTGTAAATCTTCACTCAGGTTTTTTAAGTTTAATGTCACCTTTTCAGTGCTTCTTGAGGCTTCCTTTCCAGTAAAAAGCATTTCCTTCAAGTAGGTTTCAGTCAAATCTTCCCTTAAATCTTGCGATTCAAGCAATTCTTGAATGTCACTTGATTCTATCTCTTCGAAACCATCTCGTCCTATGCCATTCGCAACTTAAGCAATGTTTTTCAGTTAATGTCTCAGACAATTCAATCAGGCCACCGTTTTTCCGGCATGATTTAAATGTGTATGGCTTCATCTCTTGCAATGATTATTTTATGTTAATAATGCACTTTGCTATGTCAAATTTTTTCCAGCATAACATTCATACCAGGATTACATTCCATGGTGTCCAGTATGGTTTTAAAGGTTTGTCTTATGTCATAGAGTTTAAACGCATGGATTATTCCTTGGTCTATAGATTGGAGTAAGGCCGTCGTGTCAGGAAGCAAAAATATCACCGTTGTACTTGGTGACATGAAGCATTGGCCCAAACTAGAACTACCTTGAAATCTAAATTATTTTTCATTTGTTTGTTGTGAAAGTAAAATCGAAAATATTTTTCTTAAAATAGAAATGTATCATTAGTTTTGGACTCGAATAAAGAAATTTTCAGCCGCGAATATAAGAAGTGATCTTAAGTGAATTTTTTAATCCTCGAATACTGATAGCACGAATAACGGAACAGTGAATAAGGAGCTTTGGAATTACAAATACAATAACGGATAATAATTCACAAAATGATAATTAATATATTTCAGTCAAGCAAGAAACAATTACATAATGTCGAAAGTAGCATTCAAAAATACAATGCAAATTATACAAACGAGCTTATGTTCGTTCAAAATAGTGACTAAATATTTTTGATTAAAAATACAGTAACATAAAAAGTACAAAAAATACTTTCAACGAAAACTATTACTTGCATTTAGGAGGTAAACCGACAAATCATCAATAAAATACCTTTTTATACAACTACACAACTATACAGCTATACAATTTTAAGTAATATAGTAATTAAACGAAGAAAAGCAATTCTTTTGTAAACTAACGTTACTAAATTCGGGAATTTTACACCCCCACAAATATTGGCTGTATGCTACATAGCTTCTTAATATAAAGTAAACCTCATACGGAGCATCTCAATATAGGAGTCGTATGCATCTAACTTTGTCAGTCAATAGACGGTTTAACTGAGGAGTTTGCTAAACGAAAATTGGAATACTTTGCTAAATTTGCATACAGCTGTAGATGTACGGGCGTGGTCTTAACTCTGTTTCAGATTTTACATTCAAAATATAAAACATCGTTTTAAAAGTTTTACGACAAAATTATTTTAAATTAAATGTTGTAAATTGTGAATGTGGATATATATATATATATATATATATATATATATATATATATATATATATATATATATATATATATATATATATATATATATATAATGGGAACAGGGAAAACAGGGAAAGCCGTGCGGACAATATACAGTAAGATCCACTAACCGACTTCAAGTGAAACTTAAACTTAAATGACCGAAATTTTCCGAAATTATTATAGTGTCTTTGGTACACAAAAGTATATCGGCTCACAAATGAATTTTGTGCGCAATATTCGAATAAAAACCGACCGCACTATATTCCATATTCGCCTGATTTGTCTCCGTGTGGCTTCTGGCTAGCACCAAAACTAAAACTGGAAATAAACACAACGGATTTTCCATACGATATAAGGCATTCATCAGACTTTAACTTTGGCTTTGACAGACCAAAGTTGTGAATTAAACATATTATAAAAAATTATAAGCAAATTACTGAATGAAATATTTCATTTCGCACCAGTAACCTTTTTCTTTTATTAAATAATAGCTTTTTTTTAAATTAAAAAAAAACTATAGTCAGAAATATTTATATATTTTTCTTAACACTATCAAGATTCCTAAAATATCATAAACCTACCCTATTATTATTAACAGCATCAATTTCCCCCATCAAAAAGTTTATTTTAAGGACTTCCTAAACGGTATAATGATATCAATAATTTAAAGAAGTTATAACCTAAATTATTAGACCTAAACTTGCTAAGTCTACCTCTTCTCACGTTGGATTTATTTACATTCCCCAAAAACAATTAAGAGTCTGATATTTACGATACGAGTGTCGTTCAAGCCAAATGAAAATAGTTAAACAATATCTACCCCTGTATATACATAAACGACCAGCCTAACATAAATTTAGACCGTGTATCCATCTTATTCCGAAACACGAAACCAAAGTTGGGGAGAGATTTTTATTTCTAGAACGATAGAACCAAATAACATGTTTCGGTCCAAAAAAAAATAATGATACAGATTAATCGAATGAAGTTAACGGACCATTACTGGAGAAAATTACTTTAAATGATTTACTAATAGGTATGAATTCCTTGTAAAGCAATTAATACACATTAGTATAACAGTTGAAGGGACAATTTTTTTCAAATAACATAGCTGATAATTTCGGTCTACAATATATTTTCGCAAAGGATATTTTTTATAAACTATGTGTGTAAATAAAATATTGGGAATGATTTTTATAATTTTTTGGTTAATTTAAAATTACAGTTCTACATTGTCTTCTTCAAAAAGAGGCCACATGGCGCTGGAGGCGGATTGTCCACTCTCCATTGCAGTACTGGACCTGAGATATTGGAATTACCTTCAACTGATCGGTTATCGGTTGTCAATGTTCCCCATTGTCCAAAATGGTATGCTTTGAATTTTCAATCTTGGTAAAAGGAAAAAGTCACAAGGAGTCAAATCTGGTGAATAAGGAGCCTGCCGAGCCACAGTGATGTGCTTCCTTGCCAAAAACTAGTTAATTGAAATTACTCTGGCAAGGCGCATTGTCATCATGATACCTTTAGGTGGTTTTGATGTTCGGTCTCACGAATTACTTTTTCGACTTTCAAAAACTTGCTGGTAAAAATGCTGGTTTACCGTTCGGCCTTGAGCCGTAAATTCGTTATGGATGATCCCTTGGCTATCAAACAATCAAATCAACATGCTATTAATATTTGATTTGCTCATTCTGCCTTTTTGGACCGTGATGAGGTTGCAATGTGTCATCCCTGACTCTGGCGCTACGTTTCCCGGTTAAAAGCATCGGAAACATCACAAGTCACGTAAAAAAGGAGCATTTCTTACGATGGATATATCGAGATATCAGAAAAAATCGAGGTATGAGATTCGTAGCTTGGATTATGTTCAACATTTTTGCTTTTTCTTACATCGTCGGTTATGGGGTTTTTTGAGGCTTTTTGTTGCGATGAGGATTTTTCACAGAAAATGGAATATGACAAACAGGAACAGAAAGAAATTGGTGGCAACTGAAATGGATATGTTGTGCTTATGGAAAATATATGCTTGATAGATTAAGAAAGGCTATAATCAAAGGAAATACGTACGTGGGCAAGCACAAACATAGAAAAAATTAAGAAAGAATTTCAATCAATATTTTTTCAACACACCTAATGGACGGATTAAACAAAATGGCCCTTTAGTAAAATGGTTACTATAGAAAAGAAGAAAACAAAAACTGAGGTGGAACAACCTTGAGGACTGGAAAACATTTTTTTCCACCTCTTCTTACGTTTTAAAAGGTTTCCCACTTAAACAATTAAGGAGGGAACAAGATAGATGGTAGTTCGAGAATACAATGTTCGGTGAGTAAGGTCAATTGGACAAAACATCCCAATTAAACTAATTTTTGCTGGGTCCTGATTGAATGTGTGACCGTACGTTGTCATGTTGCAACACGACGCTTTTTCTGTTTGTTAATTCTGACCGGTTTTCTTCAATTGCTGCCTTCGGTCGATCTAATTGTGAACAGGGAGAGAGAGAAGAATGTCGATGATTTGGATGTGTAGAAAAAACTCAAGGTGTATAAGCTTCTTCCATTCCCACCATATGCTAAATATAATTTCTTTCCGATAAAGGTCGTCTTTCGTCGTCCCTAAATCCACTGACCCTGATCACCTCGTTTTTTTACATTGTACGTTGTTGTATACAATCCACTTTTCATCACTAATTACCTGCGCATCAAAAATGCAGCCTCAGATTTTTTTCAGCAAAAGATCATACGAAGAGATTCGGTCGTCTGGTAAATTTCACCCTCACTGTTCTTGAGGGACCCACACATCGTATTGGCATACGAACCGATTTTTTTTCAGATGATTAAAAACTGTCGATTTGCCAATATTTAATATATCTGCTATCTCACGATCGAGGTGCGGATCATCCAGGTGAAATCTGCTATTAACTGACCAAACCACTTTTGAACTAAATTTCCATCAAATAGAATAAAATACAATCCCAAAGTATTTTTAGCCAGTTATAATTCTCCGAAAGGGGCTTTCGTCCTGACGATTTTTAAGCAATTTTTAAATATATATTGGTATGGTGTTGCAGCAATTTCGCACAGAGCTTCAGAATCCATTCTAATAATAATAATAATAATAATATATTTTAGCACTTGGCTACTACAAACAATCTGTAATTCATTTACATTTGTACATGTCTATACGTAATATAAACATATCCAAATATGATATGTTCCGAAATTTAACGTATACACACAATTTAACTTATATTTGGATTAAAAAACCTAATGTGGCGTAAGTGCAAATTATCGACCGACATTTTCAATTTGAATCAGCTTAACTAACTGAAGGCAAATCGAAACTAATCTGAACGTAAACATTGAAAATACCACAGAAATTGATAATAAATTGAATTAACTAATGGAAAATCTCTACGAACTTTCCGGACAACATAAGACTTAGGGTAAATCTATATAAGTAAAAAAAGTAGATCCACACGTGTTAAACGTTTCATCGTCAAGTCGCATGCATCTATTGAAAGATTAGATGCATGCGGTGTTGAATGAGAGGCATGAAAGGGCGCAAGGAAAAATCATGACGCATGACGAAACACAAAGGCTCCGACTCCCACTGATATTGGGGATATTTCGCTTTCAACTTCTTGATATAATCTGTAAGTTCTAGCAATAATTTACAAATTTAATTTAAAGTAAAGTAGTTAAATTTATTAAATTAGATAAATATATTAAATTATATATTTGAGAAGTTAGCCTTCCTTTGCGCCCATACTAATTTCATTATTTCGCTATGAGCTTTTTTTCCTTTTGTCAGACCAAGTTGTTCCACATTTTTCTTTCTGACCAACCTTCCAAACTTTAACCTTGTGTCTGAAACAGCCTCTATCCTGAATTTCACTTTGTGTAATATTTGCTGATTGTAGGTCCTCTTTAATTGCAGCAATCCATTTCATTATTTCTACTTTAGCTCTACTCTTATTTTCATAAAATTCGACTATTTGTCTAGTTAGCATAATCGGATTCATCCGTTTTGTGTCCGTAAAACTAAAGTCTTCTTTCTCTCATATCGCTATGTATATCTGTGTATTGTTTGATTTCTTGGTTTTCTCGAAGTCTGTATGTTATGCTATTTATTTGTTTGGGGCCTAAGATTTTTCTTATGATTTTTCATTCCTTCTTTTCAATGTCCTCGATGTCTCTCTTTCTATTCAAAATGAGCATTTCTCCCCCATATAGACATTCTGGTTTAATAACTGTGTTGTAATGTCTCAGTTTTGTGTTTTTAGATACGTATTTGTATTTGTTGTTGTAAGTAAATATTTTGTGTAAGTTTCAATGCCGTTTCCATTTTTTGACATCTACCCTTATTAGCCGCTTTTTCCAATCCATTTTCCATGGTTATTTCACCCAAATATTTAAATTGAGAGACTCGTCTTATGTTACCATATTTTGTTTTTAGAAATGGTGTTCTTAGTCTGTTGTGGGTCATGTATTATGTCTTTTCAAAGGAAATTTGGATTCCTACCTCTTCTGCTGTTTCTTTTAGGATTTCAATCTGTTTTTGTGCCGTTAATATATCTTGAGCCAAAATTGCTAGATCATCAGCAAACGCCAGACAATCTATTTTAATGTTGGTACTAATTGTCTAATTGGCTAATTGTCTAATTAGCTTCGATGTTTCTTTTCTCGTTTCCCAATTCTCCCATCTCCCATTTCTCTTATCATCTCCCAAAAAGATGTTATAATGTATTGCTGTTTTTTGACTGTTCCAATCTTTGAATGCTTTACTTCGGCTTAATACTGCTTGTACGCAAACTTCATCCCCCACGGTTGTTTTCTACGTTTTTGTAAAGGGACCAACTTTAAGGCAGTTTTAATAATTTTTTGTTTCAATTCTTGCCGATTCTGTGCTGGTTGTTTATCAAGCTCTTGTGTTAGGGCAGGAGCTATTTTCGTAGGGTCGAACTTTGGTATTAGCAGTCTCTTTTGAATAAGTTTTCAAGGTTTTAAGCTAAGTTTGATTCTAGTCAAGTAGTGATCCGTGTCTATGTTAGCTCCTTTCCTGACTTGAACATTCAAAATCTCTTTATAATTGGGGTAGGAAATGGCAACATGGTCAATTTGAAATTTACCCATATACGTGTTTGGCCACCTCCAGGTCTTTTTTTTTGTTATTTTCTTCTTAAAATGAGTTGACATTATTTTTAGATTAAACTGCGAACATAGTTCAACCAATCTTCTACCATTATGGTTAGTCCATTTATAAGCGGGAAAATTACCGACTGTTTTCCTGTACTTTCTTTCCCTAGTTGGGCGTTGAAATCACCCAATAGGATTTTTACATGGTTTTTGTTAGCATACTTGAGGGATAGTGTCATAAGTCGATTATTTACTGGCTGGACATTACTTATAGAACCAAGAATGTTTCTTGAGATAGCGAAAGCAACACCGAGATGTGATATATTCTGTAGTTGTTATATAATATATATATATATATATATATATAAGTCTGATATAAGTCTGTAGTTGCCGAATTCCAAGGTGTTGTCATCTGTCAATCTAGTTTCTTGTAAAGCTAAAATTTGGATTTTTTGCTGATTCAATGTTCGCCCCAATTCGTGTAGTTTTCCTGGACGCAGGAGAGAAATGATATTTACCGTTCCAAAGAAAGTTTTTCTTTTCGGTTTCAGACGTTGGCCGACTCCCTCTGAAACATATTGCGTTTAAACCCGGACGCCCCAGAATCTGAAAGTCCGCTTATACCAGCAAAGCTGGCAGATGATTGTCTACCTCCTGGTGTAATTTTGTAATTACTAGAACGCTTCATCTTGTACTTTGAATTAAAGGTTTGAACCATGACGGTTCAGAGGTTAAGACTGGAGGGGTTAGTTGCAGAATTTAAATATCAGCCACACCACTGGTGAACAGACGCTGACCCCTCAACCGCTTGATACAAGTCAGACGCTAATTGAATTTCATTTTTTTTGCCTTGGTTCGGGGCTGCTTATTTTGAGATATTCGCAGCTGTCCATTAATATCTAATGAAACTTTCACTATCCACCACCCGTGACCCGTCCAGTACCTTAGGCGAGGAATACTGGATTTATTATTATTGTTAATTTTTTTTGCCAAACTCCAGAGTAAGACGAAATCACAGTAGAAATGCTGAAATATATGGGAGAAATAGCAAAGAAAGAATTTTTGTCACTACTAAACGATATCATAATAGAAAAGAAAGTACCAACAGACTAACAGGTATAATATTACCCTTGTTTAAAAAATAAGATATCAAAGAATGTAAAAACTATAGAGAATGTATTATGAATCATTAACCTGAAAACTGTATTTAATAGAGTAAAAAGAAGAAATGTCTGGAAAAGTCTAAAGAGAAAAGGACTAGAAGAGGGAATAATAGAAATCATTAAGGCCTAACAACAACAACAAGAATAATGAAAGAACGTACAACGATGAATACTCAGAATTAGAGTCCGCTATTACTTTCAATAGTTACTAACGATGTTGCACAAAATAGCAAAGTAAATTACAAGAATACAAAAATAGGTTTTAGAAAAATGAAAACAGTGACAACACAAGAATTACTGTTCGCTGATGATATGGTCTTAATGGCAGATTCTGAAGAAAAACTACAACATACCTTATGTTGGTATATAACGAAGATGTAAGAAAAGTAAACATGGAAATAAATATCGACAAAAGCAAGACAATGGTAATTGCAGGCACAGATATAAAACATAAAATTTTACTCGATGGAAAAGTAATGGAGCAAGTCGAAAACTATACTAATTTATGTGAGATAATAGAAAGTCTTGGAAAAATGGACGGTGAAATGAACGAAAAAATGAGAAAAGCAGGTTACATAGTTTCAATATCCTAAAAGCAATATTAGTGGTATCATCATATAACAAAGTAGTGATATCATCAAAGATATACGGCAGTGAGTCTTGAACCTTAACAAAGAGAAACAAAAGTAGAATTACCGCTGTAAAAATGAGATTTGTACACAAAATAGAGGGAATTACAATAAGGGATAGTGTAATGGAACAACTGGAAACGAAACCAATAGAAAAACCTAAAAAAGAAAGACAACTGAGCCGGCTAGGATGCATCCAAAAAAACAGAATGAAATCTATGAAGCTGTAGTAAATTGTAATAATTATTCTAAATATTTGTGTCTATACATATTTTCTGTATTACTCGCTAATTTTCTGTGTTCTGATCAACATCAGCATACTGGTGGCAACACATTCATACTGGCTAAAATGACAATATCAGATGTACCGTATTGATGAAACTGAAATTACACAGTTAACAAGCAGGTACTTACAAAATAAAATGTGTTTAACATTTTTAAAACCCGTCTTTACTGAACTCTCCAAAAATTTGGAATGAAACTGATGCAAACACGTGAACAAGAGGCATGCGTCTTACCCTGCGCCAGGATGCATACGCCAACGCATTCAATAACGCAAGTTGAAAGGCACGTTGCAACACACTTTGAACGAAAAAGTTGAACAGATATGGACATACCGAAAAGCATATGTTCAACAGGTCAACATTCAAAGGTTTTAAAATATTTTTTAACTTTCTGGATAAGAAAAACATAAACAAAAACTCAAACATAAAAAATATATATCACCATATTTCTAATTCAAATTAAGTTAAGCGGAAAAAACGAAGCCAACGTATTATTTTTTCTTTCGAAAAAGTATATGTACGTGACGAAAATGTTAATTGCGTTGAAATAGGTGCAAGCACCTTCCTAAAATAAACAAGAATGAGAGTCAAATAGCGCCAGAGCGAGAATTTAATGGTATGCATGTACTAATGAAGGGGAGTTATTTTCGTTTATCCTTTATTAGTGTCATTTTCTGAATGAGTTGTAGCAATTCGAAAAACAACAATTAAACTCATTGAAATTTAAAAATACGCGTTAGTAATTAATGTAATTGGAACGGAATGGCCAAATTAACGGTTCCATTGGATCGTGTTTTATTTACTTTTTCGAGCAAATTTTACTTGAAAAATAATTACTCTTTTTTGCCATGTAGCGAAGTGGTATAGAACGATACACAGGTTTTATGAAGTAGATGGATAATATTTTAATGATATAACTGGAGTTTTTTCTTAGTTTGTAGAGTAGTATGCTCTTTGGCGTTGCCCTGTTACAGAAAAATTGATTGGGTAGCCATAGCCGAGATTTTATATATATATATATATATATATATATATATATTAGATCACCGTTTCTTAACCTTTTTAGTGTCGCGATCCACTAAATAGCCAAAAAGTTAAGTAAAAAACGTTACGACCCCTCCACTACAATGTGGTAATTTGACGTTATCACAGTTTTACATCGATCGATTCATAGGGCGACGATTCACCTTTTTCCCACCATCGTGATTTATGAAGAATCGTTTTTATTTTTAAATGGTTTATAAACTCCTACGAGCGTGTTCATACACTTACGGATCGTTTATTAGTCTTTGTATTAAATGATGAATCGTCAAGAACGGATGTATGTGTGAATGGGCCCATTAAACTTATTCCGAAATACCGCACACAGTCACAAATACCGAACTACAAGACTTGTGTAACTCCTTATTCTTATATTACTTTTACCAGTTCGAACCTGTGCCTTGCACATGCACGCAGTTATAGAATGATCGGCCCGCGCACCTCGCGCCGCCCGCCGACTCATGCTAGACGAATCATTCGTCCCGAACAGTTCGTACAAGCTATGCGTTTTGGTAATAAAAACAACGGAACGAGACGAAGAATTTCATTTTTAATTACGTTTTTACGAGAACAAGTAGGATTGAGCAACTTTTCGCTTGATTTCCCCTAACTTTAAGAATATGCATCGGATTTAATTGATTCTTACTCTGTTAGGTTCGTAATTTATTCTTCTCCAAAACGTCTAGCGGTGTAAAAACGATCCGAATACAAATTTAAAAGTTATTGTCGAAAATGCGAGAGCGCTCCAAGTTGCTCAACGTGCCCCACTAGTGGGGCTAGTTGAGCACAGGTATGATGCTAGTTGAGCAATGGCTAAAATAGATTTGATTACTGTATAGAATGATCTGAATACAAAATAATTGTAATCAACAAGCAAATATCGATTTATTATGACTATTAAATACCCATATTGTTATTATATCTATGAAAAAATAAAATTAAAATCAAAGAAAATTAAATCTTTCCAATCTTTGGATTATTATTACACTTTTTATATTTAAAATTATATATTTAAGAATAATTATAACGCAAATAAATATTAAATTAAAGTAGTAACTAAATGTGAGAATATTGCTAGATGATAAATCATTCCGAATTATTAGTCATCTTTTTAAAGTCATCCTGTTAATATTAAATTGTTTGGCTGCAGCATTTACACTTATTTTTTCCTCCTCTACAGCTTTTGCTGCATCACTCAATTGTTGACTACTATCTAAACCTTTTGGGGTCTTTCTTTTATATGTACGCATCCTAAAATTTAATAATAATAATTAATACAATTACCAATATAAATTTAACTGAGGTAACCAATACTTGATGGAAATTCATTTTAAATAAATAAACAACGATTAATATCCACTATATTTAAAATTATATGCATGACAATTGTTTCGACACAGTGCCTTTTTCAAATACAAACTACACTAAACTGTAAGTTTAGTAATGTAAAGTAGTTAGTAAACTGCGCCAGTTTAGTATGGTTTGTATTTGAAAAAGGCAATGTGTGTCGAAACAATTATCATACATACAATTTTAAATATAGTGGAAATTTTTAGATATTCTTCTTTGTTTATTTATTATAAATATAAGTAATTTTAATTAGTAAATTTTGTGTAGAATCATGACATGCACAAATTAATTGATGGTTATTAATTTATTAAAGAAAAATTTGATTTTCTACAATGAACATCTAGTGGGGCTAGTTAAACAAGAATTGAACGGTTATAAAAAAATCATAAGAGTTAAAAGTAAATAACCATCTATAATCGAAAGAACAATAATTAAATAATCTTTAAATACTTACGTGGTCTTTATTAAGTGTTTTTATACGAGTATAGAAGAAAAATTATGATGAACTGTAATAATTTTTTTAACCCGAAAAAAAAAAACAAAGCCTTCTCTTATTTTATCGGAACACCAGACAGCAATTCTGTCGCGCTATGCATTCCCCTCCCATAACCCCCTCTTTTCGCCATTTACACTTTTGTTGTATGTTGCTTAATTTTCGAAATATTTCGATTACACAACTTGCCCCTATGATCAATTAACCCCGCTCTACCCTACTACGATTCCCTCTCTCATCCAGTGTTAAATACTACGATTTCTTCTCGCACTCGGTATTAAATAAATTAATAATAGTGTAGTAATAAATTATATTAATAATATTTCTAAAAAATGGACAAATTTCTGACAAAACGAAATGCACCGTCCACATGTGGTGAAACAGTAAAGAAAAAGACCAGATTGTACAATGAAACAATTTAAAATATGAATTCGGTGCCTTGGATGGCAAATCACAATGTGGTGTTTGTTATCAAGTTTTGTCCGCGGAAAGCATAAAGCCTTCAACATTAATCCGGCAACTGGAAACAAAACACCCATCTTTACAAAACAAACCATTAGAATTTTTCGAGGGTAAATTACTCATCTTGAAAAATCAACAAAAAGTTCACCGTCAATCAAGCCGTAATGAGACCATAGCACTTCAAGCATCCAATTTAGTAACATCAAGAGAAGCTAGGGGGACAAAAGCACATTTTACCGGCTACCATTGATATGGCTAATGTGGTGATAAGTTTGGAAGAAACACAAACGTTGAAATCTTTACCACTTTTAAATGACACAATATCGATACGTATTAATGAAGCGGCTAATGATGTTCACCATCAAATAATTGAAAATATTAAACAAAGTGAATTTTTTGCTATTTAGTTCGACGGGTCAACAGACTTGTCGAACTTACTGCAATTTTTGTGTTTTGTCCGATATACAGAAATGTGCTTGCTACAAAAACAATGCCAGATAATTTACAAAATGTTCTGTCAAAAGCCGTACAAATTATTAATTTTATGACCTGTGAGTCGACCATTGCAGACTAGATTGTTTTCCACATCGTGCGAAGAGATGGGTGCCAAATACGACTAACTGCTTTTCCATACTGAAGTCAGGTGGTTGTCTCGACGAAAAGTTCTAACGAAGCTTTTTGAATTGCGAGATGAATTGCAAATCTTTTGTACAGATAAAAATAACTAATTTTCAGAGTTTTTACAAGACAGAGAAACTTTATTACTCTGTTAACTCACTTGGGTGATATATTTTCACCTTTGAATGACCTGAACACGAATTTACAAGGCCGTCACAAAAACATTTTACTAATGACAGTCAAAGTTAATGCCTTCATCAAGAATCTTGTTATTTGGGTTATATGCCTTGAAAAACGCTATTTTGATTCATTCACTTTATATTACCAAAAATATGGATTTTGAAAATTGTTAGTGATCGCGTGTTGGGGAGTATAAAAATGCATTTACGTGAATTGAAAATTCAGTTACTGGAATATTTTCCAGATAGCAACGATGATTTGTCGAAAAGATAGGTTCCCAATTCATTTGATGAAAATGTCGTTGCGACTGTGAATTATCTATTGAGATTCATAACGAACTTACTGAAAGTTTTAGCTTCCACGGCGATGTGAATACGGAAGCCTAGTAACGGAAGCTTTGAAAACATTGATCCATTTCGCTACTTCTTACCTATGTGAAAAAAGCTTCTCGTCAATGGTGGCTTTAAAAAGTAAATATAGAAATCGTCTGTTATCACTGGAAATTAATTTGCTTATGTGTGTTTCCAAGGATGATCCGCGTATAGAAAAACTTTTAATGAAAAACAGATCAACCGTCGCATTAAATTATTATTTCAAACAACTTTGGCTATTACTTTATTTAAGTTCATTTTATTATGTTATTATTACCTATAGTTCTCTTTTACCCGTAGTTGTAGTAACAAATATTATGTTATAAAAATTAATTTTAATCTCCCAAATATTCCCTTCTATTTTATTCTTAAAAATTTGTATTTCGTATCTATTAAATAATATTATGTTTTGTATTCCGGAAACTATAAAAACGACATGTTATTGTTATATACAGCAATGTGCCATGTTTGTTGTGAAAAAAACTGAGACGCTCAAACGAATTTCGTTTTACCAAATGACAGTTACGCGCTTTCTCAGGATTACTGTTACTGTTTGTCACTGCCAAACACATGTTTAAGTTGGGGCAGAGTCCTGGGGGTGGTAAGTATGACTAATGATGCTTTTTGATCGTCGAGGGGTGAGGTGAGTGTATCGATCCAGCTGTTAAAAGTGCGATGACAGGATGCGATATCGGGGCGTGGAGAGGTATTCCTGACGTGCACTTTGTAGCATGGAATAATATATGAAGTGTTAATTCAGATGGCTGATGTGATTGTGTCTGCTTGACAAACAGACACGTTATTTCATTAGTTTGAAAGCATGTGCGGTTAAAAGAATGTGCCAACGATGTTTTTCCATTTTTTTTCTGCACTGTCGATATTAAATATTTTTCTATCCGCAAAAAATGCGAGAATTCCGTTTGTGCTAAATTTTCGTTATTTTAACTGCCTTACATTTTGTAACATTGCATTAACATAAACTACAAATCTTTATCTTTATCTTTATGTATAATATATGTATTATACATAAAGATAAATTGTGTTATGACACAAAAAAGATTATACGCGGATACACGGATACAAAAGATATGTTAACATTGATATATAACATTGAGCAAAACAGGTATATAGAAGCATTGTGTAGGCCTAAATTCGAAAATGATAAGCTAATTACTGTAACATGTACAGTTTTTTTGTTACAGGAGGTCGGTAGTGGAGAACAAAAAAAGAGACGGCATATTTTTACAATCTAATATTTGTTTAATATAAAAATGTAAAACGTGTTAAATATATGCAAAGACATTACCGAGGATTATGTGAATAAAACATATATTACATGAGACGTCATACAACGACAAAAACTTTCACTTTTTTCTCTTGTGTCCTGTAGCATCATCTCTTTTTAAAAACCAAGAGTAGTTACCCAACATATACGGTTTCCAGCGTTCCTGATATCTTGCTTCGATCGTCCTGATGTCCTCGTGAAATCTCTCTCCTTGTCCGTCGCTTACTGCACCCAAATTTTCCGGAAAAAAATTGAAATGGAGTGTAAAAAATGCATTTTTAAGGACATGCTAAACCCTAGTATTTCATAGGCTTTCAAGAGTTCACCTAAAATATTTTTACAGTGTTCATCTTTCTTGTTGTCCAGAAATCATGTCACTACACTTACAAATACTTCCAAACTGCCAATTCATTTTCATTTAATTTTTCTTGAAAACGGAAATCACCTAAAAACTTTCTTATTGGGGGTCCAATAATTGGGTTTTTGAATAAAAAATAATTCTCGATTTTTTTACCTATCATAAATAATATTCTCTCTATCATAAATAATATTGATAATCGATGCGAAAAACTTGTTACAATTAATTATAAATGAATTAAAATGTATAAAAAATTTTAAAAATCACGTGACTACGAACGCGCCGCGATTGGCTACTATGTTTGTGAGGTCGAATACTAAACTGTTTTCACGTCAGTACTATCAGAGGCATCTATTCGTATATATACTGTCAAAATTATTATTGGTTAAGTGCAAAATCAAATATTGTTGATTACTAATTTAATTCAGTAATGTGTGACAAAGGGTTCATAAAGGCTAATTCTGATAATACACTTGCTATGAATATTTTTATGGTCATAGATTTTCTGAAAAATGACATTCGGTTCAATTAAGCTGAAGTTTGAGGTGCTAAACCATCGATGTGAGTTTTTTTTAAATAATAATAATGCAAATATAGATAAGAAACAAAATATTTATATTAAATATAATTAAACTATTTGTAGGGTGACACGAGAAAGTTACGGTGACAAGGCTAAAGGTTTTGTTCAACTTAATCGCAAAAATAGTATTTGCTCTGTAAAAGGACGTGTATATCCAGAACATAAAGTTCAAAGTAAAGTTTATTAATTATTATATAATGTAATATATTTGTAATATTGGTTTTCAAAAATAATGAAAAATGTTAAATATTGAATAACTATAAGATATTTTCTAATTTTGTAACTATTTTTTGAGCGAAAAAACAATATAAATCATAATTAGAAAAACAAAATACATACTTACTGTTTAAATCGCTATATATAATAAAACTTCCCCCAACTAGGATAATGTATTACAATAGATTATAATATGTAAACTACATTAATAATCAATTCAGAATAAAATCAATTTACTATCCAAAATTATATATATATATATATATATATATATATATATATATATATATATATATATATATATATATATATATATATATATATATATATATATATTTATTTATTAGTATTTGTTTGATTGCTTTTATGGAAGTTTGCAATACTTTTAAAACCACACCGATTCTTCAAACCACCACACTAAACTCTATAAACAATATTTTCAAAAAAATCTTCCAATACTACATTATAGCTTTGATTAAAGTTTTTAGTTTTTTTAAAACAATGGCGATTTTTCGCCTTACATGTTTACAAACCACCACATCAGACTCTTAATAATATTTGCAAATATAAATAAATCTGGATAACTAACTCTAATGCATGACCAGCCAGAGATATCCCAAATAAGAGAAAGCACCTTTTTGATTTGAAAACTTTTATAGTCGAAGTGTGGGATTCTCCTCTTAAGGTTTACCCACTAGAAAACCACTATGTACCACAACATATCCTGGAACCACTGTCAGCCTACTACCGGTATTCAATGCCTATAATAAATTTCTAACCTATGTTCAATCATACTTTATCAAATAAATATGAAATGTACCAAAATCATGAAAAACACTAAATATTTTAACTGATTTGTTTTATTTAGAATAGAAATATACCATTTTTTTTACTTTTTGTTTGGATAGTAGGTTTGCTTTTCTATTTTTCTTTTTTTTGCAGTCTCCTTCAGATGTTTGTTTTGATTTCATGGAAAACTGATTTGCCAAGTCTTAATTTAACTAGTTGATGTTCAACTTCGACCATCTACAAATTATATTATCCTGTAAAACTTTCATAAGTATAAAACTTTTCATATAGAATTACCTTCCAAATTGGCAGTCGAATTTTATTCTTGTCTATTCGTCTCTAATTCTTAAATATTATAATTCGTATGCTACAAAATAGGCGATCCTGTAGGGCTTTTTCATTTTACGACCCTCGGTTGTGTTGCTACATGTGAATTCTTTGCGGACACGCAGGAATATCCCTTCTTATAAATTTGGCACGTCAATTTGTTTTCCCTACAAGAATTAAGTAATATAAATAAAAGTTATAAAAACGAATGCAAAAAACAAAAGGAACCCTAATCTGATTTAATTCTGAGCTTACCTTTGAGCCTCCATATCTTATGTAAAGATATATGAATATAACGTCGAAAACAGCAACGAAAGCCTAAATAACAATTAAAAGCAGGTATATTTTAGAAGCGATAGCAAACCTACAAATGCAGTCAAATATATAAGTTAAACCTATAGAACAATGACAGATCGATAAATTGTTTCATTTATCCGAGACTCCGTTTCTTTCTGAATGTCTTTTCAGAAAGAGCGCGAAAGAAAATTCCAAATTGCTCCAAGCCGAACCAATAGTGGCCATATTGGCCTTCGGTACAATTGTGAGGTCACAATGGTTCCGGTTTTATTCGGGAATGTCGGCGTATCATCGGTACTAGATTTAAAAATTTATTTTCAATTTGATTTAACCTTTTAATTATAAGGAAAAAAATTAAAATAGTTTTGTTATAAAGCTTATATATGATCTTTCCATTTATGACAAAAAAAAATTGTTCAAAAGCCCAATTATGCCTTCTTTTAGTTTTGCGTCACTTAATTGAAGAAATTTTTCTTTTAGGTACTTGAAACCATTACCTTCTTTGTCCATGGCTTTGACAAAGTTTTTCATTAATCCAAGCTTGATATGGAGAGGCGGAAGATGCATCTTTTTTGGGTTATCTATGGGGCATTATATTTGAAGCACCGGGTTCAAAAGAAGTTCTTTGATGCCAATCTTTCTTACTGTAATATTTTTTTGTTGCTCTAATATCCCATATTCACAAAAAAAACAGCAATACTTTGTAAAACATCCTTGAAGTCCTAGCAATTTGGTATACCAATCACTTTTAAATACCCACAAATATCCCACTGATACTATTCATATTTAACTAGATTTAGTATGGTTGTTAAGTTGTTATAGGTTTCTTTCATTGTCACTGAATGGGCTAAAATAATAGATGGGTTTTTGTTTCCATTATAAAGCAAGACCGCGTTTAGTCTTTATTTCGACGAATCAATGAAAATACGCCACTCGGAAGGTACATGCCCCATATTAAACTCATTCTTTAAACCATCAATACGACAACAGACACATAGCAATCCTTCCATTTTATAAAAACTTGAAAATGTTATATTCAGTTTTGGTAAAGTGGAACACTTACATTTTTATCTAGCAGGTTCCACTGTCTGGAACCAAGGTAAGTTCCGATTTTTGTTTTGCCAATCCCAGGTCACTTGCCAAATCATTGGTTACAATCTGAGTTGTTAGTGAGGTTCACTGGTAGTTGTTGTAGTAAAAATGTAGTGTAGTAAAAATGTTGGGTCACAACTGATGTTCTCAGGAAGTTGTGGATCAGATCCTGATGAAGAATTAGAATCACCGGAAAACATATTCTCGAGGTTTAAAGACGCAATCGGTAAGGATAGTTCCCGGCTATGACGACCTAGTCTAAGTGCAGAAGGCAAATTTGGATACTGAATTTTGTCCCTGATACTGAATTTGGAAATTTATTTTGTTTTAGTGATACAAAAGTACCAATCCTTACATGGTCAGTAGGAACAGCAAACAGCATAGAATTATTCTGGCGATGCATCCACTGCACTAAATTTACTTTATTATTGTTAAGTCATACAGCAAACAAGAAGAGCCCAACTTTTATCTTGGTCTCCAATCCACTTAAAATATAAAAGATAGGCTTTTTTATCTTCCTCAGATATAGATCTAGCATGTGACCTTAAAATAAATCGTCCGCATATATAAACTTAACAAAACTTATCTGCTGGATTTTTGCAAAATTGACGACTAGAACTTGCCATTTTATATTAAATCGACTTAAACACTTGAGTGTACTGTAAACGAGACAAAAACCAACTAAACTACAGAAAAAATAAAACTGCCCTTAAAGGTTCGTAGAATACTATGGTACTCCTTTGCAGTCTTGTAGAGGAGGTATAAATTTTATATTATTAAAAAAAAAATTATAATTTAGAAAACAAATATTTTCAATAGGCCCATGATATAAAGGAGAAGCAGGTATTTAACGTAGGCCATTTCTGTGAAAAGGTGTTTCTATAACTACCTAAATGAAACGTTAAAAGAGCATTCTCATCAATATTACAAAAATTATGTCGACATGTGTTTGGCAGTATATACACAGGTAAGAGCCGTTCACAATATTTACGTGAAGACAATTTAACGTAATGACGTCATAAACAACAATCGTTGCGCTTTCATAGTCATGCATTTTTTGTATGAATTTTGTATATTTTATAAATGAATGAATTTTGTATACTTTATAAAGAAAGTAAAAAATCGAAAATTATTTTTTATAATTATATAAATATATTAATAATGGCCATTTTCATTTAGAACAGCTCCATGAAATGCACTATGCTTTATACTATGTTCTCACCAATGTTAAAGGTGACATTTATATGATTCATTCCTTAACGATCCAGTAGCTAAAATATATCATCACCATTCTATGTAACAACCAGTAAAATCGTCATTTTGTTTAATTTAAAATTATAATAACATTTCCTCCTGAAGAACTTGAAGCTTTTTTATCAAATACGTTTACCTATCCTGAAAGGATCTTCTTTAAAACTATCTCTTTATAGAACCGTCGAAAAAATAATTATAAGATCAAAATTACTATTTGTTTATTAAAACTTGGAAAATTCTCATCATTACCATAAAGACCGTAAATTATAAAATATCGCTCTAGTTTGAAACAATATGAAATTCCTTTTTCTTAGTCCATTATTCTTTTTTTTTGAAGCGTTCAAACTTTTAACCGACGAAAGTTTAATAGTTCTTGGAAAGTTTAAACTTGTAGTGTTTTTAGCTCGTCACCACTTAACCATTATAAAAGGAAAAAGCCCTAACCTTAGCAAATCATTTAGAAGAACTGCATGAATAATTAAAATTGATGCTCTAACTTATAACATTGATATTACCCGTTCCATTGTTTTTGCTCATGTTCAAGAGTTTGATTGTTTGGATGACTTGGAATTTATAATAAATATAAACTTTGAACTAAATATTTTATATAATAATATATATAAACTTTGAACTAAATATTTTATAAAGAAGACAAATGAGTTACATTTTCATTTTTATATTTATTTTGTCGAACATAATATCTAATTCTCCAGAAAATTCGTAGGGACTTTTTTATGAAAAAGAGAAACGCATATAGTTTATATAAATATTATATTAGTTTATTATGTACTTACCACATTATTTAGAACTTTTTTCACCATAGTGGTAAGTCCCGAATGCTTTTTTGCCAAAATTTAGTATCGTGTCACAAAATGTTCAGGTTTTTTTACCCTCTTTTTCCGTTTTAAAAGACTTCCCATTTTAATAAACTTGTAGGGAATCATTGGTAGTCCGATGGTGCCTTGTCCGGTGGGTATGGTGGATAGGGTAAAACATTCCAATTGAAGCTCGACAATTTTTGACATGATGAAACACGACGCCTTTTCTGTTCGTTAATTCTGGCCGTTTCTCTTCAACTGCAGCTTTCAGCCGATCTAATTTTGTACAGTAGAGGTCGGTGTTGATAGTTTGGTTGCATGAAAGAAGCTCAAAAAGGTCTCTTGCAATCCCACCAATTACAAGGCAAAATTTTCTTGGGATGCATGCCTTCTTTCGCCGTACTTTAAACCATTAGTTGTGGTAACCATCATGACTTTTTTATTGTACGTTATTATTCAATTAACTTTTTATCACTAATTACCATTCGCTTCAGAAATGGAGCCTCAAAAAATTTTTTGGCAACCAAAATTTGCATGAAGAAATTCAAGAAACGTCAAAGGAATTTGCGGCGCACAGTATTTGTGTGTGGACGTGTTGTTGAAGTGAAATTAATGTTTTTAGTTTTAAAGACGTTTCAACACGTGACGTGGCTATATTGAAATGTCTTTTGCAATAATTATTATTTATTGAATAACTGATAACCACAATCAGTTACTCAATAAATAAAAGGCATGTACCAGCATATTATTATGTCGAAGAAGAACTGAAATGAAATAAATCGCAAGAAAATGCGTTATTGGATTAAGCATTTGTACCAAAACAGAAAAGTATAAATTACAGATAATAAGTATAAACACTGAAAAATATATCAATAACTTTATTGTTGACGCTTGTTGGAATAACATAATCAAACATAACCTACTAACATCCCACTGCGCACACAGACAGAGCGGGGCGTACAGTGCACACAACACAAATATTTATTGACTGTGTGTGAAAAGTTTGCGTCGTAGATACTTTCGCCGCACAGTAAATTCAACACACATGCCAATTTTTGTTGTTGTGGACCCAGTTTAACAGTAATAAATAATATGTTTTAGCGTTCACAAATTCTTGATCGCTACAGGTAGCATTCGTAAATTGTTGATCACCACTGGTAGGTTTATTTCGGACAAATTCTGAACTGAAAGAGCTCCGGTATCGTTTAAGGCAAGACAGTCTAACTCCAAATCTCCAGGTGAGCGGACGTTTTCGCGCCTTACCCTTCCGACCGAGGTACGTACGTTTGCTGGCCAAGTCACGCTTGGGTTGATTTTTCTGATATTCTTATAGAGGGTTTTACGACCCGGCAGCAGAGAATCCGATCAACAGACACCAGGCCACTGAACGACCACCTATTACAGAGCCCGACCATCGTGGAAACCTTACACCTTTTTGGGGCCACGTGGCAGAGTAACCGGTTGGTCAGATCGAGATTATTTTAGGACCCCCGCATAGGGATACCGGACTGCCCGCAGTCGTACTCAGTGTTTTTGGACACCCAGTACCTTGACAGGCAAGGATAGACAACATCAGGAAATAAGGCCAGATAAACATTTTTTTATTATATTTTCATGTACCGTTAAGGATTGCAATTACCAGTTATTTTTCACAAATACATTATTACCATAATTTCTTATACTGATAATGATTACGTTATCATCTTATATTTTGTATCTATTTGCCGTCTGACCATTCTTGGTTACCCTAGCGTTATATATTTATCTTTTTACTATTGTCAGAATAGAGGAAATAACCTCTAATTTGTAAGTATAGGGACATAGAGACCAGCTGGTGTAATTCAGAGCTGTGTATTTGATTTTTGATTTCTTTCACGGTAAGGTTTGGAGAACCACCTTCCCTAAACCTTCCCGTGTCTTTTGTTTGATAGTTTTAGTTATTCCTTTTTTTGTGTGCTTTGTGTCGTTCTTTTTTGAGTGTGCTTTTATAATATATATGTATAAAATTCTAGTAAACCGTTTTATTTAAAATAGACCCCCTCCCGGTTCCAGGGTCTTTTCCGATATATGAAGTAACCGGGTGGCCCTCAACTTTTGTCGTGGCTTCATTCTGTCCTGGACCTTCTTCCCGGTGCTCCCGGCGAACAGCTGCCGTCGCTGTGATCTATATATTTTTTATTTTGTTTCAAAAGAGAAAATAATAGGCCACAATGTAACAGAGCAACTAATGGAAAATTTCTATGAATTTTCCGGACAATCCGGTATATTAGATTCATATACAGGATGCAAGGAAAAACACTTTTGTAAATTTTACCAACGATTCTTCACGCCATTTTAAACAAAAAAATTCTTATAACAAGGGTCCAAAACCTAAGGGTTTCCGAGAAAAAAAATCGATTTAAATTCGATTTATAACTCAAAAATATATTCTACGCGAATATCATATTATGCTTTTTATTTGCGAAGAACCTCTCCAGAGAAGGAGCTAGCTTATTTACGGGCAACGATACGATGAAAGGATGCTTCCAGATCGGCAAAAATATGTTTCAACTTTTGGATACGGATAGTGTGGTTTCAAAACTTCAAGAATGTGGGTGCCAGCGAGGAATTGGTCTTTAGCATATGCAGCTAATAGTAACAAAATAAAGGTAATATATAAAGAAAAATAAAACTAAGAAATATTTTAAGTAATCGTAACAAAAGAATATTCAATGAAAAGCTAAAAACACTGTTCAAATTCAATGTTCTGTTCACTGTTTAGTTCAAATAATAATTTAACAGTTTATTAAACACATACATATTAGGAGCGCTCTCTATATGGGCGGGCAAAGCATTGAAGAGGCAAACACCTTCCCAAAACAATGTCTTCGGGAGACCAGTACCAGTTCTCACAATTGGTACATCATGATTGTTCTTAGAAAGGTCATCGTAAGAATGCATGTTTGCACTTTTGCACCAAAAAAGTAGTCAAATAGTGTGGCAACAAATTATGTTTTATATTATATCAATCGCAGGTTAGCCCCTTCTATGGCGCGCGCAACAGAAAACCAGTAGAATAACCGCCACATTATATCTATCGGTGTATACCTATTACAGTTCAATAGTACACGCATAGCCTTGTTCTGCTGCATTTGGAGTCTACCAATACTCTCCTTATTGTATGATATCAGCACTATCATATAATAAATAAAATGGCGCAAAAATATGGTATTGTATACAAGCCTCTTTAACAAGGGTGATAAATGTGTTGATATACGATTAAAAAACCTATTTTTTCACCAACCACCTTTCTATAAAAATAACTGACAATGTTACAAAATGTTAGCTGAGGATCCAAGAGTACTCTCAAGTATTTAATGTTATTTACAACTTTAATAGCACAATTGTTTGTATTTTTTTTTAACCTTACGTCATTAAATATTTTGCAGTTTGCTTTAGACCCTATCACCATGCACCTTGTTTTTAGTTCGTTTAGTTTAAGTTTATTTTTACATATCCATTTAAATACTATTGTCGATTCAATATTCAATGTTTCAACCATTTCAGGCAAATATGAGAGTATCATCCGCAAAAAGACTACTAAAGGCCCTTATCCAATGTTGTAGAAATATCGTTGATATATATCAAAGACAGCAACGGACCCAAAACACTTCCCTGAAGACACTTTTCCTCAACCCTCGTTTTATGATGTATATCTGTTAAATAACTCTTAATCCATTTCAAGGCTTTTGATCGTACACCATAACTTAATAATTTTTACACAGCATATCCCGATCAATAGTTTCGAATGCTCGCTTTAAATCACTAAGCACAGTTTTCCCATGCTTTATATTGTTTATCCATGTTGGGTCAAGGGTCAGCTAGAGCCCCCAGAAACTAAGTGCCCACCTCAGGGCCGTAATCTCATTAGAAATTAGTAGGAGCCTCCGGGCTAACTAAAAAAACCTTTCTGAAGAAGTCGAAGTCCATGTTGCGCATGTCTCACAAGAATGTTTTGTCCTAAGCCCTGACTGAGCAGAAAATAACAACTCATTTGGTTTCAAAATAAGTTCTCAACTCTGCACATACAACAGTATCGATGATTCTATCAACAACAGGTAACAAACTAATTGGTCTAAAGTCAGTTACAATAATGCTGGTTTTTAAGAGTTCAGGAAATGTATTCGTTTCAAAACTTATATTAATTAAGTATAATAAAGGAGAACCAATGACACAAACTTTTTCTTTCATTAACCTCATCGTAATTTCATTGTCACTGGTACTGCGACTTTTTAAGCAAAACACAACTTTTCTTAATTTGTTTAGTATAATATGTTTAAACTCAGAAAAATCCTGAGTCTTGCATACTTTGACATCACTGCTCCAGTCCCGCCCTTCGATACTCTGTTCTACTTCATTCAAACTATCGAAATAAAACTTATTGAAGTTGTAACTTAACAATCCGTTACTCGATTCTAATGAAGGCTTTATTTTATTGGTTTTATTTTATAGTGGAGATATACCAGATGTGGCGGTTAATATATTTTTTCTTAAAAAAGAAATATAAAAAATGGTTTATTTAAATTATGCGCCATCGCTAGCTGCACATTTTTCCCATCCCTCTGGCAATTTGTGGATGCCCTCCATCTTTTGAGGTGATCCAGTCATCAAGCCATGTTTCGACATGTTCGTTAATGTTGAAGTGTTTCATGGAAAATGACACATCGATAAAAACTAGTGGTAGTTGGATGGGGCCAAGTCCGAGTACGGTGGTTGGGGCAAGAATTCCCAGCCAAGTGCAGAAATCTCTGACCGATTTCGCTGAGTGTGATGGGGCTTTGTCGTGCTGCAAAATTACTTTTCCGTATCTTGTAACCCGTTTTGGTCACTTTTCGATAAAAGCATGGTTCAACTTGATCATTTGCTGACGGTGGCGAACGATATTAACTATATCACCTGGTTTCTGGAGCATATGGTACACGACACTCTTCTAATCCCACCAAATGCAAAGCATTGTCTTCTTTTCAAAACGATTCGGTCTTGCGGTCGATGTTGACGGTTGTCCTGGGTTAAACAATAATTCTCTGTAGTTTGGGTTCTCAAAATATCTCGTTTCCAGTCACAATCCGATACAAAGAAGGCTTTCTTTCATGCCGAGAAAGAAAAACTTCGCAAACCGTTTTTCGCTTTTCCATCTGTCTGTCCTTCATCTGATGATCCTGCCTTCTGGATCTTTCCTTTCTTTTGTTGAGTTTGCATATCGTCTTCTTCCACGAGTCGGCATCTTTAAATTTTTTCGATTGACCTGAGCGTTATTTGTCTTTCAACTCGAAATCACCACTTTTGAATCACCTAAACCAACGCCCACAAGCGTCATATTTGGCTTAAAACGTGACATGTTTACCATACGAAAAATATATGACGGTAACTCGAAATAGTTTAAGCATCAATGGCGTTTTGTAAGGTACTGTCAAATAACAAAATGACATAAGAGATTAGACTGTGAACCGACCCTTCTTTTCATCACCATCTCTTAAAAAAAAAATCAGAATTGTTAACCGTCCACCCGCCCACTGGTACAGCTTTCAGATTATATATTGTTTCAATATATGGCGCTAGTAGTTTTTTTTAATTAAAAAAAGTTCCATTATTTTTCCGACATACTGTGTATTTCTAACGTATTTGGATGAATATAAATATTTAAGTTCTCTGTTTCACACTCTTGACAAATTAACAATAGCACACCGAAGTATTAAGATGCAAACCTAATTACACCATTAACGTTTAAACCATTAAACAGTTTTTGGGGTAATCTGACGACCCGACCTGCATAAACAACACAACCTAAATGTCACTCTTATCTCGTCGCACAACCAAACAGTAGACGAACGCTACACTACAATATGCAGATATTTCAGGCGTTCAACTTACTATCTCTATTAAGAATAAGAATTAGCATCGAGCATTAGCGATGTCGCCCTAACAATTGCGGAATTTACCATATTCGGCGGCATTAAAGCCAACAATAAAGACGTTGGATCGAGAAATAACTTACCTTTAGCCGCGTAGATGTTACCATTGTGAAACTGTCGTCGTCGCTGTTTTGGAACGAGCGGCGCATTTACTTTGTGTTTTTTATTTTTTGGTTCGTGCTATTGATTTCAAAACGGCAGCAAAAAGTTTATATAAAATTTTGATACACAATATGTATTGTATAGGATCTCTCAAAAAGAAGCTTTAATTTTATTTTGAACAAAGAAAATTTTTGCTCTTAATTTTTTTACAATTTGAAAATATTACTCTATAATAAAGAGTTTTCCTATAAAAGTGTCAGAACTTTAAAACGTGATAGCGGCAACACTGTTTGAAATGTGAAGGTTACTCATAGACTACTGTATTCAGTATATTATGTCAATTCACCACGGAATAATACACAACACACGAATTTGGATCTAGAGCAGTAGGAGGAACTTCCATAAAACGCACTTCTGGCTTAATGGGTTTGTGAACAAATATAACTGTTGAACTAATAAATGTGTATATAGGCAATGTTTTCCTTCAGCAAGATGGTGGGACTTACCGTACTGGGACTTACCGTACCGTGGGCTACCGTACACCTTTGGAGTAATTTTTGTAGAGTTATGTTAAATATCTGATTTACAGAAATAAACGCTGAACAAAACTTGGTCTACTAAACATTCAGGGCACCATTGGAAATATACCACGCGGCATTCCACCAGACGAAGTCGAGAGGGATATATAAATGGCATTATTTTCAAAACATTATTTGTTCATAACATTATTGCTTCTACAACATAAAATAAAATAACAGGATTATTACTAACAGCAATTATTGTGCTTCATTTTAAAGCTCTGACCTTCTTATTGGACGACCCTTGTTAGTCGAGTATAACATTTTTAAAAACCGTGTAGTTTTTAAAGATTTGTTCGAAAGAAAAGAAACACGTCAGTTACGATGGATCAGCTATGAATGATTCGATGTTTTTATTTGTCCATCTTATATTTATAAAAAACAGCAGTGTCAGCAGTATGTGACAATATGTGATTACGAGCGACTTTTACATAATATAACTCCTCCATCCTTAGAAGGGCGTATAAACTTTTAAAGTTTTTATGGCCTTTAGATATTAATTTCTTTAATATCATCTTCAGATATTTTATTTTTTTATTTTTAAAATATGTATTATTGCTTTTGACCATACATACCTTTTAAATAGTACAAATAATAGGTAGAGCAAAATTGTCCAAATACATGTTTCTCATAGTAAATTGGATTATTTAACTTTTAAAACTTTTTTTTTAATTTTGAATTTGTTTTTCAAGTACTTTAATTTTTTCCATGTTTATTTTATTTAAATTGAACAATTTAACTATTTGAGTAATTTTTGATTGTATATCATTATTAATAATTACAATTTTGGATAATGGTATTGAGAATTTAGTTCGATCAAATATGTTTGTTGTTTTTTTTACTTTTGTTTTCAAAATTAATAAACATTTTTCACATAAATACTGCTACGTATTCATTTTTAGTACAGGTAATGGGTACAACTTACAACGTTCGAACATATCGATTTCCTCAATAGGGACTTTAAAATATAAATACGGCTTTTGTGTCTTTAACATAACTTTTATTTATTGGATATTTTCGATCATAAAGATATTATTTATTGAGTATTTTAATACTTTGATCAATTTTGATTTTCGCTTGATATTTTAATATTAGTGTGAATTCTTTCGGCATCATTAGCCTGGACCGTTAATTAGTCCGCGTTTTCTCCTTGTATTATTTGGCATTATTTGATTGATTTGATTGTCAATCTTTTCTTATAAATTATTAATTATTAAGCATGAATTGTAAAATTTATTTTTATAATCGGTGCTGTTTTCAATAGCGATTTTCAATACAAGATATTTTGCTTTGGATTGCTTCATTGGGCATAGTTTCTTTCTTAACAATGATTTTGCTGTTTGTCCTCCCCAATCACATATAATTTCGCGATTTTTGTCCTCCTGGTGCCTGGTCTTTTGAATAATCTTTTTTGAAGTCTTCCAATGTTCATTTGTAGAGATTTCTTGGAATATTCTGACTGAAGTGAATATTTTCGTCTTCTTTGTCGTTTGTGTAGTAAATTCATCAGGTAGACTTTGGAAAAAGACCGTATTTCGTCGTTTTTCGACGGCCAGTTAAAAGTATTTTGGAAGTTCGGACTCGTGAAGAAACATCATTTTGTGCTAGTTAACCTTTCAGTGGAACTTGAATTCATACGACTGTCAATTGTAGTATGGATTCACTCTTTCGAATTTTAATCTTACTGACTGCGCCGCTTATAGCTTGTTGGTCGAATATAACGTTTTTAAAAACCATTTAGTTTTTAAAAGAATTGTTTGTGGGGGCTGACGAAGGACACGAACCACGTCAGTTACGTTAGATCAACTCGAAGAATGATTCGATGTTTTTATTTGTCCATTTTATATTTATACAAAACAGAGCTGCAGTGTCAGTAGTATATGACGAAAATATGTGATTACGAGGATCTTTTACTTGATATATTTCATACAAAAAATAACTTTTTTTTTAAGACACTATATAGAAAAGAGCATAGCATTTTCACATTCACACACTTTCCAGATAGTAATCTATGTGTAAGAGTAAAGGGTTATGGTTCTATAAGAAATTATATTCCATACCATAACGCCTATTTCGCTGGTCCCACATCTGAGGTTGACATCTTTTCTTATAACGTTTTTTCGGTCATCATTTTCACCTAAGCAGAATAGGGATTCATCACTGAATTCCAGTATTGTAATTTTGCGTTGTCTAATCATATTTATCGATGATCAGCCGTTAGATGTACCACAAGATGGTACCTATAATGTCAAAATCCACATGATACCTAGTTGTAATATATTCAGACTTTGTTCTCCTTACCACCTGTCTGCTACAGATCGAGTTGTCAAACATCGATCCCTGGTCAGTTCAAATTCACTAAATTGACGATAATTTCCGACTACTAGTGATATAGATAGTACATTTATTAAATTATAAATCTATGCTAGAGTTAATACATGCTTGCTGAGAAACACTATATGAATCTGACCTAAACTAGACGATAATTGCATATTTATTTCATTGAATAATCATAACTTTTTTTTCTCTTTTAGGTAAGTCCTGAGTCAATTATAACAACCTTTTTAGGTAAGCAAAATATTTCTTTTTTAAAATAACACTGCACGGTAAGTTATCGAGTTAAATTAACAATGAGCAAACAAGAAATATCCAACAAATTCTAACCTTAAAATTAAAATGTTTGGAGATATACGCAATATCAAAATTTTAGACGTACTTTAACAATTATTTTTTGACACTTTTCAAAATAACATTAAGTTGAAGACGTTTGTTAAAGTGTTTCTCGTGAAAAAAAAACATAATTTTAACTATTTAAAAGAAAGTACTTCAACTTTGTTTTAGATCACTTTATTTAATAATATTTGGCGTGACGGCCGTTTCGTAGTAACAACTACAACATCGAGACACTTGAGAATGATTTATTTTCAAGCGTCTTACTTAAGTTCTTATGGTTACAAAATAACGGAAAAATCAATCAGTTAACTTAATTTTAATTTTTTAGTTGTTGGTTGTGGTGACAATTTATTTGATGGCGATGACGCTAAATTACGGCTATTCATCGAGAACATTAGATAACATTCTAAAAAAAACTAAACTACAAAAAGACTGCCTCTGAAATATATCCACAAGACTATTTATTGAAATTAATAACTAGTTTGTTAAACCATCGGAAAAGATTCAAAAACAATGCAAAAAGTTGCCTTTAAAACCAATAACAGCCTTGGAAAATATATCAAAAATTACAAAACAAAAATGATAAATCAGGGATTTAGTGTGGGTCGTGTCCAAAGACTTATACAGGACAAACAGGCAAATCTTTCAAGAAAAGAATTAAAGAACATGAAAGAAGTTTTCTGTCATAAACATAATTCGAACTACTACCTCACATCTACTGAAAGAGGACCATCGTTTTAATAGTGAATTTAAAATTCTACATATACATAACATGGCCAAAAAACCATCTAGAGAGTTTAGAAATAAACAGTCGTAAAGATGCGAAAACTCTTCTAAATGACAAAATTGACCGGAACAAATCCCCTTTATTAAATTTGTACAGACAATAAATAGTATCTGATTGTATTTCTTAAAAAATATATATTTTATTGTAGACATTTTTTGTATTTACACCTATTTTAACATCGAAAATAGCCAGTTCTGAAGAAGCTACAGTGTTAGCGAAACACGCCAAATAGTAATAATAAAGAGGAAATCTAGACAAAACAGTTTTTCATTAAACATTTATAATGAATTTCCTTTAAGTAGAAGCCAACACAATCCAAAGGCCAGTCGCGCTGGTGTGAACGGTAGAGCGGCGGCCTGCTAAAACCTCATTGGCGCGGTAATTGGTTCGATTCCAACGCTCGGATGGTTGTTTTCTTTATTTCTTCTGTCTGTATTTAGTTCCTTAAATGTTTATGATTGTTTCTCGGCAAGAGTGTCAAATCCAACAACGAATTATCACTCAGTCACGCCATTTAAAGGCTGGGTAAAGCCGGATGCCTTCTGAGAAGTGTTCTACGTCAGTCGGTAGGCTTCCTGATAGACTTATGGGGATAAGCACAAAACCAAGGATTAATAGCTTGAGGGGGGTGCTGGCCTGGGTTGTCGGTGGCTGATGACCGTGGTTCGGAACCCACGTTAAGCTTCAGATCCAGTCGCTAAATAGCTTTAGTTGCTGATGCGCCTCTAATCGTAAATCCTTTCATTTCCTTTCATCCAAAGATTTTACATCAGTTAAAATGTTAGATTTACCTTCAATTTTATAGGCAGTGAAAAAATTCACTAGTTAAAAATTCAAGAGCAAATCATAAACAAATATCATTTCAATATTTTGATGGTCTTTTCACCATCATTAAATTATTTATAGTAATTGACTTATACTAGTTTATTGTTTGTTGTGGAATTTTTCTCCATGTAGCCTGAATAGCACTTCTCAAATATTTAATTTTTGTACATTGTCGTGATTCACTATAAAGTCGTCTTGAAGGCATTCTCCAGATATTTTCAATGATATTCAAATTTGGAGATACTTTTAGTCTTATTTTCAAATAATAGGTCAAGTCCAACCAAAATGAACATTTGTCCATCAGAATATATAATTTTCTTACACTTCCCAGTCCATTACATGACATGAGTAGTTAATGCTGGTTTCCGTTGCAGTTTTTTTTTTCTAACAATATTTTCAAACCATTTTAATAATCTTTGGACATTCCTCACTCTCGATTGAACTTTAGCTTGCTCAGCAATTTCTAATGCAGTGTTACAGGAAATTAATGCGATTTACAGATTGAGATTTTGTCTCTTCCTGACAGAGCAGGTGTCCTCCCAGTTGAACGATGAGTTCCGTATGTCTCGCTGAGCCGAATCAACTTGGCAACCCATGAAAAACTTCATTTTAATCAGCGTCCTATGTTCCCGCAACTCATTCCGTCTGCGTCTAGCGAGAAAATGTATTGTAAATCTTCTTCTGAAACACGTTTGTTCCCATAATGAATCACATGTTATTTTTTTCTCTATACAAATCTGCCAATTAAACTGACGAATAACTGAACTAAACTGATAAATTGTTATAAAACATCAAAAGGATTAAAAAATATTAAATATGAACAAGTGTGTCTAACATTTTAACGCCAAAGAAAAGGATTTTTACAAATAAAACACCACTAATAGAGAATAATAAAACTTAAATTTTTGGGGTATGTCTAAAACATTTTGACACTGAGTGTATATTAAATCAATAACTGAAAATAAAAATTAGCCTCCTTAAGCACAAAGTTGTCCGATATTCCTTCAAAACATTTCTATTATCCAGAAATATTAATATTGCTAATGCGAATTCTTATATAAACGAAACCAAAACGGAAAATCCATAACAAGAAATTCCATCAAACGAAAAATTCAGATTATTTTTCTATATTCGCATCGATGAACGGTTGTTGAAAAGAAATGCCCATCCTCTGATAGACCTATCAGTTTTTATTACATTTCGATGACCTGAATCAAAACGAAGCCAATAGACGAGGTGGTCAGTGATACAAAAGGTTGGGAAAGGATATGGGAGGGTGATTTCCTGAAAAGAATATTGATTTCGATATTTCTTTCATGGTAATGTGACTGTATTCTTCGAAAAAGTTGATACTGTTATTTTTTTTTTTTTTCGAAAAAAACATGTTAGAATATTTTTTCTAAAATCAGTATTTAGGATAAAATGCTTATTGTTATTAATAAATGCTTATTATTGATATAAAATCCAATAGTCCCTCGAGGGGCGGACGGAGAGGGATTGCGCTTCGAATGCATGGGTGGTTTTAAAGTCTGCATACATTTTCTTCATTCTTCCCGATCCTTACTTCTAGGATGAATTCTATAGTTTCCTTTGCGATAATTCCCCGTACTATGTAGTACGGGGTTTATCTCTTGTTCATTCCCCCGTTTCCATTAACAGGGGCATTACCTAGCTTTCTTAGCGTAAACCCAGACGTTCTCAAATTTTTTTTAGACCACCGCCCCCTTTACAGGAAAAAAAAACTAACCCCCCTTTTTCCATAATTGTTAATTATACCAAATGTTAAAATATTGTTACACATTATCTATATCTATTTTATTTGTCTATTTACCTATTCAGAATCACAAAGTATAAATTAATTAAAAATACTATTAAATGTAGTCAAAAATTATTTATTAAAAATTTAAACATATACACACATTCCAGAGATGGTTGAGTATCTAGTGGAGGAGTGGTTGTCCTTGATAGGACAGGCTCGGTTGCCCCTCTTCACTGCCCTAACGCCCTCCAGTTGATTCTAGACCCTCTACCGCCCCCATGGAAGGCGCAGCCCCTACTGGGTGGCGATATCTCCTCCGTTGGAAACTTATGGTCTAAATCATCTGTTTATGAATATTTTGAGTTTTTATCTGAATGCTCTAGTCAGAACTTATATTTCAGAATTATAAAGCAACACTGATTTCGCAGTAAAATGATTTACCTTTATTTATTTACCCCCTGATCGTTTTTTTGTTGGATGTATGTGGTTTATTTATTTATTTATTTTCTGCTTTCCTGGTGGACTCTTATGGTCAAGCGATATTCACTCCAGGATTACTTTGGTCCATCGCCGTGCTACATTGCCTGCCCACCTTCAAGCATGTGTATTCATTGTGCCTTTATATCGTTCTCCCTATTAGTCAGTGATCTTTAAATTCTGTTAGCTATTATCTTAGTGAAATCTTTGTAAATTACAAAAAATTGGCTTATTGGATGGTAGTTTTTAACTCTTCCGGTGGTCCTTTTTTTATGTAGAAGAATCACTCATTTTTCTATAGGTATTTCTGGTTCTTTGAGGCATTTTGCGTACAATTTTGCCAGAATTGTATGCAAAGTGTAGCATATCAACTGTTATACGGTAAAGCTCCAAGAAATAAGTCTTACTATTTTTCATCGATTCATAACATTTTCAAATTAAATTTATGTAACTCCTTGATTAACATAATGAACAAAATATATTATTTTAAAGAAAACAATGTCAATCATCACAATCTAAAAGAACAACATATTATTTCTCAAAATTAAAAAAGTTTTTAATTTCATTGCCTATTTTCTTGCAATCATTTTGCTCTGACGACTGTTTTAAACCACCAAATAAAAGACGAATTTTAAGATAATCTGAAATATCACTCACGACAAATACTTCTGTCTGTTTAACCGCTGAGAGACGACCTAAGCTCAGTCACTCCAATCTGACGGCATGTCAATCACAAGACAAGCTCGGGCCTGTCTTCTGGTGCCATTTCGCATTCTAAAAGATTGTCGTTGGCAGTAATGTACGGTAACATGATGCAATTAGTTTCGGAATGTAAATAGATGGCCGACGGCATAGGTGTTTCAAATTTATCTTTTCTTAAACAGTGACGTGCATCGACCAAGTAGATATATTATTTCAATTAATTTAATTTTTCAGCTTTTTAGCATTATTAGGATATGACTTATTATATCCTAACTATTATTTTCATACACCATTTTATCTAGTGGTAGTTCTAAAGTACAGTACGTTTGGTAACAACCTACATACGATATTGCTGATATATATGGTCTGGTCAGTTGGTCAATCCTTCAGTTGCTTTCGAAAGTTCAACTCGAACCCAACTGATAATGGCTTAAGGTAGTTCACTCCTGACAATCCGAACTAAAAGTAAAGTCCTACACACTAATACAATCACACTTTTAAAGAAAATAAATATGGTCGTGTTACTGCTGTTTGAAAATAATAAAACCATAAATAATTTCAAAATGATAATCGTAAAAAAAGTATATCGCCAATGAATGACACGAAAAAGAAAATTAAAAACTGAAGACTCTCGAAACCTGTGCAGTGGTCGACGGACGGATTGTGGAACTAGATGGTCTTAATATCCATTTCTATTCCATTTTTGTCTGTTATGGTTGAGCTAAGGTAACAAAAACGATCTACTTTTTCGAAGTGTTGTGTTTTTTTTTCCTTACTTTAATTTTTAGTCCTTCTTTGTATGTTTAGTTTTTTTTTTATTTTCATTTTTATGTAGTTTGTTTTGATTTTATTTACTCGGAGCCTGAAATTTCTTGCTTCTTAAATTAATCCTTGGGTTACAATTCTCATTTATTCAATTTTCGTGTTACAATTATTACATCGTCGGTGAAGGCTGGACATTGGTGTTTTTTGTCATATATTAGTCCTGTTCAATGTCTCTGACTTCTCCTCAACACTAAATTAAACAAACAGGCAAACAACGGATCTCTTTGTCTAAAACCCGCCCTTGTCTTGAAGGGTTATGAATGTTGGCCATTTACTTTAACCAAGCTGACTGTGTTTTCTATTGTCATTTTTGTTAAATCCATCAGTTTCTTATTATCCTCTAGCTCCTAGCGGGGAACTACTATAAGTAGTGAGGGAGCTAGGGATTTCTCTACGCATAGTAAATACCAAATGCCAGATTTAGACTTGTAGTTTAGATGGGTTTAATAGACCACTTTCTGATTGAGACTTTAGTTGTGATTTGCCTGTAAATTATGTGATGCCGTCGCTAGATCATTATGGAATACCAGAACCATCGAATAAGCCTCATATATTACTATGTTTGTCAGTATTGTTCAATATATCTCAAGTTAATATATCTCAAGTATTGTAATTGCTCCTGAGATACCTTCCTAGAGGACTCAAGAATGGACACAGAAAACATGTAACTATTAAAGTAGTCGAAGTATAAAGTAATTATAGGTTCTTTTTAAATGTACACTGAAAGTTTGTGTACCAGACCTTTTGAAAGGATTATGCAATATCTAGAAAAACTACAATGTTTCCATGTTTTTTACGAAATCCAAATTAGTGGGATATGATGATTATTGCGAGCGGAATAAATCGTAATCAGAATACGCCATATTTGAATTATTTGCTGCTTATCAGCCTAAAAAGTCACAAAACTCGACGCAATCACTTTACGTCATCTTTGGCTAGTAAATGCCTACTTTTCTTCTAACACATCGCTAAAATTGATGAGTTGCTATTAACAGCAGTCTTAATTGTTTTACCGGGATATAAGAACTCGTGATTCAAACTACCTTTATAATTCCACCAAATGCAAGTGAAACCTCGTTTGGGATGATCCTAAAGAATCCACTTTTAATTACCTCTAATGATTTTGTGCGGAAACTTCCGTTTTCGACAATTTTATGGTAAGTTCAAAGTGAATGTGCTGTCATTTCATTCAGGTTTGTGTTGTTTTTGAGCAGTCCACATTTTGGATCTTATCATCAGTTTGTGTAGAGTTTCATTTTGAGATATTTTAATTGTGTTCGTTTTATCTGTATGAATGAAATCTTTTTGACGATATTTTTAGTGTAATCATTTTCATGTAATATTAACTAAAACGTTCCTTCCATATGCTTCCAATGCACAAATCATTTCATTGAATTTACTGTCATTTTGTATTACCAATGTGACCACTAGGAAATGTTAATGTTACGTACATCAAACACGACTCATTTTATGACATTAAACATAAAAAATATCAATATTTTAAAGAAAAGAACGAGAAAAAAAATAACTTCAATTACATGAAATTTTTATAAAAGTTATTAGCAACAAGGAAATATCCAGAAAGACAAAATTAAAATTATTTAAAACAATATATATATATATATATATATATATATATATATATATATATATATATATATATATATATATATATATATATATATATATATATATATATATATATATATATATATATGTATATATATATATATATATATATATATATATATATATATATATATATATATATATATATATATATATATATATATATATATATACCTAGAACAGAGATAGTTGTGTTGGTGAGGACACCTTTATCGAATGACGGACGGAAGCGGAATGACTTGGGACAAAGTAAGAAGAGAGAAAAATACTAAACAGGACGGGCTCGAAAAGGGCTGGCAAGGGACAGAAAAGAATGGAGGAAGTTAATACAGACATCGATATAGTTTAAAAATGAAAACACAACTGTACCCTACATCACTATGTGGAAAAAGTGTGGGTATAATACTATATATATATATATATATATATATATATATATATATATATATATATATATATATATATATAGGGTTTTTTTAATAAGGGCGATGTTGACAGTCTGTGGCGGCCATGTTATTTTGGTGGCGTCTGTCTAACCTGTTGTTTATTATTCAGTCACTGATGCCAAATCACCATAACAAGTTACACGGTTGAGCAGCAAGTCCAAGTGATAAAACTTTATTATCAAAATGAGTGTTTATTACTGCAAACGTTGAGCCCATTTTACTGTAGATGCGGTAGCCCCTCAAAGTCAACTGTCCAACGTTTAGTGACCAAATTCGAGACGACCGGTTTGGTAAACACTCACGTCACTCACTTCACTCACGCCAAAGCAACGCCAGATGGGCGGAGAACATCGCCGCTGTCCGTGAAAGTGTGCAGGAGAACCCGAGGCAGTCACCCAGGCCATCGCTCAACTTCAGCCGGATGTATGCAGCAGAGTGATTGAAAATTTAACTACTCTGATCCGTGCCAGCGGGAAAAGCCGCGGCGGAAATTTGAACGATTTTATATTTCACGCGTAATGGCATACATGAGCCTTTTAAATAAAAATGTAATTAATACCGAATTTATTTAATACCTCATACATAACTTGTTTTATTCCATTTCAACATCAACCCGTCCTTATTAAAAAACCCTATCATCATCATCATCATTATCAGCCCGTATCGATCCACTGCAGAATGAAGGCCTCTTCAGCATGCTTCCAATTTTCACGGTCCTGGGCTTTCGGCCACTCGGGTCCAATACACGATGTTGTCAGTCCATCGTACTTTCAGTTTTCTTCGCGGACGTTTGCGATCAAGCGGTATCCACTCCAGTCCAGCTGTCGTCCCATCGCCTCGCTATATGGCCTGCCTATCTCCATTTCAATTAATTTACTCTTTCAATGAGGTCACACACTTTCGTTTGTTCCCTGATCCATGTAATGCCAAGCCATGCAATGCTCGTCTTGTAATGCCAAGAATACATCTTTCCATTCCTCTCTGTGCTACCCAAAGTTTTTGAATTGACTGCGACGTGAGTGTCCAGGTTTCACTTCCGTATGTTATAACGGACAGGGCGCAATGATCTAAGACTTTTCTTTTCAGGCAAAGTGGAAGTTTGCTCTTAAACACTATGTTGAGCCTGCCAACATATATGTTTTTAAATCATTGCCGGTGATGATCTGTTTATTCTGTGAAGAGTCACGACGTTTCGCCAAAATCTCATTTGGAATTTTCAAGTGTAGTTCGCTTCGAGTGAAGAGTCCAACTGACGAAGCGGACAACATTTGAAGATGCCAAATGAGATTTTGGCGAAACGTCGTGACTCATCACATTTATATATATACATATAATTGGTGCGTCTCTATATGATCGTGTTTGTGACCGATTGAGGTCATATTCCCACAATATATTTGTTTTGTCAAGATAATAGTTCATAACTATGTTAGCATCCGACAGGTGACGCTGTAGTCAAGTTATTAACAAATTCTTTATTTATAGAACGAAATGATTCATATTTATTCAATATGACATCTGAACATCATTTCTTTGTTATTACATCATTATCTGCGTTAATTTACTCGACATTTTCATTATTTATTGTTAAAAAAAAGGAATTAATAAAAATTATTAAAAAAAATACATAATCAAAATAAGAGGTAAATCATTTAAATAAATATATTGAAAATCACCTAGCGGAAAGGGCAGAAGAACGTCTACCGGGCCAGCTAGTATATATATATATATATATATATATATATATATATATATATATATATATATATATATATATATATATATATATATATATATATATACAATTTTTAACGCAGTCATTTTTTAGACTGAAACTTGGATACAAAAAAAACAATAACGAAAAATGGTTACCTAATATATTAAAAAACTATACATGTTTTATGGCCCTTATGTATTTTATATCCCTACGACTATGGTTTCTTGCCCCTCTAAAATTAACATCACTGATACGTGGTCCCGCTGGCAAAATATGCGTTGTCCAAGGAAGAAACAAAATTAGAATGCCCTAGAGGTAGACAAACTGTGTTTTCCGAATTTTAATTGTTCCAAGAATGCAACGAAAACATTTTGATTGGGGAGACTTTGGATCTAGCGAAGAAAAGACTAATTAAACAGCTTGTTATTTTTCAGCAACAAAGCCACTAGGCAAAAGAAAGGAATTAATGTCTCCGTTCGACTCGCATGTGTGGCAATTAAATCATTCTGTTAAAAATAGATTGATAAATAGGGTAATTACTTTTAGAATATTTTTGCTCATATAAGTGTTTATTCTTCCCAATTTCGAAATGTTTAAAATAGTAATAAATCGAATTCCTTTTATTACAAAATTTCAGTAATATGACTAAATCACACAATACTGTAACATATTTTTTATGATTAAAAAACAAAAAAACAAATATTTTCATAAATATGCAAACTTTTTCAGTTATATATCATTTCATTGGGATTGGCTCCTTAAATAATCGGTTTTAATTATATAAAAATTACTTTGCAATTGATCTACAAAATATCTTGTATCAGAAATGTGAAACTAATCAAAAACAACGATGATTTAAAGCATGATATATTCAATGAAAGTGAACTTATAATAACCAGTGTTGTTGCGTCCATAAAGAGTTTTTTCAATAAGTGTGTCAGAGCTTTGAAATATAACAACGTAAACCAAGCACTAATATTCTTGGAAATGTAAATATGTCACCGATAGACTTCTGTGTTCAGTACATTATATCAGTTCACCATGCAAATAGACACGATTCAACAGTGTGTAGAAATTGATTAGTGATATATTAGGAATTGGAAGTTGGAAGGCGTTCTCTTTTTTATTTATGGAAATGTCTGCTCAACAATTACAATTGTTCTACAAGACAGTGTTGTAATGAAAGTTTTAACATTAGCATGTCTGTCTAAAAACAAATCTATTTTAAAAACATATCTTGAGGTAGTTTCCTGTTCAGTCTTGTTAGTATGTTCCTGCATCCTAGTTGATAATGTTCAGTGCTGGGAGATTGCTCTAGCCTCTGATGAAAGATGATCATTCGTTTTTTAATATACTCTAACACTGTTAGTAGATCGAGTTTTTGGTTCAGTTGTCGATTAGTTACGTACCATTTGGCATTCACAGCTATTCGTAATATTTTGTTTTGAAGAACCTGCATTTTGTTTACATTGGTAAGCGATACGTTGCTACAGATAACGCATGCATAAAGGATTAAAAGCCGAATTGGTGATTTGTATAGCAATAAGGTACATTCTGTTTTTAATGAGGATTTCCTGTCGATAAGCGGGTAGAGTTGAGAGAGTCTGACATATCCTTCGTTGAACTCAACAAAGCTAATTATGTGAATTATCCACGTTAATCTGGTATCCAGGTATACACCCGGATATTTAACAAGTGTACACCCAAATATGATTCCAGATTTATTATCCAGGTATACACCTAGATATTTTATTCTTGGTTTGTTTTCCAAGCAATTGGATGTTAATTTATGTGAATTATCGGGGGGTTATTGATTATCCTTAAAGTAACAATTTTTGCTGCGCACTTGTCTGAATTGATTTTTAAATTCTAGTTATTGAGCCATCATACAATGGTATTTGTAGCTGCTTGAAGTTTGGTTACCGCAAGTTCAAGATTCTGTTCCTTAATTAGAATAGCTGGGTCATCTGCAAACATAAAGAGAGAGGCTTCTATTTCTGGTATGTCGTGTGTATATAGGTTAAAAAAGATTTGGGCCAAATATACTCCTCTGTAGCTCGCCGGTTTTGAGTTTTTTAATAGTTGATGTTGCGTTGTGTATGGATGTTTGGAAGGAAGAAGTCATTTATATATGAAAAAAGGATGGGTTTTAAATATTCTGGTATCTTAACCGTTGTTATTTTATGTTTTAATTCACCATGCCATACGCTATCAAAGGTTTGAGCCAAATCTAAGAATATGATTACGAGTGTATTTCTTGTTCTCTCTGTTAGGCGTTGGAGTTGATGAATGACACGCGAATGCCCTTGGAAACCAAACTGGAAGGTTGGAATTATGTTCTCGTTGACAATCGCATGGTATTTGTCGTATATAATTTTTCCAGTGAGTTTAGCCATTTTAGAAAGGAGATTTGTTGGCCTATAACTTGAAATTAATGTGTGAGTTTTTCCTGGCTTTGGGAGAAGTAAAATGTATGTATGTATGGAAAATATTCCAATTTTAGATAAGAGTTAAAATGTGAACTTAGGTAGACAATCAGCTTTTTGCTTACATTTTTGAGTATTATATTCGGTATTTGGTCGTGGCCCGGTGCTTTTTTAATCGTTAGGGTTTTAGTTACTGACATTATCTCCTATGGCGATGTAGGTTTGATGTCTACACCAGCTAGTGGTGTGTTGGCTTTCACTTAATTTTGTATCAAATTTGCAAAGGCCTGTTTTAAAACACTGGTTTTAAGTGGTCATCAAATGCCCAAATCTAATGCATCAAATTTCCCTTCATTGCTATATAGTAACGTATTTTTAACCAGAAGAGATGGGATTTCTTCCGATTTTCGTAGAATTTTCTATAAGGCGATCTATTAGGTGCATATTCTTATAACGTTCACCATTTATAGTAACATCATATCCATCATCGTCTCTAAAAAAAATAAGGTTCTATTACTCCTTTAACCCAACAACCACACCAAACCAAAAGAGATAACTCCTTAGTCACTTGAGGATTTTTATCGGCCCAAATCCAGAAGTGATATTTGTTCACTTACTTCACTTAGAAAGCCCAGTTCGCGAATGTTCGACGCAGGTGAAATGAATTGACACAATGTACAGAACACAGCAGTCTATGTGTGACCTTTACATTTCAAGCAGTGTTGCCCCTATCACCTTTCAAAGTTCTAACACTTTCATTGAAAACATATAATAAAAACAGATAAACTAAAAAACACAACCGTATTTTACAAGAAAGTTATTTCTTCAATTAAAATTGCATTTAATATTTACGGAATATTTTTTTTTAGTTCTCTACTTAATGCTTCTACCCTAACTTTGGTTTTTAATTACTTTTATATGTAAAATTTTACTCATCTCAAATCATATCCTTGTTAGTATAGTTGCTCTAATGTACCATAGTTAAATGTGTAGCCGGCTTAGGAACATAACTTTCAAACGAACAACAAAGACTTTTATACCGTAATATCATTTTGAATCCATTCTTTTACATTATTCAAATTCAGCATTGTGTCTTTAATACCCGATGCATAAAATCATTATCACATGTTTCAATTGAAGTAGAACAATAGCTTGTAAGCTTTAGTTGCTTCAGTTCAATCCGGAATGAATTCAGATGCAAATTCTAATGTAAAATAGGCCAAGTTGTGTTAAATTGAAATCTCAGTTGCTATGAATGGCAAGGACATGATAGTGTAGGGTTTACTTTTATAATGTTATGAACAACAATCAGACTGAACTGAGTATTTATACTTTAATATTTGACGCTTTAAATGAAATATTATAATATATATATATATATATATATATATATATATATATATATATATATATATATATATATATATATATATAGGGTGTGAGGGACAAAAATTAATCAACGATTTTTTGCATAATTTTAAGGAAAAAAGTTCTTTACAACAAGGGTCTAAAACCTAAGGGTTATCGAAAACAGTTGCTAAATCTCCAATCAAAAAGCTATGAAAAGAATTAACATTTTAAGCAAATATGTGAAAAAGCCAATTTGGCAAATATTAATTTGTTATTCTTTAATAAATAAACTAATGAATATTGTTAAAACAGTTTTTTTTTAATTAGGAATCGTACACTACATCAGCTCTAAAGGATATAGCAATGTCGCAATGTTACCATGACAAAGATTTCAAAATTGCAACAAAATTATTTCAGTATTTTTTAGTTTGAAACACTAAATAAGACAAAAACTATTCGATAACAGTATACAAATTTATTATTAAATCATTTAAGATAATTTATTGAAACTTTTGTATTATCACGATTTTTGTGCGATCTGATTTGGAGTTAGTCTCTTTAGAAATTTCTTAGATCTATCTCTATGTATTATATTTATATGCTGATATGAATGATTATTAAATACATTATTATATTAAATTCTTACATCGAAATGATCCTCAAATCAGAAGAAAATTGATGTTGTTTTAGGATTAACACGTCGTACTGCTAACTAAACAACTAAATACATTATTATATTAAATTATTACATCGAAATGATCCTCAAATCAGAAGAAAATTGATGTTGTTTTAGGATTAACACGTCGTACTGCTTGGAAGCATTTATTTCGATGTTTAACATCTTGTCGCACATTTAATAACATTTTTTCGATTGAGAGAAGTTGTTTTTATAGTATTCATAGAAAATTGTACGAAACTGGATCGATAACTTTTTGGATTGGACATTTTAAATATATTTATTAGTACACTGATGATAATAATAAGAATAAATTGATTAAAAACTCAAACACTCGTATGTAACACTCTTGTAATGTTGAAGAGAATTAAACATTGTGACGTCACACGCGCTTGTTTTTTTTCGGGAACTATTGGCGCGTCATCGGTACTATTGATATAACTTTTAAATTATAATGAAAAAATAAATAAAAATAAAAGGTATACAACTTAGCTGCTCCCGTTTTTATTTCAAAATTCAAGGCTTTATTGTAAAAAACTGGTTATACATTTATGTTTCAAAATATTGTCCATCGTTGGCCACTACTTTCTCCCATCTTTCAGGCAGCATTCGAATCCCGCGTTGAAAAAACTGGTCATCTTTTGAAGCGATCCACGAATCGATCCAATTTTTAACTTCTTCATAAGACGATCGAAACAGGTGATAGTCAGAGGAAGTAACGTCTGGACAATACGGCGGGTGGGGTAAGACTTCCCATTTCAACGTTTCCAAGTATGTTTTGACCACTTTCGCAACATAGGGCCAGAGCATTGTTATGCTGAAAAATCACTTTATCGTGTCTTTCGCTGTATTGCGGCCGTTTGTCAATGCTCGGCTCAAAAGCATTAATCGCGTTCGATAACGATCCCCTATGATTGTTTCAGATGATTTAACGGCTCATAATACACTACACCGAGCTGGTTCCGCCAAATACAGAGTATGATATTGCAGCCGTGAATATACGTTTTGGCCGTCGGCGTGGAAGTGTGGCCGGGATATCCCCATGATTTTCAACACTTGGGATTATCGTAATAAACCCATTTTTCTTCCCCAGTCACAATGCGATGCAGAAATCCCTTCTGTTTTTGCCTTTAAAGCAACTGTTCACAAGCAAACAAACGGCGTTCAACATCTCTCGGTTTCAACTTGTATGGCACCCAATATCCTTACTTCTGGATTATTCCCAGGTCTTTGAAACGTTTTGAAATTGCTTGTCGAGTGACTCCCAATAATCTTGTCAACTCTTCTTGACTTTGACTCGAGATTAATTCTTCTATTGGAACCTTCGGTGTGAAACACTAAACTCGAAGAGATTTACCATTAAACACCAAAGCACTTTTTTTTTACACTTCTTGACGCACATTTCGCTAAGTAATACCTCTAATTCTTCATCTTCAAAAACTTTCGCTCTTCCACCGATATACCCTTCTTCGACATGAAAATCATCGCTCCTGAAGCGATGAAACCACTCACGATACATTCTTTTACTCATAACGGCCTCATCATAAGGTCTGAGAGCATTCGGTGAGCTTCAGCCGCAGATTTCTTTCTATTATAGAAATAAATTAACACCTTCCGCATATGTCCAGAATTTGTCTCATAAACAGACAGTTTTCATCGCTAATAACTTTATGATGTAAACACAAATTGCCTACTGGTGTTATGGAGTTATGCTTACAAGATTCTCAAAGATAGTGCATGACCTCTATGATGTGTTTATTTCGATCCACTATTTGCCACTTACGACATCTATAGGAAAACGGCTGGATCAAAGTGGTTATATATTTTTGTTTATAGTTATATATGTATATATATATATATATATATGATCGTAACATGGAGGTATATATACATGATCGTAGCATGGAGTCGATTATATGGCGGCATGCTTCTAGAGGTATTCAAAATCAAGCTAAAGATAAATACACGCTAAAAAACACAGTGAAATGTACTTTACATAAAAAATATAAAACGACAATTTTTCGTTTTCTCTATTATTAGGATGTTTTCGCTTAAATTCACCTTGAATTCCAATAAATGTTATAACGTAGGCAGACCGTTGAAACAACATTATTTTCAAAATATGCCGTTAATGCATATTTATTACTTGTTTAAACTAAAATAAATATCACTGGATTGCCACTTGTAGTGGACAGAACTTTATTTTTGTCTATGCTAAATATTCCAATGAACTAACATTATATAACAGTGATAATGCAATATATAAAATTGAATCCATTCAATGAAATACTGCAATTGAGGTAATATAAATAATATCAGATTTTAAAATTAGTTTCTAAATATTATATGTGGGCAAAATTTCAATTAAAACGAAGAAAATCTCGTTCATTCCACACCGTGTGACTCACAAAACCTCGAACACCTATAGAAATTGTCCCCTTCAACCGTACTCGATTCCAAATTCCGCACATGTTTCATTAATTTTTACCCTCGAATGGCGCAACATTAAATTGCTTTTCAACCCCCCAGTATTTGTGAGGGATTAAGTATTTATTACGGGAGCCTGTTTGCAATAAATTCTGTCATATTTTGCATCAAGTAAAATGCGAAAAGTTTTAGGTCTGACCGCTGTAAAACACCATATTTAAATTTGTAACCGGCTTAGGGACATAACGTTCATCTTGTCCATTTACCGTTGCGGTGATAATCCAGGAATGTTTAACCTCATAATTAATGGTCCGTATTTCGAAACACAAATAAAACAAAAAGTGTATCTTTTTTTCCTTGATCTGGTTTTGATTTCATTCTAGCAATGTTACAGCATTATAGCGTCGATTATTGCGTTAATGAATTTGATATATATATATATATATATATATATATATATATATATATATATATATATATATATATATATATATATATATATATAAAACAATGGCAAAATTACACTCAAAATGCCTCACAGAACAAAAAGTACCTGACTTATGGAAAAATGCAGAAGTGATCCTTTTACATAAAAAAGGAGCATAGGAAGATTTAAAGAACTACCGTCCAATAAGCCTCCTATCAGTAATGTACAAAGTTTTTTCTAAGATAATATCTAAAAGGATATTAAAAAAAACTGAATGACTCATAACTAAGAGAACAAGCAGGATTCAGAAGTGGATTCAGTACAATGGATCACATCCAGGTTGTACAACAGACTATAGAAAGGCACAACGAATACACAATGACACTATGCTTAGCTTTTATCGACTATGAAAAACATTTGACTCCGTCTCAAAGCAGGCTATAATGAATGCACTGCTTAGGCAGGCGGTAGACAAGGATTGATATATGATGGAGCTACAGCGACAATTCACCTAGATGTTCTTGAAGTGGGAATTAATGTAGAACGAGGTGTACGGCAGGGTGACTCTATATCGCCTATTCTTTACTCGGCTTGCCTTGAAGAAGTATTCCTTAAACTGGATTGGGAATTGGAGGGTGTAAAGATCAATGGTGCAAACTTAAACCATCTTAGAATTTCAGATGATATCGTTCTCCTTTCACAAGACCCAGATGAGCTGCAAAGACGCATACAAGAGCTGCAAAGGGCTGGTGAACCATTTAGGATTTCGGTGGAAGGGGATAACGCCCGGGAAGTGGAACGGCGTGTTAAATCTGGCTTGCATGCATTTAGCAGGCTCAACATAGTGTTTAAGAGCAGACTCCCACTTTGCTTGGAAAGAAAAGTCTTCGCTCAGTGCGTCCTTCCCGTTATGACATATGAAACCTGAACACTCACATCGTAATCAATTCAAAAACTTCGGGTAGCGCAGAGGGGAATGGAAAGATGTATGCGTGGCATTGCAAGACGAGACAGAAAACCCTGCGCATAAATCCGGAAACAAACGAAAGTGTGTGACATCATTAGAAGAGCAAAACAATTGAAATGGAGATGGGCAGGTGATATAGCGAGGCGATGGGACGAGAGATGGACCAATGCAATTCTGGAGTGAATACCGCTTGATCCGCAAACGTCCGCGAAGAAAACCTAAAGCCCGATGGACGATGACATCGTTAAGTATGTTGGATCCGAGTGGCAAAGAAAAGCCCAGACCGTGAAAAATAAAAACATGCTAAAGAGGTCTTCATCCTGCAGTGGATCGACACGGGGTGGTGTTGATGATGATGATGAAGAGGAAACCACCATTGCGATGCAGATAAAGCGGAGAGTGAAGTTAAGTATAGACTCAAAGTGACTAGTTCTAGTTATTTGAAGATTTGAAAAGTTAGAAATGCGGCGGTCAGTCAAAATATTGCCAAACTTGACAAAACTCAGGTCCCAGGCTTCACAAAAGTCTGATCCTCAGTAAAACCTCAGGATATCCTGGCATCACTTCCAGGCAATTCAAGCTTCCGAGTCAGTTGATCGCAAACAATGGGAACTCTATCTTTAGACTACAAGTATGCAATGCTGCAACTTTAAACTACAGACCAACCAGCCTCGTCAGCTCCTTTTCACATATAGCAGAAAACTCTGAACCTCGTCTCTGAACCTCGTCTCTTCATCAAACAATCATAGAGGCTGGAAAAATGAATCAAGCTTTCCTTAGAGCATCTACATGCCGTTTTTCTTGAGTTGAGTTTCTTCAGTACGAAAGCATTCAATAATGTATGGGATTAGGGTTTCTGGTCTTACAGCTTCTATCATTCGAGCTCGACTAATAAGATCTGATCGCAGATCTGACCTGTACGGGGTTATGTAAATCATTGATTTACACCAATAAATCACAAACACTCAATGGTCTTAAAACCAACATTATTCGTGTCATTGCCGAAATGAATGCCGATTTATGTGGCAAAGTGATCAAAAAGTGGTATTTCAGAATAGATTTTTCATTCAGTGATTTACATCAACATTAACCTTGTATCTGAAACACCATCTATCCTGAATTTCACTTTGTGTAATATTTGCTGATCTTAGGTCCTCTTTAATTGCAGCAATCCATTTAATTATTTTTACTTTAGCTCTGCTCCTATTTTCATAAAATTCGACTATTTGTCTAGTTAGCCTACTCGGATTCATCCGTTTTATGTGTCCGTAAAACTTAAGTCTTCTTTTTCTCATACCGCTATGTATATCTGGGTATTGTTTGATTTCATGGTTTTCTTGAAGTCGGTATGTTGTGCTATTTATTTGTTTGGAGCCTAAGAATTTTCTTTCCTTCTTTTCAATCTCCTCGATGTCTCTCTTTCTATTCAAAATGGGCGTTTCTGCCCCATATAGACATTCTGACAAATAACTGTGTTATGTCTCAGTCTTTTTAGATATGCATTTTTTGTTGAAAATATGTTGTGTATGCCTTAATGCAGTTTCCATTTTTTTACATCCATCCTTATTGGCCGCTTTTTCCAACCGGTTTTCCATGATTATTTCACCCAAATATTTGAATTGAGAGACTTGTCTGATGTTACCATATTTTGTTTTTAGAAATTGTGTTCTTAATCTGTTGCAGGTCATGTATTGTGTCTTTTCAAAGGAAAGTTGGAATCCTACCTTTTCTGCTGTTTTTTTTTAGGATTTCAATCCGTTAATATATCTTGAGTGTGCCGTTAATATATCTTGAGCCAAAATTGCTAGATCATCAGCAAACGCCAGACAATCAATTTTGATGTTGGTTCTCCCCAGTTTAATGGGCTGGTTAATATTCAGGGCTGACTTTTTTTTATGCCACTCCTGTATTACTTTTTCTAGGACACAGTTAAATAAGAGTGGCGAGAGTCCATCCCCTTGTCTCACTCCAGTTTTAATTCCAGTTTTTGATGTTGAAAAAAAATATTTTATATATATTATATAGATTATATATATATATATATATATATATATATATATATATATATATATATATATATATATATATATATATATATATATAAATTGATATCCTATACCGTGTTGTTTTTATTCCAAATTAAAAACATATAGCTCTTATTTGATAGCCCTTGATATTTTTTTGATTATTCATAGTTCATTATTATTAATATTACATTTCCGTTATCTTCATACATATATGAATTATTTATTATTATTATTATTATCCTTCTATCCATTACTCTTTTTTTTCACTTCTTTTTAAATATCTTCCGTTCTTATCCAGTTCAACGCCTTCTCTAGATTTATAAAACATACATGCATGTCATGCATGTCTTTAATTGTATTTATGACTTTTTCGCTAGTTTGCCTGATTATAAATATTAGGTATTATGTACTTCTTCCCGTTCTAAATCTACATTGGGTTTCCTTTATCGTCTCTTCTGTTTGAACCCTCATCCTTTTTTCTTAGATTCTAGTAAATATTTTTTTTGTATAGTCGATAACGTTTTTCCTCTGTAATTTTCGCATTATCTTTTATCTCCTCCAGTGACGGTTCGTGAGGGAGGGCGTTTGGGTGCCGCCCCTACAGCATTTATCACAGTAAATAATTTTTCAGAGCAAAACACCATATTTTATATATGTTCAGTTTATTTCCTTTAACTCCTTTTAAGATATTATTAATAATTAGAATCTCCAAATGTAGAAGAACGTCTCTCGACCCATCACACCAAATAATGTGTATAAAAATTCCATCCTCTCGCCACAATTTTTACATCGTTGGTCGGACGTTTACCTCCAGCGACCGTACGCCACCGTCATCTTATTTCGTCGTTGGCGTTACATGTTTTGTTGGTTGCCAGAATTCGGGGGTTTAACTGCTTTCTAAAACATGCGATTTTAACGTAGATTCGCTGCGACGGAGCGTATCGGTAATTAGTTTTAAGCGCTGATTTAAAACAGTTATAATGACTAATTTAAGTTTGGAGGCGAAAGTTGAATTAAAAACTAACGGTCGTCCCACGCCCGTGTTAAATTTAAGTCAAGTTCAAAAATAATGTAAAAATAGCAAAAAAAAAACTTCAGCAGCATTATTTTCTTCTACGCTCTCCTACTTTAAAAAACCCACGAGCCGTCACTCATCTCCTCCTTTATATATATATATATATATATATATATATATATATATATATATATATATATATATATTGACAATATGTTTTCTGTATTTTACTCAATTGTTATTGTTGTACTCTTTATTATCCCATATATATTTCATCATTTCTAAAGTTATGTTGTCTCTTTCTTGTGTTCTCTCTCTCTTCTCCTATTATTGTTGGTTATTTGAAGCATAAATACTCAAAATTGATAAATGCGAAAAGTGGTTTGAGTTCACGCATGTCACAATGTTACAATGTTCAATCATATATAAATATTAAATATTGTTGCGTTGAATTTATATCGATGCTTGATCCAAATAAATCATGTTATTAAAATAAAAACTTAAATTTCAGAAAAGGTATGTAATGAACCGCAAAGTGTATTTGCGGTACGTGCACTTCCATTAATTGCAAGTGATACTTACAAACTTAACTAAATTAGCAATCTAATTTGCCTTGTATTATGTCTCTTAATTTGAACAGTATTGAAGGCAAATGTGCAGGAAAATCGTTATGAATGTTATAAAATATTTTACCGAATCAGTTTTCTAAATTATTTGATCTCATTTGAATCGTATTCCAACAGAAATAATCTGCTATTGTTTCATTATAAATTAAGCATTTTAAAAACACGTATCTTTTCAGGCGAATAAAACGTGCCTTTTGTTTTCTCGCCCTTCACGGTATTATGTCCAATTATCGCTAATTCCACTTAAGATAATGCTCGAAAATGCTGACAAAAACGGCCGTATCTGCATGGAAAAAGTCAAATGTTAGCGAAAATAAATGACCCTAGCGGAAAAAATATCCCCTTGGACTGTTGACATGGAAAACATAATGATCTTTCGGTGGGGAATTCTAAAATATCGGAGCCTTGATGTCTGCTGGTTTTCTTTACGACCATTTGGGTCATTTATCACTTGACTATAAGTTTTACACCCCTTAAGTCAGACGTAGGATAGGACAAAGATTAGCACAGTGTTTTCTACAAGGGAAAACGGTTTTTGTTTACGTCCATGGTTGATTTGTGGTTCTTTTCGATATTCCGGACTTAGAAGAAGATTCTTCATCTATTAAAGATGAATGTGATTCTTTTATAAAATGCAATATTACTAAGAGACATTATAATGTAACATTCAGTTAAATTAGTGAAAAAATCATTTAATTCGTTGCATTGAACCATTATTGTTGTACATACGTTATACTTGTTCTCTACGAGGCACTAAATCTTGTTTACATTTGAATCTAAAACAAATCTAAATCTTTATATTAAAAATAAATAAATAAATATCTAAATAGTAAAATAATAATATTGTTTTATATTAAAAAACAATTTAACATCTTACGTCTAACCTTTACTTACAATTTGTAAATCCTTATTATAAAAAATTTAAACTTTACGGATTCGAGTGTAGGTAATAAATATCCAAAGTCCTATTTGGATATCCAATTTTTTTGAAAATCCTGTCGAAAGTGGCATCTTGCACCGGCGAGGATTTACATCGATACAAACGGCTTGACCTATTTGAATTATTTTTTTTTTGTTTTGTTCGCTCTAATACAGGAGTGGTTAAAAAATAGGGAAAACTTAAAAGAACGGCTGAAAAATCGAAAAATTCAAAATTGGTAATTTAATATGGAAATCGCCACTTTATTTTGTTTGAGGTTTTCAATATTTTAAAATTCTTATTACCAAATCTGAGTGACTCTGAAACGACAATTCCGTGTCGTTTTATAGTATTTACTACAATGCCAAGGAGAAGACGACCTGACATAGGTCATCGAAGTCAGTCGACAATGCAAATATGCGACGACCTACCTCACATGCTAACCGCACTGATGATCAGCGAGCAACAGGTAATGATAATATGTCGTATTGGTGTGTCCCAATCGCGTTCGAGAGTGACTGAAAATGAACGACAAGTGGATAGATTTAGAATGAAACGAGTCCGTGCACATCAAACACAACAACAGCGAGCACGACACAATCAACATGAGCGATTGCGCCGACGCAGTGCTCCCGTGAACCTGGAATGACCGGCATTCCTTTACGATCCGGAAATCGATTACGGTGAGGACAGATCAGTAACAACTGGAGAAAAGTCAGTCGTTTGTCCATATTGTAAGGCGTTGAAATACAGAGGTGAATCTCCTGGATTGTGTTGTGCGGGTGGAAAAGTGAAATTGCCACAATTGGTCCCACCACCAGATCCATTACGCTTATTAGTTTCTGGGACGAGAAGTGATTCTACCCATTTCTTGGCCAACATTTTATTCCGGGACAGTTGTTTTCCTTCAAATCAGTCAACACAGTTATGAACCAGGACAAGGTAGTCAACTATCCCACATAATTTCTGAATTCGCTGGCATTGTCTGGACTAACACCTCACAATTTGCAATTTAAAGTAGGCTCAGTCATCATCATGTTGCGTAACATTAATCAACCTCGACTATGCAATGAATAACGCCATCGAGGCAATTATAACATCGAAGAGGATGTTTTAAATCTGCGTATCTCGATGATTCTACTTGCCATTCCATTTTAAGCGGCTGCAATTCCTCGTGCGTCTGGCCTTTGCGATGACCATAAACAAATCACAAGGCCGGTCGTTGGAAGTTTGCGGAATTAACTTGGAGTTTCCTTTTTTCGCGCATGGACAACTATATGTCGCTTGTCGGAACATCATTTTCGTATATTTACGGACAACACTATATTAAGTGTATACAACACTATATTAAGGTATATTAAGCGGACAACACTTGAAAATGCCAAATGACACCCGGAATGATCATGTGTCGTAGATGTTCGCTAACGAGGAAGGGTTCATAAAAATTTACTCATAAGAAAAGTTGGGGGAAGCAAAAGATAAATTTACACCTGTTTTTGAACTTTAAGTCCATACTTGACAGTCAAATATTTTGATTGCTTTGGCTTAACACATAAAAACATAACTAAGAAAATATAAAATATTTATAAAAATATATAATATATAATTCTGGCATATATCAAATATATAAGGGACTTGAATAAGTTCTTGAATAGTATCATCATCGTCATCATTAGGCCTTACGGTCCTGGGCTTTCTTTTGCCACTCGGGACCAATATATCTAACGATGTCATCAGGCAATCGTGCTTTTGCTGTTCTTTGCGGATGTTCGCGAGTAAGCGGTTTCCACTCCAGGATTGCCTTGGTTAATTGGATTGCCTGTCGTTCATCGCCTGGCGTGCCCATGTCCATTTTAATTGTTTTACTCTTCCAATGATGTCACACACTTTTGTTTGTTTCCTGATCCATGTGCAGGGCTTTCTGTCTCGTCTTGTTTCCATTCCCCTCTGTGGTACCCGAAGTTTTTGAATTGATTGCGATGTGAGTCTCCTGGTTTCACTTCCGTATGTCATAAGACTTTTATTTTCAGGCAAAGTGGGAATTTGCTCTTAAACACTATGTCGAGCCCGCCAAATGCCTGCCAACCACATTTAACACGCCGTTCCACCTCCCGGGCGATACCCTGCTCAATTGAAATCCTCTAACCAAGATATATAAAGTGGTCCACAATCTCTAAATCCCTTGTTGTACTGAATCCACTTTGGAATCCTGCTTGTTCTCTTGGTTGTGCGTAATTCAGTTTTCTTAATATTATTTTAGATATCTCAGTGAAAACTTTGTACACCACTGATAGGAGGCTTATTGTATGATAGTTCTTTAAAGCTTCCCGTGCTCCTTTCTTACGTAAAAGATTCACTTCTGCATATTTTCATAAGCTGAGTAGTTCTTATTGTCTGTTCTTATTGTCTGAGGCATTTTCAGTATAATTTTACTAGTGTTTTATGTATAGTTCGACCACCAGCTTTTTACATCTCTACAGTTATACTATCCTTTCCTGGAGCTTTGCCATTTTTCATCGAATCTATAGCCTTTGCCACTTCTCTCACCAAGATATCCGGCACTTGTTCTTCAATGGGCATTGCTGTTCTTGCCTGATTCTGGTCCTCATATAACTTTGAATAAAATCTTTTGACAACCTCTAACATTTCCGTCCGTTCGAGGCATATTGTACGATCCTCGCCCATTAAGGAAAATATTTGTGTCTTTTTTTTTCTCAGTTTCTGCTTAGCTTTGTAAATTCCCTTGTTTTCTTCCAGGGTTTTTTTCACTAGCTGCATGTTAAATCGGCGCGTTTCCTCTCGAATACGTTTTCTTATAGTTTTCAAAACTCGACGTACGTGACCCTGCCAAAAGGACTATCTGCATTCTTCATTGTCCGGCATTTTTTCATTAAATTAATGGTTTTATTGCAAATTTTTGACTCTTTGAAACATTTATCTTCTGGTGCTATTGAAGTCGCCATTTTAAGCACATTGTTGGCGATTTCTTCGTATTGGTCTGTAATTTCCATCTCCTCCGTGTCTTGTAACACAAAGTTCGACAAAGCATTTTCAACATCTCTGCTCCTCTCCAGTAGCTTCCCAGAATTAACTTTGCCCCATTTTGATCTTATCATTCTTTCGCGTTCTTTTCGGCAGTTTATCCTAATCTTTGCTCGTATCATTCGGTGGTCACTTCCTACATTAAAATGGTTAAGGATAGTACAATTGCAAAATATTACTTTATCGTATTGTTACTTGTATTATCAATTGTACTTGTGAGTCCAGATGGACTTTTCCATGTCAGTTTTCTATTGATCTGATTTCTTATAAAACGAATTCATAATATAGAGTTCTTGTCCTTCGGCAAAGTCAACCAGCCTGTCACCTCTATTGTACCGCTTACCATTTCAATATGGGCCAGATGCATTTTCACCAGTTCTTGCTTGTGCGATTCTGTCATTAAAGTCGCCCATCAGAATTTTATACCTATACTTCTCTTTGTCTAAAAGTTGGACCATATCATCATAAAATTCCTCAATTTCCTCTATGGCTTATAGTTGGTGCATAAGCTTGGACGATTTGAACCTTAAACTTTTTATTCCGCTGAATGACGCATTGGGCTAATCGGCCAGATATACTTTCATATTTGACTACACTGTCTTTCAGCTTTCGATTGAGGAATCCAATTCCACCACATCGCCCATTCTCCGTACCTCGGGTGTAGAGTATATGACCAGTTGGTTCTAGTTGATCAGAAGTTCACCGTAGAATGCCGGAGTTATATAAACAGTAGGTCATAAAAATAATGGAATTTAAATTAAGAAATAATTTAAAGAAAATTATTAGCGCCATCTACTGAAACAATGTATAATATCTGAAAGCTGTATATTATCGATAAAACGGGATCCCATCATTAGAATTGATCAACGGATTATCATGTTATGACAGTACCTTTTGTTACCTCATCACAAAAACGGGATGGAACAAAGTTTTGTTTGAAGTTCGGTAAAACTTACAGAAACATTGTTCCTAAATCATTGCGGATATCGATCCGTTCATTCTGTGAAAGGTCATGACGTTTCACCAAAATCTCCTTGGCATTTTCAAGTGTTTTTCGCTTCGAGGGAAGAGTCCAGTCGTTGGGTTTTTGGTGATCTGTCTGATCATTTAATAATCTAATATTGGTTACGAAACTATAGCCACGCAAAGTTAAAAACAAAATCAGTGATAGATAACAAAGTAAAAAATTTGTCAATATGTCAAAAAATATTCCAATTAAAATGTTTTGGTTTCGTATTTGAAAAAGACACTGTGTGTTGAGACAATTGTATACAAGTTTATAAATAAAGTGGAAATTTAGATTGTCAGTAATTTAAAATCTCAGTCCGTTTATTTAAAATAAATTTCAATCAAGTCTCGACTACCTCAGTTAAATACTTTATTTGTATTTAAAATTTATTACAACGGTTAACTAAAACTATGGGAATTAAAATTATCTAAAAGTTTTGATATCAAATACGTGGCAATCGTTCAACGTGGAGCTTTAAATAATAATTAAATTTTTTGCTTTTTCTATGATCGTGCAAATGATAAACGATTCACTCACTGACGTTTTAAACATCAATTAGTGAAATAAAAACTGTATTTAATCTTTGGGTTTAAAAAAAATCAAAGAAAAAAAGCTGCTCTGTGCCGTAAATATAGGCACGCAATAGTCATATAAAATGAAAGCCGCCAATAAATTTATTGCAACAGCTCTCAGTCGGATCCAGCCGCGCGCCGCGTTTCATTTAAGCATCATTATTATCAATTCGAATGGTTTAAAATGTCAAAACTGAGCAGCGCCAGTTCGTGTTCGAACGGTACGCGAAGTTACGAACTATCCGACCGATTACAAGGCCGAATGTAGATCTGAAGCCTGTTTGCGCTATTATGTTTGACAGGTTGAATGACGGAGATCCATTCTAATGCGAAATTCATTATTTTTTCAATCGGTTCGTATACAAAGCGCATTGTTTCACGTGACGCTGGCGTCGAAGAGAAAGTATGTTTTACATTGAACAGAAACTAAGCGCTTTCAATGTTTTTTTCAATTATTCTTGCTTATGACCACGATTTATTTATCAAAAGAAATTCATCTTTTATTAATAATTATTATTACTGATTTTTCTGTTTTTGTCTTAGCTTCCTTGAGATTGATGTTCAGCATTCATAAAGTAATTTCCAAATTGAGCGTTTTTTTTTCTAATTCTTGAATTAAACACAGAATTTGCGTTGATTTCAATTACTTTTTATTTATAATAGATTGCATTGTGTATGACATTTAAGCAAGAAAGACAATATCTGCCAAATGGACTCATTCTGCAACTCCACAGACGTCCACTCTTTTGTCAAAATTTTGGATGACATTTTGGCATAACCGTGGCTCAATCTCACCAGTGACTCAATAATTTCATCCTTCAGTTTAAAAATCGAGTGTGAATTGTTCTTATAGACCTGGCTTTTCACATAACCCAAAAGGAAATAGTACAACGGTGTCAAATATCATAATCTACCAAGAACCATTGGCCTCTAGGCCAATTAACATCACCGTTTCTTGTAATAACTCGCCCAGTATTTTTTTCTCTCAATAAATCAATTGTTTCATTAGGAGCATATCCGCCAGATCAATATTATTCAATTCATTTCACAAAAATCCAGTTCATCTCATGATATTAAACACCATTCACAGTTACAGCTTCACCAGCAGCTTTCTGAAGGAAATGCAGCCCAATTACACCTTCTGGCCATAATGTATACCAAACAGTCACCCATTTAGGATGTAAAGGTTTCTCATGAATTAATCGTAGATTTTTCTCACCCCAAATAAGGCAATTTTGTTTATTAATAAAGCCACCAATTTCAAAATGTGCTTTATCTGAAAGGATGATTTTTTGAGATGAAGAAGAAGAAAAAATCAGGATTATAGTCGCGATCAACCTCAGGGTCATTTTACGATTTTCTGTAGCTTTATGTCTGTAATCTTTCATGGTGCTTAATGTTAATAGATTTATTTTGGCCTAAAGTCAAATTCTACTCTAACTGGATGGTTGATCTCATGTGTTGAGTTACTAGCGAGTAATGGTATTTATAAGAGTACATCTTTGAGATTGAGGAGCTGTTCATTATTGAGGCTCTGGACAATGTATCTGCGCATTAGTTTCCTTTTACACCTTTATAGCGTGGGCATCAGGCAAATCTCAATAGATCACCTTTGACCAGCATGAATCAGATGATTCATGAGAAGAATCATCTGTTTGTTCTTTGATCCAATTCACAAATGCACGACGCTTTGAATGATTCAGTGGATTTAGTTCCTGTGTTATTTGAATTTTAAATGCCTTCAGAGCTAAAGCCTTTCGTAAAATACGCCATGTGGTGGATTCACTGAGTTCAAATTGTTGTGAACGTCACTAATGGAAATTTCTGGGTCTTTTGATTGTGTGCGCTAAAGCTGCTGTTTGGTCTTATTCTAAAAGAAGCTATTTGGGGGTTACAGTCCATTGGTTACAGTCCATGGATTGAAAGTCAGACTCTTGAGAGGAAAAGTGCTGCCATTGCATACAGAGGATTCAAAGGGGATCACACATATAATAAAGTTGTCGAAATGATAGCTGATACACATTCAGAGTTTGATTTAAAGCCAAAATTGTGAAAACAGTAACAGATAATGGATCAAATATGGTAAAGGCCTTCGAAGTATTTGGAAAATCTGAGTCAGATATTCTAGCCAAAAATCCTGAATATATTTCACATGAAGAAGATTTTAAAAGAACGCCACTCGATGAAGATAATGAAGATGATGATTTGCTACCAGATCCTTCTTCAGAACCCAAAAGTGATGATTGCTTACTGCCAGCGACATGAAAAATGCGCTACACACACTTTGCATTTGGTTAAGAGTACAGATTGGAAACAAGCAAGACTGAAAAACCATTTTTATAACAAACTGCATGGCGCAGCCTTAGCAAAGTGCCAAGCACTCTAGAGGTTATATGCTGGATCATCAAAAGCATGTGGAAAATATTTGGAATGGGCAGAGAAGTCACCAACTTCTCGATGAACCCGATGGAACTCTTATTAGAATTGGGCTTTTGAACAAAATTTTTTTTTTTTCATAAATGGAAAGATCATATATAAGTTTTATAACAAAACTATTTATATTTTTATTTTTTTCCTTATAATTAAAAAGTTATATCAAATTGAAAATACATTTTTAAACCTAGTACCGATGACACGCCGACAATTCCCGAAAACAATCGGAGCAATTTGTGACCTGACACAATGTACCGAAGGCCAATCGGTTCGGCTCGCGGCAATTCGCCCTCTTTCTGAACAGACGTTCCAAAACAATCGGAGTTTCGGGTAAATAAAACAATTTATCCATCTTAGTCATCGCTCTATAGGTTTAACCTATATCTTTGTTATTTAGGCTTTCGGTGCAATTTTCGACGTTATTCTCATATATCTTTACATAAGATATGGAGGCTCAAAGGTAAGTTTAGAATGAAATGAAATCAGATTAGGGTTCCTTTTGTTTTTTGTATTCGTTTTTATAACTTTTATTTATATTATTTAATTCATGTAGGGATAACAAATTTAGGGTGCCAAATTTATAAGAATAAGAATAAGGAATATTCCTGTGTGTCCGCAAAGAATCTAGATATAGCAACACAACTGAGGGTAGTAACAATAAAAAAGCCCCACAGGATCGTCAATTTTATAGGATAGGAATAATAATATTCAAGAATTAGACAAGAACAGACAAGAACAAAATTCAACTATCGATTTGGATGATAATCGTATATGAAAAATCTTATACTTATGAAAGTTTTACAGGATAATCCATTTTGTAGATGGTCGAAGAGTACAGAAATTTGTATGATCAGTTGGATTAACACCAACTAGTTAAATTAAGGACTAGCAAAGCAGTTTTCCATGAAATCAAAACAAACATCTGAAGGAGTATGCAAAAAAAGAAAAATAAAAAAGCAAACCTACTCTCCAAACAAAAAGTAAAGAAAATGGTATATTTATATTCTAAACAAAAAGACATTTAAAGTATTTAGTGTTTTTCAGGATTTTGGTACATTTCATTTATCGATTGAACATATTCATTTGATAGGGTATGTAGGGTAAACATAGGTTAGAAATTTATTATAGGCATTGACGACTGATAGTAGGCTGACAGTAGGTTTTCCAGTGGGTAGATTTTAACAGGAGAGTCCCACACTTTGATTATCAGTTTTCCACTAAAAAAAATGGTTTAGGTGCCTTCTCTTATTTGGGAAATCTCTGGCTGGTCATGCATTACAGTTAGCAGACAGATTTATTTATATTTGCAAATATTATTACATCAAGAGTCTAATGTGGTGGTTTGTAAAACATGTAAGGTGAAAAATCGCCATCGTTTTAAAAATAGTGAAAACCTTAATCAAAACAATAATGGAGTATGGGTGGGTTTTTTTAAAAATATTGGTAATAGAGTTTAGTGTGATGGTTTGAAGAATCTATGCGGTTTTACAAGTATTGCAAACTTCAATGAATACAATGAAACAAATATGTATATAATTTTGGGTAGTGATTATTTTATTCTGAATTGATTATTAATGTAGTTTACATATTATAATCTACTGTAATATATTATCCATATTATCCTAGATGGGTGAAGTTTTATGTATATTTAACAGTGTATTTTTATTGAAATAAAATTAGTGATTTAAACGGTATATATGTGTTTTGTTTTTCGAATTATGATTTATATAATTTTTTTTGCTCAAAAAATAATTACAGAACTAGAAAATATGTTTTGGTTACTCAATATTTAATATTTTTGTTCACTGGGTTTTGGATCTTCACTTCTCCGATAAACTCTACATGAGTAGTGTTAATGCATGTTTACAACCACCTGTCATCAAATATATACAAAATATTACTATTTATAACATTATATATTTTTTTTTGAGTATCTGTTACCTGCTGAAGCTGCACAATCGTGACATTGGGTTTCTTGGACTTTTCTTCATTTCTCATTAATAATCAAGGTAACTGTATAAGCTTTACTCCGAACGTTATGTTCTCAACATACACGTCCTTTTACCGTGCAAATACCATTTTTGCATTTAAGCAACAAAATCTATAGCACTGTCACCGTAACTTTCTCGTGACACCCTACAAATAGTTTAATTATATTTAATAGAATTGAACCGAATGTCATTCTTCAGAAAATCTGTGACCATCCACAGCGCAGCAGTGTGTGTATCCACAACAGGTATATTATCAGAATTAACCTTTATGAACCCTTTGTCACACATTACTGAACTAACTTAGTAATAAATAATATTTTATTTTGCATTTAACCAACAATAATTTTGACAGTAAATATACAAATAGAAGCCGTTGATAGTAATGATGTGAAAACATTGATATTTTGACGTTACAAACATAGCAGGCAATCGCGGCGCATTTTAATTCATTAATAATTAATTGTAACAAGTTTTTAAAATGTTTTTCGCATCGATTATTAATATTATTTATGATAAAGTTTTAAAATAAACTAAAAAAATCGATAATTATCTTTTATTCAAAAACCCAATTACATAAAAGATTTTTAGCAGTGCAGGAGCGTCTTAATGAAACCATGAAAAACCTTAAATTATCTCATTTTAAGGACCATAAAATACATTTTTTATGTAAATATGTGAACTGACATAATGGGATAGAGGCACCTACTGCGGTTGTCTACTACCAGAACTAATGAGAATCCTGCATATGGTTAAATGTCTTAAAATGGAAAATCTTAAATATTGCGGCACTTTGTGAGATGTCACCGAAGAAAATCTAAGTATTTCAAAAAGTTTTTGCAGTTTAGGCCTGCAGCAAATGATGCGATATTAGCCTCAGTGTCCTATCCGTTTTTTAAAATGAAATGGGTACCAAAAGTATCTAAAGAACATGTAAAAGAGCTTATCCTGATTGAAACACGGCAAATTAATCCATCACAAAAAACACAAATCAGAGGCTTTAAAGATCAATGGAGAAGACATAAAAAAAATACAAAAAACGAATCTTATTACATATTTTTAAAAGACTCTGATTCCTCTAGTGGTAGTGCCTCTAGTGGCAATAACACAGTGTCTACTGGCAGTACCGCTGACTTAGAAACACTTCAATATCTAAATAATAAGAATATTTGCCTAAAAAGTTTAAATGTTTATCCAACAATAAAAGAAGTGTTTTTAAAATATAACACCTGTTTGCCGAATTCCACCCCTATGGAGTGACTCTTTTCTTTCGGGGGGGAATGATAATGAGACCCCCTCAAAGAAAAATGAGCGATCAGATGTTTGAAGAACTGGTTTTACTTAAGTCTCATTTCAAACCTTAAAGAACGCCTTGTAGAATGTAGACAAACAAATATGTTTAAAAATAAAAAAATATATTATGTAAAAAAAAAAATTACTCTGTTTCCAACAAAAGATATACAAGTTTTAAATATATTGGAAATTTAGACATAAGTACCAATTCATTTATTCTATATTTTTAAGTTCTATTAAAATTCGATTTTCATTATAACAATGTTCAGTTGGCGCACCCTTAATTTTACTCAAAACTCTTCTATCTATCCATTCTCTACGGTATTTTTTTTGTTGTAAATTATTTTCACGAATAGAAAAACTAAATAAAACCTCCGACAACTTATCATTTCGACTTCTTAGGTATTTTGACGTTTATAAATTGGCCAAGTTTTATTATTTCTTACTTTTTGATAAATTACATTTTTGGCAGATGTTTTTATTTCGTTATTCAAGACCGGAGAGCGTGAAGAGCCTCATTCTCGTATTGTGTCGTCCGGAATTCGCCGCGAAAAAGACAGAAAATGTGTCGGAAGTTGGAAAAGCGGCAGCTGAAAACAAAAGCGAATGCTTTTATTTACCGAAGCATCGGGATGTTGACGTTTCAAGTATTTTTTTTTTAGCGAGACCTTCCAATAAGGGGATTTGGAAATCACTTCATGGATATTTTATAATTTATTTTTCTCTTGTTTGGAAAAAATATTTTGTCGATTGCCCATTGGAAGACCCATTAGTTTTCAACATTAATAATATTTTCAATTAACTGCTTATAATTTATTTTATGGGCACTTTCGGAACTTTACATTGAAATTATCGATATGTGAAACAAATGTTTTATCTTTAGCAATGTCGCCCATTTATATTGAATGGAAATATTATGGATAAATTATCAAACAAAATTGATTACTTCTTTGATTGTTATTAATAGTTGATATTCGAATTTTAGTTTTTTTAATTTCAAACTTACAATAAATTTTTCACTCGACTTTGTATGCAGACTGTGTTATGTCACTCTATTCCATCCATATTCGTCTTCAGTTTTAGTTTTAAGTCATTTGATGGTCAGCAGCAATTATTTTCGTGAACCGAATATTTCTAGTGCATTCTAAAAATGAGTAACAACAGTTTTAAACAAAGAGCCACATTAGCTGTGGTGTCTAAAGCGCCAGCCTTACGATACAGCAGGTAATGTGGAAAGGGTTCGATTCCCGTACTAGGCAAAAAAAAATTCTAAAAATTCTTGTGAATGTTTCTAGGTAAGAGTATAAAATCTGACAAGGAATCACCTCTCAGTCACACCAGTTCGAGGCTGGGTAAGGCCGGATGCCTTCTGAGAGGTTTTCTACGTTGGTCACTCGCCACTCGGTAGGCTTCTCGAGATACTTTCGGTTAAGTACAAAACCAAGGATTGATAGCCCGAGCGGGGTGCTGACCGGGACTTTCGGTATAGCCTTCTCAATTGCTGACGCGCCCCCAACCCCAAAACTTTACTTTACTATAATTTGAAGCAAATATGCGCTATAAAAATTTCTTTATATTAGACACAATGCAACAGAAACTTTTGCAAAACATCAGTGGATATAAGGAAACAGTGTTTTAGCATATGGTGCCGGTTTTGAATTGGTTTAACGCATTCTCAGAGACTCGTTTGAAGATGAATCTCGCAGCGAAAAGCACCCAACTGAAAGGTGTTGATGAAAATATCAACATAATCCTATATCTTGTGCATTCTGATGGTTGGTTAACGATCAGGATGATCATGGAAGAGTTGAATTTGACTCACACAACCATCCATCAGATTAGTTATCACTCCTATTCGCCCGATTTGTGGGTTGGCCAATAAGAGTGCCAGAGCTTTGAAATGAGAGACAATGATAACTGCACGTGATAATCCGGTAATTATTCTGAAGGAGAAATAATGGTATTATATTTTGAGAATAATGTCGTTCAAATATTCGCCTCGGTTTCCTGTGGAATACCTTTTGGAGACCAAGTTTTTGATTGCTCTTTAATACATATCGCATGGTATATTTTCAATGGTAGCCTGAATGATTCGTTCTCGTTCAACAATTCCTTGAAGTTCTATAATTGGGTTAATTAACTTTATCATAAATAGTATTGATAATCGACGCGACGATAATCGATTAATTATGAATGAATTAAAATTTATAAAATTTTAAAAAATCACGTGCCTACGAACACGCCGCGATTGGCTGCCATGTTTGTGACTTCATTATGAAGTGTTTTCACGTTAGTATTGTCAACGGTTTCTACCTGTATATGCACTGTCAAAATTATAGTTGGTTAAATGCAAAATAAAATATTGTTACTAATTTAGTTCAGTAATGTGTGACAAAGAGTTTATAAAGGCTAATTCTGATAATACACCTGCTGTAGATATTTTTAGGGTCACCGATTTATAATATTAAATTATATTTTTATTACAATAACTTGATGTTAACTTATAAAAACAACATTAACTAAATTTGTTTTTTAAACGTAATTAGTTTAATTTTAAATGAATATTAATAAATTTATGTTGATATAGGTTGACATAGGTGATTGTAAAATCACTTATGCTGCATCAATGATAACAATAGTCTGTAAAAGGCAACATATTGTGATTAATAACTGAAATAATCAAACTCTCGTATTCTTCAAATGGCCCATTCTATATGAATATGTAGAGCAACAATCCGTTTGCATTCTAAAACCTTAGATTGTGATAATTTTATACCAGAACTAATCGAAGGCGGTTTAATTAATTCTACATTTTAATCCTCTAGAAGTGAAACAATATTTTTGAATACAGTGGTAAATATACATAATAAAACGTTCCCCAACGATGATAATATGGATAATATATTACAGTAGATTATAATATGTAAACTACATTAATAATTATTTCAAAATAAAAACAATCACCAGCGATAATTATATACATATATGTTTTTATATTAGTTTGATTATTTTTATTGAAGTTTGCAATACTTTTAAAAGCACACCGATTATTCAAACCACCACTCTAAACAACAATATTTTCAAAAAAATCCACCCATACTATATTATTTCTTTAATTAAGGTTTTCAGTATTTTTAAAACGATGGTGATATTTCGGCTTATATATTTTACAAACCACCACATTAGACTCTTATTTTAATAAAGGTAAAGTGTTAGGGTTAGAGGCGCATCAGCAACTAGGCTATTTAACGACTGGACCTACAGCTTAACGTGGCTTCTGAACCACGATCATCAGCTTCCGACAAACCCAGGTCAGCATCCCCCTCGGGCTATAAACCCTTGGTTATGTGCCTACCCATAAGTCTATCAGGATACCTACCGACTGGCGAGTGACCTACGTAGAACACTTCTCAGAAGGCATCCGGCCTTACCCAGCCTTTAACTGGCGTGACTAAGTGGTAATTCGTAGTCGGATTTTACACTCTTGACTAAAAACAATCACAAACATTTAGGAAGTAAACAGACAGAAGAAAGAAAGAAAAACAACCATCCGAGAGATTCGATTCCAGCGAATCAATTACCGCTCCAGTGCAGTTTCGGCACAGCAACGACAGGCCGCTGCTCTTACCGTCCGCACCAACGCGACCGGCTTATTTTAATAATATTTGCAAATATAAAGACACATTTCCCAAATAAAAGAAGATACCTAACCCATTTTTTTTCATGATTTTCATGGTGAATTGGTACAATGTACTGAACACAGCAGTTTATGATTGACATTTAAATTTCAAACAGTGTTGCCGTTATTAAGTTTCGAAATTCTGACACTCTTATTGGTAGAGTAACTATGTACTTTCAACAAAATATATTTTTCATTTATCAAGAATCACATATCTTTTTAAAATATTATATAAATTAATTCTTAGAATACGAATGTAAAAAAGGAATACGAGAACTATTTAGATTGTATAGGCTTTATATTTTATATTCTTGCTGTGAATACATCTAGAGATTACTAAAAAGGAATAAAACAATTTTTTACTTTGTTATCTATCACTTTTATTTTTAAACAAAATTATGTGTGACTATTGTTTCGTAAAACGATTTTACATTCTTAAACACTACTTCAAAACTAGTTTTAACTGAACTAGTTTAAAGTTTAACACTACTTTAAAACTAGTTAAAAAAAAAAGTAGTTTAAACTAAAGTGTTAAAGTAGTGTTTGAGAATAGAAAGTCGTTTTACGAAACTATAGTCACATAAAATTTTGTTTAAAAATAAAAATGATAGATAACAAAGTAAAAAATTGTTTCATTCCTTTTTAAAAAATGAACTACCACAAAGTAGCAGACAAATCAATCAATAATTCTAAAGATTATTATTCATATTATTTCATTGGTCCGTTTTATTTTATCCATTTGGGTAAACACTTGTATATATAATATATTATAAATGACGTCTAAACGAATTTAAAAATGTTATGAGTTAAATTATTTAACATTATATCTAAATTGTATCAGATTATTGATTAATTGCTTTAATTTATAGAGACATGTCTTAACGGTAAGTCAAGTGAACCGTCATATTTTATTATAGAAATAATTAATCTTTCTACGATAGTTGAAGCTATGTTACATGTTCAACATCAAGAGTATATATTTCGTAATCACATCTAGTATTCAGATATCACATTTTATTTAAACATATTATTCAAAAATTATTAGAAAAAGTTCAATTTTATTTTTAATATTTTATATTCTGAATTGCCGTAAGTTTGTGTTAAGCAAAACTCGAAGAGATTTACCACTGAACACCAAATCATTTTATGCCCATGACGTGATCAAAATTGGGACTGCCCTGTTGCCAGATTGTGATTAAATATCATAATCTTACTTTAACGAATCATTTTTACAATTTAAAATTTAATAGCAATTAAAAAAATCAACGCTAATTAAATACAAATTAATAAGTAACTAAACATTATAATACATGTTTGAAAGTATTGCAAGTGTCGTCGATTTAGTACCTCTAGATAGATTCAGCTTCAGCTAGAAGCATACGTAAAATGCTTCCTCCAAAAACCATCGGCATTTTTTAATATTTGTAGGGATATTAAAATAAAAATATTATATAATTACCAATGATATTTATTGATATATAATATGCCAGTATACAATACAACAATAAAATATCTGCGTGCACTTATATTTTCATTAAAATATGTTCAATCAAGTATATGTTGTCTGTCATTCCATTTCATTATTTCATTTACTGTAAGCTTGATTTTTTTTTTCTTGATCAAAACTATTTTTCTTTTCTTCATATAACCTTTCGAAAATTTTTACGTTTTAGGACAACAGTGGAAATTTCAACTGAACCTTAAGGCTGTACTCAACCTTAAGGCTGCGGCAACAAGCTAAAAAAATATGTCTTAAACTAAATATATCCAAGTATTAGCAATTCACTTAACTTATCACTCTAACAACTGGAAAGGGTTATAATGGACCATTTTTATATCGTTCTTGTTCAAAATAGTTTGTCAGGGATGCTACTAACTCTTGACAATGACTATTTAACTGATTTGGCATTTTGCAGGCGCTACTCTGACAATTATAACACTGGAGTAGTTCTTAAAAGAAATGTTTTCGATCGTAAGGTAAAAAATGAAAGTAAACGTTCAGATAGTACATATTGTATTATCTATTTATTTGATAACCTCCAAACGTATCAATAAATATCAATAAGAAAAATGGGAAACTCGACAACATCGCATATGCTGCCAACCAAATACTATAATTTCAAATTTAGCGGCTAAATTTGAATTTTTGATTGTTTTATTATTTAATTTATGAAGTGGTATTTCTGCTGTTCGTCAATAGCGTCATCGATGACTTGCAATGGTTTTTGTTTTGTACAGGCTATACATATATATTTGTATAAAGAATATATTATCCATTTTAGATATGGTAGAAATGAGAAATTCTGTGTAGATTTGCAGATTGCACATTTTTTAACCATCGACAAGATATGCAATGGAATATTCGAGCACGAATATCCTGCAAACGTCTTGAAATATCGATATTGGCCAAGGGTACGTTTTTTACTTGGGAATTATGACTCTTCTCTATTTTGAAGTCAAAATATTCCCAGAAGTCAAAAAAATATGAGCGAGTCAGTTCCTCACAAAGTAGGTAGCAAGCACCCTCTAGAATCTAGGGTCAAGCTAGTACCAAATTCGGATTTGTCGCTTGTTTTTGGACGTTTTGAACGTGATATATTCAACCGTTTTCAAATGATCTCAATATTTCGAAAATTTGGTTTCAACACCCTGTATCTTTTTAATAACTAACATTTGGCAACATATTTATTGACTAAATTCTCTTATTTTGATATCTACTATCATCAGTTGCTCTATGGTGGATAAGTTATGGAACACCCTGTATATATAACATACTTTACGTCTAATGTAAGTAATGATAGATATTAGAATTGTACAACATGGTCGGTTTTCTTAACTAATCATATAACTCGTTCTACAGAAGTATAAAATATGATAGAGATAACCCACAGGTCACTCAGATATCCTATCGGGACATGCAGAATGTCCTCTCGAAAGCGTATAAGTTGATCTATAATAAACCAACCTACTATATTTAAAAAAAACATTTAACAAAAAATTATTAAATATAAAACCATCTGGACAGCCAATAATGACAGCTGCCACAGAGAATTGTATAATTTTATTGCATAGTAAAAGAAATAAAAATGTGTCATAAAAGTATCAAAACTTTATAATGAGGCCCAGTGATAACTACAAGCGAGAATCCGGTAATTTTTATTTTATCTTGAAAAACAAAAAATAAGTCTGTTTCGAAAATAATGTCGAAACAATTTTCGATAACTCTTTCACATAACACATCGGCCAATAAGTTGAAAAAAACATCGTCTTTATTCATCAATACATTCTCCTTGAAGAGCAATACAATCATTTCAACGTTTTTCAATCAATTTCTACGTCTCTGATAGAATGATTTCTCTTTGCCTTCAAAATATCCTTCAGTTAATATTGCCTGCCGATGATTGTGTTTTTGGTCGCTTTAGACGGCTTTCACCGGTTGCTGTCCACTCAGCTGACTGCCGATTTGACTCTGGTGTGTAGTGATGGATGTTTCATGCATTGTCACATACCGCATAAAAAATCCTTTTTATTTCGCTTAAACAGCATCAAACATTTCTCAGAATCATCAATACGTTGTTGTTTTTGGTCAGCTGTGAGGAAACGCGGTAACCATTTCTATAGCAAAATGCGCATTCCCAAATGTTAATGCAAAATAGTGTAAACACTTTCGTTCGATATTTTCATGATATCAGAACGGTTTTGCGGAATTATTTTGTGAATTTTTCTGATGTTGTCTGGTGTAATCACATCATTTGGATGTACAGAGCGTTCAGCAACATCCACGTTTGCATTTTCCTGGAGCAGAGTCCGGATAATGTTTATCAAGCCATTGTTTTGCTTCCACGGTATTTCTTCATCAATAAACAATGCTTAATTATCAAACGAAATCATTTTTTTTTTCTTTTTTGAAAATAATAAAAGTAGCGTCACTTAAAAGACAACAACTCAGAAACTGCATATTGTCATGAAATTTTGACACATGACATTTGAAAGCTGGCACAATCGACCACTGGTAAGGATTTTTTGTAAGTGATGCTATCTATATATCAGGCTGGGTTATACCATGCGTTATATCGCATGGTATACTTTCAATGGTGGCCTGAATGGTGCGTACGAAAATTGATAGGAGTATATTTCTGTAAACGAGAAATTTAACATAACCCCATAGAAAATAATCCAAGGGGGTGAGTTTGCATGACCTTGATATATCAGACTGAAGAGTTATTGACCGATGTGTTATATCGCATGGTATATTTTCAATGGTGGCCTGAATGGTGCGTACGAAAATTGATCGGAGTATATTTATGTTAACCAGAGATTTAACATAACCCTATAAAAAATAATCCAAGGAGGTGAGTTTGCATAACCTTGATGGCCAGTTGACATTACCATTTTGCGAACTAAGTCGTCCAGGAAACTTTTCTTGGAACAAATCGATTGTCTGGTAAGATGTGTGAGAAATCGTACCATCTTTTTGAAAAAAAACATTGTTTATATTCAGATTTATCAGTTCAGGCTAAAGATATTCTGTTAGCATATTCCTATAACGTACACCAAGTAAAACAACTTCCATCATTTTCTTCAAAAAAATAGGGCTCTATCACCCCTTCAGCCTATAAACCGCACCAAACACTGATGAAGAGGTTACTTCTGAATTACTTGACGACGATTTGTGTCAGTCCAAATCATGCAGTTGTGTTTATTCAACCCCAGTAAGCCAGAAATATTAAATATTATTTTTCACCCAAAGTGACGGTCACCTTCCAACTTCTAAATCCTTCTGAATCACTTGAGGATTTTTATCGGTCCAAATCATGCAGTTGTGTTTATTCAAACCCAGTCAGCAAGAAATATTAAATATTATTTTTCACCCAAACTGACGGTCACCTTCCAACTTCTGAATCCTTCTGAATCACATGAGGATTTTTATCGGTCCAAATCATGCAGTTGTGTTTATTCAAACTCAGTAAGCCAGAAATATTAAATATTATTTTTCACCCAAAGTGACGGTTACCTTCCAACTTCTGAATCCTTCCGAATCACTTGAGGATTTTTATCGGTCCAAATCATGCAGTTGTGTTTATTCAAACTCAGTAAGCCAGAAATATTAAATATTAATTTTCACCCAAAGTGACGGGCACCTTCCAACTTCTGAATCCTTCTGAATCACCTGAGGATTTTTATAGGTCCAAATCATGCAGTTGTGTTTATTCAAACTCAGTAAGCCAGAAATATTAAATATTATTTTTCACCCAAAGTGGCGGCCACCTTCCAACTTCCAATTTCAACGTGCTATTGAATCGTATCATATCTAGTGGTGAATTGACAGAACATCTTGAACACAGCAGTCTATGAATGGCATTTACATTTCAAACAGTGCTGCTGCTAATACGATTCAAAGTTCTGACATTCTTATTGGAAAACTGTTTATAAACTCGTAAGTCAAAGGACAAAGTACATTTTTCGATTTAACAGAAACACTGAACTAACATATATCCATTCTCAGTGTTATTTTAGTCAATTCATTAACTAGCCATGTTTTTGAATTTGATGACTTTAACTTTGTAACTCAAATTCACTATTCTTTTTCTTTTCGGTTCCATTGTTATTTAGTCGTAAAATGCATCGTTTTGGTAGTATAATTATCAATAAACTAACGGAATATCTGCGAAAGCAATAACGTTCGCACTAGATCACACGCAATAAAATAATTATTATTGCCGTGAATTACCGTTATTAAAATTCACTGGTGCGGAGCGTTTTCATTGTGAATTTATGTATTCCGGCCGAACAATAGAAACATACGAGAAAGACGGAGTCCGGATGAAAAAGGACAAAACAGATTTCGATTTTAATTTTGATTGAATTTTAAACGTTAAACAATTTCCGATTATTATTATGTTAGTCAATGTAATTTGCCCCGAATATTGGCAATTGCTAAATATATACATATTTACAAATATATACGATGCATTAACATTTCGGATTAATTAGGTTGTATTTAAATTATTCACTATCGATAAATTTTAAAAGATACTTTATGTTGTCTTTTATGGGGCCTTCTGTAATACATAAAATAATACATATTTTTTTCTTAATTTTACCTCTCTATTAACTGTCAAATGAGGTATTTTCCTAAACTCGAAGAGATTTACCACGAAACGCCAAACCGATTTTTTTTTACTTCTTTTTTTCGCATTTCGATAACCGATAATGTTAACATCATCAGGAGATGACTCAATCTATGCTAAGATGGTTAGCCAACGCGCGTTTAGAAGTTGAAAAAAGTGATTTGATGTTTAGTGGTGATTATATGTTCGAAAAGGTTTTCGCGGTCGGTAATGTTAAAATTGCTAGGTTTTCGGATAGGACCGCGTTTTAGATTTGTAAAATCTCGATGTTTTGGCTTCTGGTGTTGAACTCTGAGCAGTAAGCCGATTGAGGCATCGGAGCAAATCAATTAGATTATCTTGATAATGGCTTTAAAGTGCCGAATAGATCGAAATTTTACAAATATAAAACGGATCTAACCGAGAACCTTTTAAGAATTTTAATTTATATATATATATATATATATATATATATATATATATATATATATATATATATATATATATATATATATATCTCAGTGGCGGTTCGTGAGGGACGCCGTTGGGGCGTCACCCCTTCAGCATTTATCACAGTAAACAATTTTTCAGAGCCAAAACACCATATTTTATTTCCGTTCAGTTTCTTTCTTTAACTCATTTTAAGATATTACCATCACACCAAATAGTGCAGATAAAAATTCAATGCTCTCGCCACAATTTTTACATCGTTGGTCGGACGTTTACCTCCAGCGGTCCTACGCAACGTCATCTTATCTCGTCGTTGGCGTTACATGTTTTGTTGGTTGCCAGAATTCGGGGAGTTTAACTGCTTTCTAAAACATGCGATTTGGACGTAGATTCTCTGCGACCGAGTGTATCGGAAATTAGTTTTAAACGCTGATTTGGCTGGTACAGAGCGTTTAATATGTCTCATTCATATATCATTCGCTCCCCATTTGGGATTTGCTACGTGTGTACACACTGAGTAATACTTTTTAAATAAAAATATCTTAAAATATATTAAAATAAATTTCCTGGTTCACCTTCTGTATAGGGTTTCTATACCACGAAAAGTAAAAAGGAGGAAGGGGAAAGCAAAAAAAATCTTCAGCAGCACTATTTCCTTCTAGGCCCTCCCACTTTAAAAATCCACGAGCCGCCACTGATTGGCATTTTACGGATCAGTTGGACTCTTCAGTCGAAGCGAACAACACTTGAAAATGCCAAATGAGATTTTGGCGAAACGTCGTGACATATATATATATATATATATATATATATATATATATATATATATATATATATATATATATATATATACATATATATATACATATATATATATATATACATATATATACATATATATATATATATATATATATATATATATATATATATATATATATATATATATATATATATATATATATATATATATATATATATATATATATTACTATTAACTGATATTTGATTTCAATTTTGAATCAATTTAGTGCGTTTTTTTGCTTTCATATCAATAATGTGCCCGACCTAGAAAACGAAAATTTTTCTGTTTAGTAACAGAATTTAGTCTCTAAAATTTTGTGGCATATTTCTTGAGTTTTAGAAAAGCAGAATAATCAGAATGGGCTTTTCTGCTGGTTAAATTGCCTGAATAACAATTAGTATTATATTAATGAACAATTTTATGCATACCATTATGCAACAATTTTATGAACATATTTTATTTTATACATATAACATTATGCATACAATTGATGAGAAAAAAATGCGGTTTTTGGTCTTGTCTTGTCATTATGTTGGTATTAATATTCTATATAAAAATTACGAGATGCTCCCCCTATTCCATCAAGTTCTGTATACTTAGTGTTTAATCCCATTATAACGAGAATGCTCTCTTTGTTAATTAAAACTAACGTTCCACGTTTTCTCCCATTTTCCTAAGATTCCTGTCTGAAACTTCCTTTAGCAGCTTTGATAACTTCTATTAAGTATGTTTAAAATTAAATATTAATTGGTAACGCCTTTTCAAAAAATAGGATGCCGAAAAAGAGTAGTTTCTTTTAAACATGCTCTTAATGGCAATTGTTATTTGACTTCTTAATGTATATACAGACTGTGTCACTAAAATCCGGACAGTTTACAATTTGAAATATAATACCACCGTATTATAAATTAGCGCTAAATTTCTTATTATTTTTATCAGACAGAAGTATGTCTTAAGGATTATAATATCTAAATGATCTAACCTTTAAGATCAAATGCGGAAATTAATCGAAAAGCAGCCTTCATTGAATTCAAGGCCGATTCATTGAAAGCCTTCACGCTAGACGTTTGCCATCCAAAATAATTTAGTACTTCGAGTAGTCTATATCGACTATTTATGATATTGTTGGAAATATATGGCTTCGAATAAGTCCAAAGAAGTTTCCATTAACTCGGCAAGGTAGAGTCATTCAAGGAATTGAACTGCATAAACTGCGATAGTTGTCCAAATTTTCATCAGTTCATTTCAGAGTACTCGAGTCAATATTTGTGAAAATTGAGAAAAAAGTTGATGTAAACGAATTGACAATGTCTCGGGTTGCTAAAGAGAACAAGAGCGAATTGGATAGGAAGCGCAGGAGAGGTTACAAGTAGTATACGATTAAGATACGACAAATATTTCTGACGTACAAAACAACACGAGTTTCTAGTTGCAGTTGAAAGTAAGTTTGTATTTGTGAAAATCAAGCCCACGGGACATGTTAGGTTAGGTTCTGATTGAGAAAACTTAACCGACGCAATATTCAACTATATAACTGACCTCTGGCACATTACATTGTTGTACGGATGAATTTTCTTACTATGTGTGGTATTCTAAACTCGAACGGATTTACCACTAAAAAACATATCACTTGCGTTTCTCTAACCATAATACTATCGTCAGGAGATGATTAAATCTGAATTCAAACGAAACGCTCGTCCAGCTGTGTTTAAAGGAAGTGATTTGTGTTTAGTGGTAAATTACTTGAAGATTAGTGTTTTACTACAAAGATTTTAATAGAAGAATAGATGTATGTGAAATGTTGACATTTCGACATTTATATGTCATGCTCCGATGTTGTATTGAATGGATGGATCTGTTAATTGGCCACCAAGGTCATCGGATTTAACGCCTTTAGATTATTTTCTTTGGGGTTATATTAAATATGGTCTATGCCGATAAACCATCAACTATTGACACCTTGAAAGCCAACATAACTCGGACAATTACGGACATAAGACCCCAATTGCTTGAAAAAATAATCCGAATTTGAATTGAGAGTATGCGCTTTCCCAGAACTAGCCGTGGCTTTGTCCGAAATTGTTTTCAAACATTAATGCCGATGAATGTTATTTCACATAAAACAAATACTTACAAGATACCTAATTTGGTTGTTATTTTATTTAAATTTAAAGTTCAGATGCACTAAAAAAATCATCCTATACAGGGTGATTCAAGAGGAAATGTCAATATATCCGCTACATATTCAGGGACCGAAAATTATTATAAAAGTTTCTATAAATATGGGTCCTATTCTGAACTGTTAACAGAGCTACAGGGACTACACATATTTATGGATGACAAAAGTAATAAAGAGTGAGAAAATGTATCTTTACTTTTTTTACTGTTAAGCAACCATTGTTTATACCAGTTAATTATTAGTTTGTTATTAGCAAATTGTTTTAAAGTTATTTCATTGATATCGTTATGCATTCGTTATTTTCTCATCGTGAATATGCTGATATATTATTTGTTTATGACTTTTGTACCGGAAGCTTAAATGTCGCAGTATCTGAATAGCAGCGTCGTTTCCCGAATCGGAAACTGCCAGATAGAGGGGTTTTTGACTAAGCTTTTATCACTGCTGGAGATTCTGGTATGTTTCCAAGTAGTGCGATAATTATATCAGAACAACAATTGAAACTTGATCCTGAACAAGGAGAGGCAACCCTTGACATCGTTGAAAGTGGTCCAAGCGTAAGTACAAGGCGGATTGCAGATATTTCCAAATAACACAATCTTCTGCTTGGAGGACTCTTTGCATGAATTGTTTATATTAGTGTCATTGATAACTGGTGCAACATTTACAGGATGGTGATTTTTCATTAAGGATGCAGTTTTGTAACTGGATAAATTCAAATCGGAGATTATATAAGTATGTTCTGTACACCGACGAAGCGCACTTCACTCGTGATGACATAAATAATCTTTATAATGAACATCGATGGTCCGATGAAAACCCTCACGCTACAGCTGAACATAATTTTCTACATCGATTTAGAATTAATGTGTGGTATGGTATACTAAAAAATGAATTAATCGGTCCATTCATATTCGACGGTCATCTCACAGGAGAAGTTTACCTAAATTTTCTACAGAATCATTTGCAAAACGTGTTAGAAAATATTCCGCGTAATGTACGACAAAACATGTACTTACCACATGATGGAGCCCCTGCGCACTACCAGCTTACAAGTGAGAAATTTCTTAAACAACTTCCCAAACCGGTGCATTGGACGAGGTAGCCCACACAATTGACCAGCTAGATCAGCAGACCTTAATTCTTATTATTGTCTTTGGGGGTGGGTTTAATCTTTGGTATATGCAACTAAAGTACACACTAGAGATGCATTACAGACACCGAATCCATTTACAAAGCAACCCAAACTTTTCATAAGAGAGCTGGCAAGTGTTTGAAATCAAATGGTGTATTTTTCAAAACTACAGAACGTAGCCTAACTATTTATTATAAAAGCAATATTTAAAAAATCTTAAACATTTTAATTTTAGTTACCCCTATATCTATGTAACTGTTGGGAGTAGGATCCATGTTTATAGAAATTTTTATATTCATTTTCCGTCCCTGAATATGTAGCAAAAATATTGAAAAATATTGGAAATATGTAGCATAAAATATTGACATTTCCTCCAGAATCACCTTGAATATTGAATAAATATACCCATGCCCCTAAAGACGTGCCAAACTACCTTTTATTCGAATTTAAGTGAAACACCCAATATAATCTGCAATTTGTCAGTACAAAATTACAACACTCATTCCTAATAAAAAAATTACGTCGTTAAAACCGTTCTTTGATAAAATAATTCTAGTAAAAGGAAAATGAAGATTATGTTAATTTCAAAGGCGGTCCATAAACGCCGTTAAAATTAATTTGTATAATAAGGCATTAAAAAAGAAAGGTTTCCCAAAAGACACCTGCTTAATGATTAAGTTAAAGCTAATTAGGCTACCTAATATTTTAACGTCATAATTTAGAAAATTTTTAAACAAAAATAAATTTATTACCAGCTTGACACGCTTCAAGATAATACTGCGACGTTCAAAAGAGGAAAAAATCTTAATTGTTTATAGAAATGCTTATCTGTTATCTGTAAATAAAAATTAATAGTTGCCTTTTCCTTGAACCCTTTGAGCCTATAATATGCATGTATATTTTATTGGTAATATATTAACTGAATATGCGATTGTGGGCCTATAATAATTTAACAGTTTTCATTTATTAATTTTAATTATTAATTGGTTTGGTTACATACAATAGTAGAATACGAGGTGTAAATAAAGTAATGAGTTGACTTCCCCTTGTAGGGTAAGCAGACCAACATCTAATGCGTCTTCCGCACGCATTTGACCTCTCTAGAGTCATTGGTCGTCTCTAACAATTATTTGGGTGAACTGGATTTTTGTAGTACGTTCTGAAAATGAGTAACAACCATTTCGAGCAACGGTTATCAGACGCCATCATGTTTTATTTCAAACTTGAGAACAGTGTAACGGAGACTTTTGCAAAACTTCAACAGACCAACGAAAACAGTACTTTGTCAAGGGTGCAGGTTATCACGTGGTTTAAGGACATTCTCAGAAAGACAAGTTTCGCTTTAAGATGAACCTAGCAGCGGAAGGTCGTCAACTGCAAGAAGTAATTTAAATGTTAACTGAATTCGGAATCTTGTACATTTTGATCGCATATGTAAGGTCCGAAATGACTGTTAGGAATTAGTCAGATAGTCCAAAAAATCTGTGGAATATCTCCTTAGGCAAAATAACATATGGCACGTAAGGGTGCAGGTTATCAGGTGGTTTAAGGACATTCTCAGAAAGACAAGTCCCGCTTTAAGATGAACCTAACAGCGGAAGGTCTTCAACTGCAAGAAGTAATGTAAATGTTAACTGAATTCGGAATCTTATATGTTTTGATCGCATGTATAAGCTCCGAAATGAGTGCTAGGAATTATCCAGATAGTCCAAAAAATCTATAGAATATTTCCATAAGCAATATAACATGTGGTACGTATAATTCTGCATTAAAATCGGTTACAGTTCCATGATAAATGTACGTGATATCCACAGATTTAAATCCAATATATAAGACGGCTTATTCGTGCTACTTCCCAATGGTCAAGTCAAGAAATTTTTATATTCATTTTCCGTCTCTGAATATGTAGCAAAAATAATGAAAAATACTGGAAATATGTAGCATAAAATATTGACATTTCCTCCAGAATCGCCCTGTATATTGAATAAATATACCCTTGAACCTAAAGACGTGCCAAACTACCTTTTATACTACAAACTACCTTATATACTCCTAGAAAGATTTTTTTTTCGAAAATTGATTTATTTTTCCACATGGTTTGATTTTAGTTCTGTACACTTCGCCCATCGATTTTCTAACTTTTTATGCCTTTTCAAAAGTACGGTTTTGCAAAACTAAAAACTCTGTGACGATTATAAAACTCTGCAAATACAATTCCCTGTTTCCGGCTATTATCATATCTCTTCATTTGATGTGAATTTCTCGCGAGCCTGCCATTTTTAAAAAAATCAGAAAGGACTAAATCCGGAGAATGTGGTGGATGCGGAAATTCGTAGCGTAAATTAACCAATTTCGGTGTTGTAATAGCGGACGTATAGACTGTTATATTGTCATAGCGAAACGGTCCTTTTTTTCGTGTATTTTTTTAATTAATTCTGCGTAAAATTTGACTAATAATACTGCATTAGGAGTATTAGGGAAGGAGCCCCACCTATCCCTTCAACTGGATGACATATATATATATATATATATATATATATATATATATATATATATATATATATATATATATATTTATATATATATATATATATATATATATATATATATATATATATATATATATATATATATATATATATATATATATATATATATATATATATATATATATATATATATATATATATATATATATATATATATATATATATATATATATATATATATATGTCATCCAGTTGAAGGGATAGGTGGGGCTCCTTCCCGGTCAAGTAACCAACAAAAGTGTTCACTTAGGCGGAGACGCAGGTTGTTGTGTGTTCCACATGAGATTGTGGAACCCAACGGTTGGGTGTCTGATGACACTCAACTACTGCTGTCTCACTGGACGCAGTCCAAGAAAATCTAACACTACATATATATATATATATATATATATATATATATATATATATATATATATATATATATATATATATATATATATATATATATATATATATATAAATCTCCTTAGGCATACACATACACACACAAACACACTCACACATGCTGCGAAACCAATTCAGCTACAAATTCTCGACCGGACAAAATTCCTGGACCCGAAGCTTCGATTAAGGGGAAGCGTGGGTCCTGGAACAAAAGAGGACCGACAAAAGAAGAGAAAAGACCCCGGGGACGATATCCGATCGAAGGAAAGTAGATTTAAGCGAATAATCATCGCTTGCGAAAATCCATGAGATGATCGTCTTGGCGGACGGACCAGTGCAGTCCTTTATTTCGTTTCGCCGGAAATTCGGCTGTTAGGACAAGCTTTCGTTTGTCTTGTTTTTTTTTCGGAATGTGTTTTTCTGGATAAAGCTGAATAATTTTTTGTCGCGTATTTTTTCTGTTGGGATTTCACCGTGAATTATTTTGTCTTATAGCCTATATGGTAAGAATTATGGGAATATTTTTGAAGGAAATATTTGGGTTGTTTAAAATAATTTTATTTTTCTCTACAACTTCTGTTTTTGAATTGCTAGTTACACATTCACAGCAGCGATTACATCTTCGTTATCAAAATGTGCCTCAGTTTTTGGGGTCACTAGTGAGGAAATGGCCAACAACGTCGGAGTTTATGCGGCGATTCATGACTGTTGATGAAACTTGAATTTATCAGCTCACACAAAAATCGGGATAATGTTTAAAACAGTTGGTGTTACTCGTCAAATGGGCTCCGAAGGAGTCAAAGGCGTTTCCACCGACAGGAAAGGTTCAGCCTGGCTCTTGTTTTCTGGGATTCACAAGACATTATCTTCATCGGCTATTTAGCAACAAAAAAAATGATTATGGCAGAGTATAATGCAGTATTATTAGTCAAATTTTACGCAGAATTAATTAAAAAAATACACGAAAAAAAGGACCGTTTCGCTATGACAATATAACAGTCTATACGTCCGCTATTACAACACCGAAATTGGTTAATTTACGCTACGAATTTCCGCATCCACCACATTCTCCGGATTTAGTCCTTTCTGATTTTTTTAAAAATGGCAGGCTCGCGAGAAATTCACATCAAATGAAGAGATATGATAATAGCCGGAAACAGGGAATTGTATTTGCAGAGTTTTATAATCGTCACAGAGTTTTTAGTTTTGCAAAACCGTACTTTTGAAAAGGCATAAAAAGTTAGAAAATCGATGGGCGAAGTGTACAGAACTAAAATCAAACCATGTGGAAAAATAAATCAATTTTCGAAAAAAAAATCTTTCTAGGAGTATATAAGGTAGTTTGTAGTATAAAAGGTAGTTTGGCACGTCTTTAGGTTCAAGGGTATATTTATTCAATATACAGGGCGATTCTGGAGGAAATGTCAATATTTTATGCTACATATTTCCAGTATTTTTCATTATTTTTGCTACATATTCAGAGACGGAAAATGAATATAAAAATTTCTTGACTTGACCATTGGGAAGTAGCACGAATAAGCCGTCTTATATATTGGATTTAAATCTGTGGATATCACGTACATTTATCATGGAACTGTAACCGATTTTAATGCAGAATTATACGTACCACATGTTATATTGCTTATGGAAATATTCTATAGATTTTTTGGACTATCTGGATAATTCCTAGCACTCATTTCGGAGCTTATACATGCGATCAAAACATATAAGATTCCGAATTCAGTTAACATTTACATTACTTCTTGCAGTTGAAGACCTTCCGCTGTTAGGTTCATCTTAAAGCGGGACTTGTCTTTCTGAGAATGTCCTTAAACCACCTGATAACCTGCACCCTTACGTGCCATATGTTATTTTGCCTAAGGAGATATTCCACAGATTTTTTGGACTATCTGACTAATTCCTAACAGTCATTTCGGACCTTACATATGCGATCAAAATGTACAAGATTCCGAATTCAGTTAACATTTAAATTACTTCTTGCAGTTGACGACCTTCCGCTGCTAGGTTCATCTTAAAGCGAAACTTGTCTTTCTGAGAATGTCCTTAAACCACGTGATAACCTGCACCCTTGACAAAGTACTGTTTTCGTTGGTCTGTTGAAGTTTTGCAAAAGTCTCCGTTACACTGTTCTCAAGTTTGAAATAAAACATGATGGCGTCTGATAACCGTTGCTCGAAATGGTTGTTACTCATTTTCAGAACGTACTACAAAAATCCAGTTCACCCAAATAATTGTTAGAGACGACCAATGACTCTAGAGAGGTCAAATGCGTGCGGAAGACGCATTAGATGTTGGTCTGCTTACCCTACAAGGGGAAGTCAACTCATTACTTTATTTACACCTCGTATTCTACTATTGTATGTAACCAAACCAATTAATAATTAAAATTAATAAATGAAAACTGTTAAATTATTATAGGCCCACAATCGCATATTCAGTTAATATATTACCAATAAAATATACATGCATATTATAGGCTCAAAGTTGGGTTCCACAATCTCATGTGGAACACACAACAACCTGCGTCTCCGCCTAAGTGAACACTTTTGTTGGTTACTTGACCGGGAAGGAGCCCCACCTATCCCTTCAACTGGATGACATATATATATATATATATATATATATATATATATATATATATATATATATATATATTTATATATATATATATATATATATATATATATATATATATATATATATATATATATATATATATATATATATATATATATATTTCCCAGATTAACTTTTTCAATTAGATATCCTCTAAATATCAATCTTTCGTATTTAAAATCTATTTTTAATTACAGTTGAGAGCACAAAATGAAATATATAACATTTAAATGAATAAAAATCAGCGGGTAGTCAGTAACTTTGAAAATGTTAGCTAATTATTAGGAAAGACGATAGAAATAAATTTTAACCTCCGGAAAATTTGAAAACGTAAATTTTTACGCCATTTTAAAAATATGTCCATCAAAAAGAAGCAGAATCAAGAATATCAAGAATCAAAATGATAAGCGAGAAAAAAAATATCTAAAAAGTGCAATAATCCCATGTTAAATGAATGGAAAAAATATCGTTCTTTAGGCAGGATTAAACAGTATCGGATTATTTTTTCAAAATTGTTTTTAGCCTATAAAGAAAAGATTTTAGAGGATACCCAAGTGATAAAAGTCAATTTGTGAAAAACGTACACTATATTGTGCGATGTGAGTGTCCAGGTTTCAATTCCATATGTTATAACAGGCAGGACGCACTGATCGAAGACTTTTCTTTTCAGGCAAAGTGGAAGTTTGCTCTTGCCTCCCAGGTGGTATCCCCTTCTATTGAAATCCTCTGCCAAAGATATATAAAATTGTCCACAATCTCCAAATCCATTCCTAAAACTGAAATTCTTCTGTCCTCAGCAAATTTATTGAACATATCCTTACTCTTTTTCAAATTTATTTTTAAACCGAATGGTTCGCCAGCCCTTTGCCGTTCTTGTATGCGTCTTTGCAACTCCTCTGGGTCAATCTAAGATGGTTTAAGTTTGCACCATTGATCTTTACACCATCCTGTTCCCAATTCAGATTACGGAAAATGCTTATAAATAAAGAAATCACTCCTTGAACTAATCTAGCTCCTATAAAGTTACTGCACAATTTTCTGCAGTGCGGCATTTCTGATGGTTGAGAAATGTTGATAATGTCACCATCGTAAAGTTTAACATTTTTGTTGGTAAATACTATTAATGCATTATAAATTCGGCAAATATTTTTTTTCGCATAGCGCTTTTCTTGAATAGAAAATAATTGTCGCGTTAAAATGCATGTCCTATAATTTGCAATTTTAAATGTGGTCTCTCACTGATCAATAGTGTATTGAATGGTCTCTTTCAGTCATTACTGATGAATCACGATCCAATAAAAGTTTAGAGTTGATTAGCAAGTATTATTGATGAATTTCATAAAGGTCGTCCATCAACATCTATAGCTACATGAAACATCCACGATGTCAATTAATGCAAGCCAAAAACTAAAACAGTTTAATTGAGAAGATACAAATTTGGTATACAACATCATTAGAGGTGACCTGAAATAAAACAAATATCCACTGTTTGGTGTTTCCTTTTAATAATTTCTCTCCTTCCCTATTTATTGTATTTAGTTTTTATTAATAATATATAAGTATGCCGATGGCACAGTCGTATTGGCGAAGAATGTATAGAACCTACAAAAAATGATGGAAAGAATAAGAGAAATCATCAAACTGTACGGAGTGAATATGAACCAATGGCGGCTCAAAAGGGAGGGCGTTGGGGCACCGGCCTTCCAACATTTATCACACAAACAATTTTTCAGAGCAAAACATCATTTTATTTCCATTCAATTTCTTTCCTTTTGTATATATATATATATATATATATATATATATATATATATATATATATATATATATATATATATATATATAGATATTTATGTCATCCAATAACAACACACAGCTAAGAATAAACAACAATAAGTTTGAGCGAGTGTATAGGTACCAAAGAATGGTGACACCGAAGAAATTAAAACAAGGATAGAAGAGCTCACAACACATCCTATCTATGAGTTGAATTATTTCTTCTATTGCAGAAATATTGAAAATTAATTTAAACATTTGAATGATTCACTGCTATATATACTCGATTCTAGTCTTCAGTACAGAAGCTTCTACCCTTAATAAATACATGATCAAAAGACTCGACATTTTTGAAATATGGCTCATCAGAAGAATACTAATACTATCTTGGTCAAAGAAAATGACAAATAAAGAGGTTTTACGTAGAATATCCACCGAAACAGGTCTAATAACAACCATAACGACACGCAAATTGGAATACTTCGGGCATGTCACGAGAATACAGCGTTACAAACTTTTGTGATTGGCAGTACAGCGAAACTTAAAGGGGAAACGAAGCGTGAGAAGACCAAGAATGTCACGGCTGCAATATTTGAGAGACTGGTTCAACGATACATCGAACCAGTTAGGGAGTCATGTTGGTCGACAAGCTTCGTTTCAAGATGGCATGATAAAAAGAACAAGGGGTTTCCTAAGTGAGTCAGAACCAACAAAAGTTCATCAGAAAAAAATACGCGCAATGTTTCCGCAAAATTAATGAACCTTTTTTTTATTTTTTCCGATAATGTGGCAACTGTGGCTCTAAAAAAATTGGCTAAAAAATAATTTGTCAGCGATCAAATCTCGTAAAAATACTTAAACACGCTTATCGTTCGTAGTTGCACAAACAATCGACTTTTTAAAGGACTAATACCACATTTTATCCATCAGATAGTCTTGATTTATCACCAATAAATTGCGCAGTCTTCTATTTTTAATATCTGATTAAGCCCTTTGAGGCCATATAAAAAGGATCTTCACTTGTAGGCGAAAGAGACGTTTCAAAAATCAATTTAATGGAATACAGAAGAATATCCAGGCAAAAGTCGACAATGGTGAAAACCACTAAAATCATTATCAGACTGTCATTTTTGTTTTCTTATGGTCTACAAAAACTTTTGCCTACGTATGTTAAAACGTATAACCTACGTAATAAATGTTCTTTTATATAATATTTTACCGTAGAAAAACTCGTTAATCCAGATATTGTCTGCTTCATCAAACGTTACCGTCAAAATGGCAGTTAAAGATTTATCTCAAATCCAATTTAAAAAGCTTCAACAACTTTTCGAAACGAATATCCGTTCTCGTTAATTTTTGAAAATAAAGAAACTCGACATCATTTAACTAAACCACTTAAATGCCGTCGATCGCAAAATAGGGCTAATTGATTTCATTTACCAGGACCAACAAAGAGGTCGTTATAAGGTTTAATCGTGTTAGGATTTGCTCCTTATAAAAAGTCGTAAAAAGTTTTAATTACTCTGTAAAGTTCACGAGATTTGAAGGAATTCTCACCCATCCGCTGTCAAATTCATTCTAATGAAATGAGAACGTTTTCGTTCGAACAAGCTGTTTTTTAATGGATCGAATGATGTACGCTCAGATTCAATTGAAAGCTTTTGTGTTTTCGTTTTTCTTATTTTTCCTCATTCTATACGATTTTTCAACAATTTTATTTTTAATTCTGAATAAGACGATGTTTAGTTAATTTTTTTAATTTTATTTCGAAATAATATCATACAGATGTGTACTTCTACGAAGGTTGCTATTTATGTCTCCGGAATAATAAATAAAAACAAATATTTATCATTGAAAATGGTTTTATTGTTTTTCAATATATGTATATATATATATATATATATATATATATATATATATATATATATATATATATATATATATATATATATGAACACTTTTGTTCGTTGCTTGGGAAAGGAGCCCCACCTATCCCTTCAACTGGATGACATATGTTTCGACTCTCGAGGTTCAGACTCTTCAGGGCGCCGACATATACCATACCATCAAGAACAGGAAGACCCTATCCACAGCCAACAACCCATGTTTTCGCCGACCTCCCGTCGGATGGCGTATATATGTACCGTTAGATTTTCTTGGACTGCCTCCAATGAGACAGCAGTAGCTAAATGAACATTTAGGCGGAGACGCAGGTTGTTGTGTGTTCCACATGAGATTGTGGAACCCAACGGTTGGGTGTGTGATGACACTCAGCTACTCTTGTCTCCAAGAAAATCTATCAGTACATACAAAAAGACAGGCGACTATTTGCTCGAAGTGCTTCTTGCGTGATAACTTTTCTTGGGTTTGGCTCATTTTAAAAGGTCCATACAGTCGACTGCTATTGCAGGGTATTTGAAGCACCACCAGTTCTTTGCACCAATCGACACGAGCTTTTTTTTGAGCAATTGTCAAGTTATGCGGAATCCAGCGCGCATAAATACGTTTCACGGCTAAATCTTATTTACGCTTGTCATACTAATGCCCAGGGATTATATTTGTCCGTGACTGATCGACGGACACTATTAAATTCGCTAAACCAGTGATATACAGTGGCTTTAGATGGTGCTTTATCGCTAAAAGTGAAAGTAAATTGATCGATGCACTGCTGTTGAGAAAATTAACGAATGTGAATTTGAGTTAATTGATTGTTGAGAAAATTAAACCTTTTGAGTACGTATACAGTCAACAATGTCAAACTTCACTATGTATATGTGAGATGGTGCCTAGCAACACGATTGTTGCCAATTCCGGATACATAAATGGTAACCCTCGTAGCTCTTTTACAAATTGTCACCCGTCTATTAAAGTGTTCAGTGACGTTTTCATATAATTGGAGGTTAAAGTCCGGGACAAAAAGTTAGGACACTCCTGTTTTTTGCTACTTTTAAATTTTTATTATATATTATTCATGCCTACTTGTAATTAATAATTTGTCTGGCTTACTGAAAAATGTACCTGATGAATTGATATCGATGAGAAGTATTACATCTGAAATATTTGCAAATAACGATTTTAAAATAACCCAAAAATATAGGATAGTTTTGATTTTTCGGAAATACCTTTAATGAAGAGATTTATAATTCCAAATTAATAATCTGTGAACCTTCCTCCTTTCTCCAAACTTGTAATCATTCTATTGGGCAGAGTTTCGTGAAGTCACAACTCTCAATCGTTTTTTTAATTATTCTTGAGTTTAATATTGCCTGGAACCTTTGTACACTTATCTGGCTAATTGTTCAAAAACATTCTCGATGGCCAGTTTAAAAGGCGGGCATCAAGGATGCAAACAAGGATCGATTTACAGTCTAATCTATTGTGTTATTTTGTTGCTAAACAAAAACTTGTTGCTTTAAAATGGCGCTGATGTCTAAATTATTTCAAGTTAACGTCATATTTTTTCATGTGGTAAACATGTCAAGTTTCCAGCCAAATAAAGGACATTTGCGACATCTACTGTTTTTCTTGTTCAATCAAACGAAAAACGTGTATGAAAGCTGCCGTATACTTGTGAATACTTACGGTGACAATGTCCCAACGCAAGACGCTTGTGGGGTGTTGGTTTAAACGATTCAAAAGTGATGATTTCGACTTAAAAGACAAAGAATCCCTGGGACAACTGAAGAAATTTGAAGATGCCGAATTGCAAGCATTCTTTCATGAAGACGTTGTGCAAACTCAACAACAAATGGCAGGGAGGTTAAATGTTGATTGCCGAACCATTTGTGATCGTCTGCATGCCGTGTGAAAGATGCAGAAGGCAGGAAAATGGATACCACATCGGCTGAACGATAGACAGACGGAAAAGCAAAAAACGGCGTGCGAAGTTTTGGTTTCTCAGCATGAAAGACTGTTTTGCATCAGATCGCGAAACGAAAAATTGATATATTTCGAGAACCCAAAATGCAAAAAATTATGGGTTGGCCCAGGAGAGTCATCAACATCGACCACAAGTCCGAATCGCTTTGAAAAGAAGACAATGCTGTGAATTTTATAGCATCTGAAGGGTGTCGTGTACATGAGCTTCAGAAACCAGATAAAATAGTTAACACCGTTGGCTACCGTGAACAAATGATCATTTTGAATCACACATTGATTGAAAAGCTACCAGAATGGCTACAAGATACGGAAAAGTGATTTTGCAGCACGACCCCATCACACACAACGAAAGCGGTCAGACATACTATTTCTGCACTTGGCTAGGAACTCTTGCTCTATCCGCCGTACCCGCCAGGCATGGACCCTTCCGACTACCACTTCACTTGTTTTCATTGATGTCTCACACACTTTCCATGAAACACTTCAACAATTACGGAGATGTCGAAAAATGGCTTGATGACTGGATTATCCTCAAAAGATGTACGGTTTTTTTCAGAAGGCATCCACACATTACCAGAGAGATGGGAAAAATCTGCAACTAGCGATAATACATACTTTGAATAAACCATTTTTGACCTTTTTCCTAAATTAAACCTGTTCTTTTAAAGAAAAAAAATATGAATTATTATCCGCCAAACCTGGTAGTCCTGACTGTACACTGACTCAGAAATGGAAACGATGTCAGTCGTTTTTTAATACCCGATGTCTGCCCAGACTATGTCGCTAGCACTACCCATTTGTCGATTTGAGAATAAGTTTCACGGCCAAAAGTGGCGGAAGTGGTAAGAGCAACCATCCGACCCATCTAAATTATTACTATTTTCGAAAAACAGCATTAGAAAACAGCATCTCTGAGGGGCGGGGTAATCTTCATTTTTTTCCTCTGGATGTAAAGCTGATTGAAGAACTCTTCTAATGCTTTTAATGTAGCTAAATCACACACATCTGGTTTATGCGCAATCTCACGAGATCAGTCTGTTATTAAAAGCCACGTGTACATGTTTTTGTCGGTCTGTCAATACCGAGAGTTTTTCAATAAACTTTTTCTTTCTGTATTCTTCAGGATCTTTAATCAAATTAGTTATTACGTGTCGACTCCTACCTGTACATCGAGAAATTTTCAAAATCAACATTCTTTTTGAACATCATTTTGAGCTTCCAATAATGGATTTATTTTTACTTCTATGGAAGAAAGAGAACTGGATTAAAATTATGGGTTGAAGAAAGATAAAGAGGCTGTATTTACAAAATAAACAACAAGTGTATCAACATTCGCAAAAAAAAAAACGTCCAAATTTGTGGTTTTCGAATGATAGAACCAAAGAAAATAGTGCAACGTTCACAAATTCGATGTATTAGAACTACATTTTCCAAGTACTTGTATGCAATGTGACGCCATCGTTTAGAAACAACGAACTGTCTAATAATCACATTCCGATCACATGTTGAATATTGTAATTTTTCGCTAAAAACAAAGAAATACCTCCATTGAAGAAAACACTTCGTAGACACCGTTTTCAGTTCATAGTTAGTAGCCATTAGAGATAATTCGTTTGCAGCTTTGAAAGAAAGATCAGATATCAAGAATAAAAATTGTTTTGAAGACTAGAAAAAACAGGTAGACAGTCATGGCGACTGCCGGCAGAAGTGAAAACTTGAAACTTTGTAATAACTGTGTTTTTTTTTAATTTTTGAATTAATTATGGTATGAATAATTAAAATTTCATTATATAATTAAATTCCAATACCAATATTGGAAATATTCGAAAATAAATGCTTTGTTTTTGTTATTCATTTTTCTACATAAAATATTACCATATTAAGTACTCACTCATTATATACTGCACAGTGATTCTATAATTAAACAATTAAAATAATGATTTTCTAAAACACACTTTAAACAGTATACACAAATTACACTTTTCATGTGGTCAATTTAATTTCACTTACTGCTACTACAGTATGTCAGTGACGCGAACTCACAAGATTTTACCCATCCAAAAAGAGTCCAACACGCACATGATACAGTCGAGTATATACAATGTATTAGTGTATATATGCGTATATATGTAAATAGGCCACTAGCATGTCGGTGACGTAAACCCATAAGTTTTTCCTCTACCAAAAATCGCTCAACGCGGCTAAAGAAATTTTCACTTCAAAAAGCTGAAATAAGTGTATTGAATTGAGAGGCTATTATTTTGAAGGAGGAAAAACAAATTTGGCTGAATAAACTAAATATTAAAAAAAAAACAGGTAAATTTCTTCAACAATTTGCCCATTTCTTCAGTCGCCATCAAATATCAGCAAGCGTTTCCCGAGACCGGTTTCTGGTCTGGAGCCAGCATCCCCGATCAGTCGGTCCCGATCTTGGGCTGAGACTGAAGAAATGGGCAAATTTTTGCGTGAAGAACGAAGAAATTGTTTATTTAAATATTTCTTATATTCTGGAATAAATCATTTGTAAGGCACCTTGTTCTGCATTAAATTTCAAATTCAACTGATTCGTAAAAAAATTATAACAATTAATTTCGGTTTCTATTTAATTTATATTAATATAAAAATTGATTTAATTAATTTATATACATAGGTAAATTGAAGACACTAGTGATAAAGATTTTATGTGACAAAATTAAACTTTTGATTTTTTTTTCAGCTAGCCTTTGAAATTATTTATCTGTACTTATCTGGTATAAGTACAGTGTCGTGTTTTCGTAATACCTTTTCTATTCTTCCAATATATCGGAATCCAAGTAGGTGTGGCCAACTACTGGAAAATTGTGATCAATATAACGAAAGTATCCCTTCAAGGTAAGCTATTGGTACAAGCAAACCATATGAAAATTCTTATTTTGACCAGTACATGAGGCCGATCAGATGATCAAGTGGTCTTTTCCCACTCAATAGAGAATAACATATTTCCAAACTTCCTCTATTTGCCATATCTTCAGTCCAGGTACTAAAGGGCTTTTTTTGTGTTTTTTTTTTTGCAACAATATGTATCCCAAAATTGTAAAATCACAATTGACATTAAGCGGTTTTCGCATTAATGTCAAGTTTATAAAATTCCTTAAGAAGTACATGTCTATCTTGTTCTGGAAAGCGAGTACTACATGAAAGCCTAGAATTTTCCCTGCAGAGAATGCTTTTTTGGATTTCTTTTTTGAAACAAGCGTATTTTTGTAAGAACATGTTGTCTCGTGTTCTAATGTTGCCTTGTGTTTTTTCTACGTATTTGGAAAGCGTTTTATTTTTTGGAAATTGCCTTGCCTTGGGGCGAAATATTTTTTGTTTTCTTTTAATTCCAATTTCTTCAATAATTTCTTCCACATTATTCGTTCGATTATAAAGATCAATAACTGAGTTATCAACAGTTATTTTTTGTTGTCTTCTTTGAAGCTTCTTGAATTATTAACTGTATTTTCAATAGACATTGTCTTTTGTTTGGCTATTCTTTCAACTTAACCCTCTATATCACTACAATCTGAAGAACTGCTTTGGTCTTCATTGTTGAGCACGTATTCAGCGCCTCCAACGCTGTCTGAGAAGTCGAGAAGTCTGAGAGTCGAGTCGAAGAATCGACTGCTTTAGAGTCAGAAAATATCCATATTCTAAACTCCATATTATAAGCTGTAATAATGCTGTAAACAATATTTGTGTGTATGTATCTCAGAGCGTCTACAATGACGCGCAGGAACACTACACACAACACATACAGCCCGCACAACGCAAATTTGTATTGATGTAAACCCAGCTTTACGGATGAATGTGTTATGTGTCCATATTACCTTCTTCCATTCTTTTATTGAGAAATAATGTAACATATTCCTTTAGCTGAAAAACCCCACCAAACTTGAGTGATCACCAATCACTTGAGGATTTTCATCGTCTTAAATCATCCAATTATGTTTGTTTACAAACCTTTAAGCCAGAAATGGGCTTCGTCGTAAAATTACTTTTGATTTTTATTCATACAACTGGTCTAGAACCTAATTGGTGTATCGTGTATCTTTCCATGGTGAATTGACACAATATACTGAACACAACAGCCCGTGAGTGACATTTACCTTTCGAACAGTCTTGTCGTTATTTGTTTTTCAAAGTTCTAACACTCTTGAAAAACTCTTGTTGAAAAACTCTTTATAGGTCAACCCTGTGTCAATTTTTGTTTCAAGTTTTATACATCTAAAATTAATGTTACATAAAAATACAGTTATAAAAGTTTTAAATAAAATATTTTAGTTTCCGAAAAGTTCTATTACCCTATTTCTCTTAGCAACAGCTTGTTTTTATTTCCAGTCACTTCCTGAACTTATTCGTAATAAAAATATAGGAAAATGAGTAAACTTGCTGATTAATAATGACCCGGAAAGAAAGTTTCTTACTTTTCATTGTTAGAAAATATACCTCACTGTACTCTTTTTCTTGAGAAAGTTTCCCCTTTTTTATTGCGTTTATAAAGTTTTGTTGACTTTCGAAGGTAAAGAACATTTTTTGTCTGTATGAACTAAGATGTGACATTAAATAAAAATTTAATATGGCAAAATGTATACTGGATGCATTTCTCTTATGTGCTAAAGTTTGTGTTAAATCGTGTATGTAGGAATTTCTACAGCTGAATATAATGTCGTAATAATATGTATTTGACATTAGTATTTTCAAAAGGAGAGGGAACCAGACTGACTGCAATAATTATAGGTGTATATCGTTAGTAGCAGTAGCTCGTAAAATATTTACCAAAATCGTGTCCATTAGATTACTCGCCTCTAAGATCAATTTATTCCAGACACCCTGAGTAACTTCAGATGAGATCAATTTATAACAAACAGATTTTTTGCGTCCGTTAGCTAAAAGAAAATGTTATTGGACCCCAACAGAATATGCATATTGCCTTCGTTGATGTTAGCAATGCTTTTAATACAGTAGGCAAAGATGCCTTGTGAATGACTTGTGATGGCATTTCTCAGAACCTCATCAATATCTGTAATAGCTTGCATTATAACAATATATATATATATATATATATATATATATATATATATATATATATATATATATATATATATATATATATATATATATTCATTATAATTACTCGCCAAATTATTCCAGACACCCCGAGCAACTTCAGACGAGAGCGATCTACAGTAAACATAATTTTCTACCTTCGTTAACTGAAAGAAAAAGTTATTGGACCCCAACAGAATATGCGTATTGCCTTCGTTAATGTTAACAAAACTTTTAATATAGTAAACAAAGATGTTCTGTAGATGACGTCGGCATAGCTCAGAAGCTCATCAACATCTGTAAAAGCTTTTATTATAATAATAAAGCTGTAGGTTTGCACAACCGTAAAATAACAGATCATTTTGAAATTATCTACATGTCAAGCAGTGTTGTATTATAGCCAGTTCTTTATGATATGATCTTTATGGCAGTATTGATGTTTATCATTGACAGGAAGCTGGAGAGTATTGCTATGCGCTATATGACAGATTTAAGCATCTTCAATCTATCCTTATAGCCAAAACCAAAAACCCAAACACGCTACATCACAAAACTCAAAATGCGGATGATTTTGCCTTAATAGCACCCGATTCTATTATGCTCAAACACATTCTTAACGTATATCTGGGAGCTCGAGGCATTAAGCTTTAAGATTGACACAAATCAGAATACAATTATGACTATTTGCTATAGTTTAGCTCTTTACTTGAGCATCTGTACTTCTAGGGCCTTTTTTCAAGTTTTGCCATAAACTATTTGCTATAGTTTAGCACTTAACTTGAGCCTGTGGTAGTCTCGTTGGTTCTAGGAAGAATCTAGACTCTGGAATCTGCAACCGAATCAGCTGCACTTTGAATTAACGGAATAAACGACAACGATAGCATAGACAGTAGCTGGGAGGAAATAAATAAAAATATTTAAAAGTTGCCTATGAAAAACTAGGTTCTAAAACTATCGATAAAAATAGGAAATGGAAAATGAAAACGCCATGGTTCAGGGAGATCAGAACAGATGAAGCTTATCAAGACTATAAGAAAATTAGAACAGAAACCCATGAACTAGTAAGAAAACCAAAAACAGATTATTGGGAAGAATACCCAAAAAAGTTAGAATCCGACTTCTATGGTCGGCAAATACAGATGTGGTGATTCATATGATAGCAAAGAAGTGAGGTGAAAGAACTGATAGAGTATACACACGTACATAAAGAAACATGGGAACTATATCTTACCCAATTATATAAAAGCGAACAGGATACCACAAGGCCACGAGTACCAGATATAACAACAAATGAAGAAACAACTATTACGGAAGAAAATCTGAAAGATCTGGGAAAACTTATAAATCGTAAATCCCCAGGTCAAGACAAAATAGCGAATGAGCCATTGAAATATGGATGACATTCTCTGGTTGAGAAGTTTCAAACACTTATACAAAGGATCATAAGATCGAATAGGATCCCGGACGAATGAAGAACGGTGATAGTTATACTAATGCACAAGAAAGGAGAAAAGGATGATCCGAATAACTATATAGGCATAAATCTGCTAAACTGTAAATTGAACTTAACAACAAAGTTAATAACAACAAAAATTAACGAGAAAATACAACTGAAAGAAGAGCAAAAAGCATTTAAAAATGGACGATCGTGCACCGATGACGTATTCATTGTGAAACACGTGAACGAAAAGCCTCTAGAGTGAAACATTCCGGCTTACTTGAATAAAGCCTTTGACATAGTACAAATGGAAGTCGTCATGCCATCTACTATACTACAGGAACATCCCTTGAACATCATATACTACGCTGCTGAGGTCATAATAATAAACGAAAAATAGAATAACCTGCAAGGGCTGCTATACGAATTTTATCTAAAAGCAGTCTAATATAAAAGTCTTTATCTAAAGGTCAGTCTTGACCGAAAAAAAAAACAAAAGAGTAGTAATAGCAAAAGAGTCCATTAGGTGCAGGTTGATGGTTGAAGATAAACCAATGGAGCAAGTGATGGAGATAGCAGGTTGTCTCAGTGAAAAAATCATCAGAAATGAGAATCTTAAGAGCAGCAAACAAGACATAAGGCGCACCTGTAACTTAGAAAACATCAACTAGTAGATAAAGGAAAGAAAGGTCGAATAGGCTCAACACATAGATGGCAAACAACAGGATAGTGCTTATTGCAATAGACGAGTTACCGAACGGAACAAAACCAATAGAACGCCCAAGGAAAGCATGGAGTGACGATTTAGAAATCAAGGAAAATGAAAAAAAACAATATACCTAGTTATAAGCAGGAAGAAGAAGAAGAATTTCCTATAAATTCTGTAACGTTCCTCTACAGTGTCCTTTAACCTTACCAAAAGTATAAATATATCATACCACTGAATATAGATTACTGCTTCGCAGCAGTTAATATGTTTCTGATAGTTGATAGATGCATTAAAGGGCTTCGTACAACGTTCTCTTTCGTTTCTCGTTCGTTTCCTAACACATACCAACTAACCAGATGCCTAAAATTAGTCTTTTGACCATCATGTTCCATTTCGCATAGCTTCCAGTAATGAGACAGACTCATGAAACTCACGTGAATTTCATAATTTTCATTAATATTACTAAAATCATAAAAATAAAAAAAAAATAGAATAATTTAACAAAAATTTCAACATGAAAAGAAAAAATAATTCAAGATTTACCAGGTGATATATAACAATTATTGTATGACAATGCCATATAGTGAATCACTCAAATCTAATATTTATTTTTCTTTCTTGAAAACGCCTAGAACAAACGCCACATTTTATTATTTTATAACAACAGTACCGATTGAAAAGTTTTTCACATTGCAGTGAAACGTTGTATGTTATCTGGTAGGCAGATTTATCGCCTTGCCTGGCCGTTTATTCTAACCGTAGCTTTACCTCGTGGTACACCGCCTTACAACTGTAAAACTTACGATGTGAAAACCAAATAGACCGTATTACGAGTGAATTTTCATATCAGATATTCAAGTTCACTTCTGAATGGTGGCCATTGTCGGAAAGCGTTCTAATATAAACCTTCCACTGGTCGGTGTTTAAGAGAATGTTTGTGTAGCTAGCAGGGCTTCCTTTCCCTATATACCTCTATCTTGTTCGATTTACCAGTGACGTTCGACACTAATTTATTAAGTTTATATCTAATATGTCAAGAAAATAATGGAAACTGTTAGGATAAAGAAAATGCATGCTATCCAACATAAAAATATTAAACTCGAAGACATTTACCACTAAACACCAAATCACTTTATTTAACTTTCCAACGCGTCTTTCACTAATCATGTTAGCATCATCAGGAGATGATTCAATCATCTTCTGATAATGTTAACATGGCCAACGTCCATCGAGAAGTTAAATAAAATGATAAAAGTGAGTGAGTGTAAATTTCTTCAAGTTCAGTGTTTCACACCGCAGATTCCAATAGAAGAATTAATACAAATATTAGTTTTAATAAATTAATTTAAATTTCTTTTCCTGTTTTTGAATTCAACTATGCTCTTCGATATAATTTTTCCATGTGATTTAAAATACATATTACCCATGATCGAACAAGAATTTGAAATCGTGACTTCTCCATTGCTTAAAATTATTCTAGTTTGTACTTGTACAAGCATCCTGTTCTCTTTGTTGTTTTCGTGCTACATCCCGTTAGTCAGCTTTGACATTTTTCAATCTTCGCATCCAACTGGATCGATATATTAAATCAATCTAATCTGTGGAGCAATCGAGAATACGAGGCGCGCTAACAAAGTTATAAGACTGGTAGCGTAGCATTTGATCCGGCCACCTTATTGGTTTCACCTCAGGCGGGGCTGCATACCAACACCTGATGCGTCTTCAATTCGAGTTTGACCTTTTTGTTAATCGGATTTTTCAAGTGTATTCTGGTAAGGAGACACAACAATTTCGAGCAATGATGCGCTATCAAGTTTTGTTTCAGACTTTGGTACAATTCGATGATAATTTTTGTTAAACTTCAAGAGGCCTATGAAAACAGTGTTTTATCCAAGGGCCCAGGCTTTCAGTAGCTGTAAGGCTAAGATGAACCTCACAGTGGAAGGTCAACTGAGAAGACTAATGTAAACTAAAATGAAAATTAACACGAACAGTTTGATTGTCACCACCGTTCATCACATTTTGACCAATGTCAAAATTGTTCCTAAAAAAATTTGTCAAGAAAAACATTGTCAAGAAAATTGTTCCTAAAAACCTTTCACAGGATCAAAAGGACAACAGGAAGGAACATGTACTGACTTTTTGGGTCGGATTAAAAATGACCCGCGTTTTCTAGAGCGTGTCATTATAGGCGATGAGTCTTAGATTTTTGAATACGACCCGGAAACGAAACCCCAGAGTCAGAAATAGTACACTCCAACCTCACCACTACGAATTTGTGCCTAAGACTAAACTGAATACCAGTATTTTTACAGAAAACTTCTTGAAAGCCTATGAAAAAGGCTCATTTGTGTAAGACCGAACATCAAGAACACCTGAGCGCTGCATCATGACAATATGCCTTACTACACAGCGAGTTCAATTAACAAGTTTTGCCCAAGTAAAACATACCTGTTGCTCCGCAGCCCCCTTTTTTTTACCAGACTTGAGCTTTGTGCCTTTTTCCTTTTCCCAAGATTGAAAATTTACTTCAAAAAACACCAAGACACTGGAAGACATTGAAAAGACGGTATCAATCAAAGAACATATATCAATCACAATATGTTCCAAACCCATGGAAGTATAACTTTAGAACCGCGGTTTTCGAGAACGGCAGCGACAGCTCCATTTCAGATTGTAGGTTATACAGCATTATCAACTTCCTTTCGATTTCCTAGAGATAACTTAACTACGATATTGGCAGTAGAAAGATCATCTCGGACAAGCAGTTCCAATCGGGTCATTCGTATCTTTATTCAAGGGCCAAGACGGCCAACGAGGACGCTTTCGATTTCCCTCGGTACCGAATCGTACTTATTAACTTATTTCTGGAAGGGAAAGAAAAACTGTAGGTGATCCTTTATAAGAGAAAACCCATCGAGTCGAAAGTTTTCCTGATCATCATAGGAAAATCTGGTCACAGGTTTATTAATTAATTAAATTAATTAATTTTAATTTTCTTAACAATGACAACGGCGTGTTTATTTCGATCGAACCGTCTCATAGATTGGTTGCATTGGAAAATAATAGAAGATTTGTTTAGTCATTTATTCCATAAGTTTTCGTATAAATTTGGTTTATTTTATTAGAAAAAAAAATTAAAACTTTCACATTATTGTCGTTTAATGCCAAAGTAGAAATTATCACTAATTTTTCAGACTATAACGCTTTAACGGTTTTAAACGCTTCACGTCATATTAAGAAACATATGATTAATTATTTTATTAAATTACCTGTTCAAAATGTTTTCCTCTAAGAATGACCTGTCCTTCAGGCCATTCTTGTGAAAGAAGCTTCGTCGGTTGATAAAATATTGAACAAAAAATTTGGATTATTTTGTTTTTGATCAATATACCGTTCACAATATTTTTGCCTGAGTCTGTGCAATCCGTTATATGGATAGAGTAGAGTAGAGCTGGGCTAGTTGAGCAACTTTTCGCTGGATCTCCCATAACTTTAAGAATATGCATCGGGTTTAATTGATTCTCTGTTAGGTTCGTAATTTACTCTTCTCCAAAACGTCGAGCGATGTAAAAACGATCCGAGTTCAAGTTTAAATGCTATTGTCGGAAATGCAAGAGCGCTTCAAGTTGCTCAACGTGCCCAACTAGTGGGGCTAATTGAGCATGGGTATAGGGCTAGTTGAGCAATGGCTCAAATGGACTTGATGACTGTATAGAATGATCTGAATACAAAATAATTGTAATAAAAGCAAATATTTATTTGTTATGAATATTACATTCTCATATTGTTATTATTTCTCTGGAAAAATAAAATTTAAATCAAACAAAATTAAATCTTTCCAATCTTTGGATTATTATTACACTTTTTATTTTTAAAATTATATATTTAAGAATAATTATAACGCAAATAGATATTAAATTAAAGTAGTAACTAATTATGAGATCAAGAATATTGCTAGATGATAAATAGTCCCAAATTATTAATCATCTTTGTCACTATCACAATTAATACAAACATATCTCCTGTTAATATTACATTTTTTGGCTGCAGCATTTACACTCATTTTTTTCTCCTCTATACTTTTTGCTGCATCGTTGCATCGCTGCATTGTTGACTAGTAGCTAAACCTTTTGTGGTCTTTTTTTATATGTACGCATCCTAAAATGTAATAATAATCATTAATACAATTACAGCGTAATTGTAAGTAATTTTAATTAGTAAACTGTGTGTAGAATTATCACATGTGCAAATTAATTGATGGCTATTAATTTATGAAAGAAAAATTTGATTTTTTACAATGAACATCTAGTGGGGCCAGTCGAGCAAGCATTGAACGCGCGTTGCTCAACTAGCCCCAGTTGAGGCAACAAAATAAAAATTAGGTTATAAAAAATCATAAAAGTTAATAATAAATAACCATCTATAATCGAAAGAATAATAATTAAGTAATCTTTAAATACTTTCGTGGTGCTTATTAAGTGTTTTTATACGAACATAGTAGAAAAATTATGATTATGATAACGCCGAAAAAAACAAAGCGTTCTCTTATTTTATCGGAGCACCGAACAGCAATTAATTGACAGTCGCGCTATGTATTTCCCTCCCACAACCCCTTCTTTTTGCCATTTACACTTTTGTTGTAGTTTGCTTAGTTTTCGAGATATTTCGATTACACAACTTGCCTCTAGGATCAACTAGCCCCGCTCTACCCTAATTATTCTTTTAGTTCGATAGTGTTCTATGTACAATACAGTATCCTAATCCAATTTGTTGCGCAATACTTCGAGTACTTCTGATAAAATCCGGTTCAACACGACGTCAAATTTGTTCTTCGACTTCAGGACAGGTCTTTCGCTGGCGCCCACCTTCTTGAAAGTTTGGAATCACACTTTTCATATCCAAAAGTCTTTGATAAACTTGGAGAAATGTTTGCCGAGCTGGAAACTGTATTTCGGAATATCGTTGCCCGTAAATCCGACCAGCTCCTTCGGAATTTTGGAGAGGCTCTCCGTAAATAAGAATGATATTCGCGTACAGATTTTATTTTTAGTTATAAATGGAAGTTAAATGTGCGCACTGAAATACTGAAATAACTATTGTAACAACCTTTTCCATGGCAATATGGCAATGTTGAAACATTCTTTACGGCTGATATAGGGCATGATTTTTAATTAAGTAATAACAAATTAATATTTGCCAAATGTGGTTTTTCAGATATTTGCTTAAAATGTTAGTTCTTATCATAGCTTTTCGATTGGCGATTTAATAAGTTTGCAAATTTTTTTCTCGAGAACCCTTAAGTTTTTGATCCTTGTTGTAAGAACTTTTTTCGTTACAATGATGCGAATAATCCTTAAGTTAAATTTACGAAAATACTTTCCTTTACACTCTGTATACCGGATATTGCACTTTTTTCTAATTAATATTTTTGTACAGTATTAATTAACATAATTAATCATTATTATTAGTTGTAGCGCCACTGGTAAATTACACTGAAACAAAATAAACACTTTCTTTCTCGAAATGCATTTTTGTTGTTCACTGTTTATTTATCTTGTCTTCTAAGGCTACACGGTGAACAGCCAGGTGACATAATTTAATGGTCATCAGAGATCACGAATACTTTGTACGGTATTTGAATACATAATCTGATTGATCTTATCTTACAAGGAAATATTCGAAAGGGACTGAAACAAAGCAGGCAAAATTGCCGCAATCTATGCCTGGGAGTATTTTTAACGGTTTGAACTCGATAGCATTTTAGCATGGTATTTAATAGAATATTTTGTTTTTGTGGTATATTCCAGGTGTGTACATTATAAATACAAATTAAATATTTTACCTTTAATATAATGCTTCATAAATATGAAATTTTAAACCATTTGCTATTAAAATATGCTGTTGCATCAATATTTTGGTAATCATTAACATATTTGATGATTTTCATATAAATATTTACAATAAACTGTGTTCAACTGGCAAATCAACTGTGTTTGTTATATTTTCATTTCGTGTTATTTCACTCGGCATTTCAAAGTACGAGGGTTGCTATTTATGTAACCGGCTAGGCTCCATCTGACATATACATCGTAAAGTTTGAGACTCTTGACGATATACGTACCCAGAACATTTTGTCATATGGACGCTATTATATGGAATCTATTGAAGTTATGTTGTTGTGTCATTCTACAACTAACAAATTGTGTTCAATCTCGTAGCACATCTTTGCCAACCATGTTAACATCATCATGGCACTATTTAGTCTAATTATAACTAGTTTATTTGTTTACAAACCATACCTAATGAAGCATGTAAAAATTATAAATCATGATCTAGTCAACTAAGGTTTACACAAAATATTTCAAAACATTCACTAAACATCGGATTGTCCGGGAAGTTCGTAGGAATTTTTTTAAGAGAAAAAGAAACAAAAATAGTATATTTAAATATTTATTTAATCTATTATCTAATTACCATTATTATTTACAACTTTTCGCCTTTTTGCCAAAAATTAACACCTTTGTTACCAAAAAGTGTCAAGAGAATGTTTTTCATATCTTTTTTTACTGATTTTCCATTTAAACAACTTTGGAGGTAGCGATACAATAGATGGTAGCCCAGAAGCAAGATGCGATATCCAGGAGCAAGGTGGGTAGTGCAAAGCATCCCAATTGAACCTAAATAACGTTTGCTAATTGTGAACAGTTAAGGTCCGTACTTCTACGACTGTATACATATTTTTCGTGCGTGAGTGTGCGTCTTTTTTCAAGTCAAGAGTAGCATCAGTCATCAAATGCCAAGATTCGGAAGATGTCATATCAGTAAAAAGTGGAATGAATTCTAGTTTTTTCGCGAATATTTTCTTGAAATTCATAAGGATGCTGGACTAGTACCTTCTTGTGAAAGGATTTTTTGAGTGATACTAATTTTAAATGAAATCGAGAATAAAGTAGTCGATGACCACTTCCGATTCAGCTTCAGGAAAGATTTTAGAATGTCTGTGTACAATTAATTTGATTTCTCTAGTTGTCTTTGGGGGTCTACCTCGTAAACAGACAACGAATGTGGCGTTGAAATAAAGTGTCTGTGATTGTCAAATGTTGTTCTATGCAGAAATTTATAAGTCGTTCATCTCGGTCATTTCTCTTTGTCATTCTTTATTTGCCAGCACTGTTCCTGATTTGACCTTCGGACATTATTTCATCTGCCTTGGTATTGAAATCCTCAAGTATAATCATATTTCTTCAGAATGGAATTTTACGTTTGGATTCTTCAATATTTCGATAAAATTCATCTCCGTCTTCAGTTGATTGACCCGATGGGGCGTAGACCTGTATGAAATTCAAGATGAATGGCTTGCAATTAATTTTTATTGCTATATTTCTGTCATTGACATGATCATAGGCACTTACATATTTGCTAGAATTATTATTAGCAGTATTTATCTAAAGTCAAAGTATATATATATATATATATATATATATATATATATATATATATATATATATATATATATATATATATATATATATATACCGCGCTCCAGGTTGGTGCTTTGTCGTTCCCATATCTGTCCTCCGAAACGCCAGCAAGCGTCTCCCAGGACCGGTTTTTGGCCTTAAGCCGTCATCAGTTGGGCTCAGACTGAACGGCAATCACATGGGGGCGTTCGTCGTTCTTAGTCGGCTTTAGTCGACCCGAGGTCGGACGGGCCACGACCGACCTCGCACAGTTTATCTGTCGCGGCCGTTTACCACAGGATGGCAGTGCTGCAAGTGATGGCAGCCACCATTCGACATGGCCGATTTATATGGCTTTAGTCATTCCCTTAATCTGCCCTGTAGGCGTTCAGGCATTATATATACATATATATATATATATATATATATATATATATATATATATATATATATATATATATATATATATATATATATATCTTGAGTACAATTTTGCGAGTATATTATTTAAGTTTGAGTATCAGTTGTTAGCATTTTGACAGTTATACTGTCAATTCCTGGAACCTTGCCCTTTTTCATCGATTCTACAGCCTTTATATATATATATATATATATATATATATATATATATATATATATATATATATATATATATATATATATATATATCTCATTTACTGAAAGTCAGTAACATATGACAAGGTGAGTTATTTCTAGTGACGCCATCTAAGCGTTGGAAAGCTCCATTCTTCACTGAGGTTCTGACAAAATTTCATGATATTCTGATCATTAGAAGCCAAGTTATCGCTCTTGGTTTTTATACCATCCGTCGAAAAATTAACATCGAACGAAGAGCGAATATTAAGTTTTGTTTTAAACTTTGTAAAACATTCACCGAAACATTTCAGTTAATGAAACAAGTGTATGGTGATGATTATTTATTTCATGGCAGAATCCACGAGTGGGTTAAATGATTTAAAGCAGTACATGAGGACATCAAGGACGACGAACAACCTGGTTCGAGAAATTCCGTAGTTACTAAAAGTAGCATTGAAATTATCCGTGAATTTATAAAAAAATCAGCCAAAGGCTTCGTTGCGATATATGGAATTGAACATGTCCAAAGATTCAATTCGTCGCATTTTGACCGATGATATGGGATCTCGAAAGGTTTGCTGCGAATCCAACATAGGAAGGACTTGATTAAAGAGGCGAAAAAGGACGATAACTTCAAATAGAGCATTCTAACTAGTGATAAGACGTGGTATGTGCAATATGATCTAGAAACCAATCGTCAAAGTACCGAATGGAAGCACCCGATCGAGCCAAATCTAAAGAAAAGCCGTCTCGAGAAGTCATAAATCAAAACAATGTTGATTTGTTTCTACAAATTTCTTTCTACAAAAGTTTGGAAGATTCGGAGGGAATTATTCGTTTCACCTGATTAAACGATCAATGCTGTATTTTATCTTGGTGTTATAAAGCGTCTGTTGTCGCGTATTCGTCGTGTGCGGCCACAATACCGCCAACAAGGCAGCTCACGCTTGTTGTACGATAATGCGCCGTCCCATCGCTCTACGTTTATCACTGATTTTTTGACTAAAAATGGCATTTTAACCATCAAGCATTCACATTACTCGCCTGACTTCACTCCCTGTGACTTCTACCTCTTCGAAAAACTTTATTTGCCGATGAAAGGACAACATTATGCTGACATTGAAGGTATTCAAAGGCGTCGACCACCATCCTGAAGGACATATCTTATTTCGTCAACTTAATTGACCATGTAAAACGTTGTATAGACACACATGGAGACTATTTTGAATATACATAATGATTTTTGACAAAAAACAGTTTTTATGTGTTTTTTTGAAAAAGTCCTGTTTTCCGTGAGACGCACCTTTTATGATTATTATTGCTCTCTGTATCTCTAATATATGTTGTTTGCTCTCGTTTTCCTTTGCCTTTCTTCACCTGTCTGAAACAATTCCTTATTTCTTTCCTGTGGTAGAAATTTTCTGTCTGCTGTACAATTTCCTCGTTTCTAAATCTTTTCTTTTGTCTAATTATTTTCTTAGCTCTTGCTCTCTGTTCCATCTACGCTTGTATATCTTCTTCTTGGGCCTGAAGTGTGTTAGTTTATAGCTTATATTTTTATTTCATTAAGGTATTCTTCATCGTACCAATTATATATCTGTAGTTGTTCCTTTACGGAAATGACTCTTTCTTTCTGTTGCTTAATAGGGGATGTTAATGCGAAAATAGGAAGAGAGCCTATATATAAGCACATAACGGGAGGAGAAAGTTAATACCCGGTTAGTAATAAAAATGGTTATCGAGTTTGCTGACGAAAAAGACATGAAGAATATCAGTACCCACTTTGCAAGAAAGGACATTTACAAGGAATCTAGCTCTGACAAGATGAAAACCATACGAATCAAATAGACCATGTCATGTTAGAAAAACTCACATGGTACAAAAATACTATGAAGTAGTAAAAAATGTGAAATCATGTAGAGGCGTCTCAGGCAAACAGGCCACTTTCTTGTGAAAATAAATGTAATGATTAATAAGGCAATAAAGAAGAAAAATAGATCGGCGAGGAAGAAACGGTATAACATAAAGGAACTACAAAAGATAGAAATTCAAAAGAGATGTGAAAAGGAAATAGTCCAATGTTTTAGAGAAAGTGAAAGGAAGAAGTACATAGTTTGAAAAGGGATTGGAGAGGGGTAGAAACACTAGATGTTTGGAGTGCCTGACCATTTGCTCCATGGGATGATCCTGCCAACTTGTGAATAATATTGTTCAGGCTCTTAACTTTCTGTGCTGCCTGTGTGCGAGAGGTGGGGGGAGGGGGTGTATGTGGGAATTACCTCCTCGTGGTACACCCTGGGTAACAGCATTATCGGCTAAAAGATTATACACAACTAGAGACACTACAAGTAAGCTGTTGAACAACATTATTAAAAACACTATTAAAAGGTTATAGTTTTGTTTTTTATTGTGTCCAAGGTATTTAAAAAGTCTGACATTATATATTTTTGCTATGTTAAAAACTAGGGTTGTAAGTAAACTCATATATTAGACAAAATTGTACAACAAAATAGGTATAAATATAAAATATATCGTATAAATAAAACAAAGTTGTTTAATTTCCACTTATATTATTATATACAAGTGGAAATTAGACAACTTTGTTTTATTTATACAATTTAATATGAATTTCCATCACGAAAGTCCCGCAACTATCGACAATATAAAATATATTATTCAATGGCAATTATCTTTTAAATAAATATCTGAGTAATTTGATATAGGCCTCTAGATCTACAAAAACTACATAAAAAACTTAGTTTGGAACAAGATTATCATCTACCAGTCATTAAAAGTTGATGTTTTATAACCAATAGCCTATAAAAAGCTGCTAGTTTTATTAATAGATGGTAAGATATAAGTTTATTATTATATGATTTCAACAAACTTGTACAATATATAATTCATAAACATAACAACTAAACATTGTGTGAATTTAATTACATTATCTATCCATACAGGATCGTTTACTGTTTTTATATTTCTCCTATTTCCATCTGGAACCGTTAACAAAATTCAACGTATCGAGTAACGCCCAAGATTTCTCGATATTAATACTCCAAATAGTCCGTTTCCGTCATTTACGACGACCGTTAGTGCCCCATAAATTTGACAATAAAATGCAGATTCTTTCAGAAATCGCCAGGATAATGGCGCAGTCCTTTTAGGACTTCTTTTTTGCCGGTCCGAACCTTTCGCATAAGTTTTTACATAAATTTCCCCACTAGTTTGACCCAAGTGGAAAAAGTCATATAAAGTTGTAGTAAACATGTTAAAAAATCTTTGATTTATGACAAAAAATGTGTTTGTTCGCTTATTTTTGATGTTGGTAATAAAAAAAAAAAGTTTCCTTAAACTCTAAAATCTATAGGGTGAGTATTAAATGTCGCTTTGTTTTAATTAATTAATATATTAAATCATGTTCGAAGTTCATTATGTTATGTACTCCAAGTAGTTCATTATATACAGTGACAGAAAAAAAGTATTTCTTCTTTTTCCTGTAGTGCTACAGCCCGTTAGTGGGCATTGACCTCCTTCAACCTTCGCCTACAATCGTTTCGATATGTTGAACCAATCCAATATGACGCTGTGTACGAGGTGTGCTAACAAATAAAGTATTGAGACTGGTATTGCAGCATTCAATCTGACAATACTGTTAGTTTCCCCTTTGAAGTATAGCAGGCAAACATCTCATACGCCTTCAGTGCTAATTTGATCTAGTTTTGCAAAACTTCAACAGACCTATGGAAACAGTATTTTGTCAAGGGGACAGGTTTTCAAGCTGGTTAAGCCATTCCCAGAAGACTGAAACTCGATTGAAGACGAACCTCGCAGTAGAAGGCCGTCCACTGTAAGAACTGAAGAAAATGACCACAGAATCTGAATGAAAATGATCGCAGGATCTTGTGCCTTCTGCGTCATCGGTGGACGGTCAGAATTATCGGGGAAAGTTGAATTAAACTCACACAACCGTTTATCTGATCTTAACCAATAAACTTGATATTGACCAAATAATGAAGAAAATGGTTCCGAAAACCCTTTCACAGGATCAAAAGAACAGTAGCATCTCGGGACTTTTTGGGGTAGATTGAAAATGACCCTAATTTTCTGGAACATCTCATTACTGGTGACGAATCTTGGATTTTCACGGCTAAGGCTAAAGATTCAACACAGCTAAAAATAGCCAGACTGAGCAAATTAAAGAAATAAAACATGCTGATTTGTTTTTTTGGTAGCCAGGAGTTCGCTGATAAGAATTTGTATGGGCCCAACGATAAACCCGCATTGTTACCGAGGAGTTTTTGAGAGACTTCGAAGAAGAGTCATTCGTATGAGACCGAATATCAAGAACATCTGGTTGCTGCGATAGCAACGATACTGCGCCTTGGCTCCGTAGCACTCTTATTCCCCAAACTTCTTTGTTTTCCCAAGGTTGAAAATTTGCGTCAAATTATACCTTCGGGGCATTGGAGAACATTGAAAAGACCGTAGCTGTGGCTATGTGGCTTCTAACGGAAATTACTTTCAAGGACACAATATAGAATTATACGTTCAATTGAATAAAAATATTAAAAAAAATCTGTCTCTACTCCATTTACACAGATCAGGTTTCGTAGCAATAATTGTTTTCCGGGGTGGAAGTACTAAGCCTATGCCCATATGGTTTGTTATATTACTTAATTAATATATATATATATATATATATATATATATATATATATATATATATATATATATATATATATATACTTGAAGTTATTTTTTATCGACCTAAAACAAGCCTATGACTCAGTCATAAGGAGGAAGTTGTACCAAGCATTGAACGTACTCCAAGTCCCAAAAGATCATTCAAATGACAAAGATGACACTAAGGAAAACGGAAAACAAAGTAGTGGTGAAAGGATGTCTTTCCACAGAAAAATTCGAAGTGAGAAAGGGATTGTAACAAGGGGATTCAGTGTCTACAAAACTTTTTAATGATGTGCTAGAGATAATACTCCAAAAAAGCGGATAAGAGCAGGAGAAACAATTTACAATAACCAGAGCCAAATATTAGCATACGGAAAAATATGGCCTGCACATTAATGAATATAAGACAAAATTCTTTGAGATGGGAGATGGAGAACAAGTTATGATTAAAACAGAACAAAATAAACGTAACGTAAAATAACGTTATAAATTTAAAACAGTCAACGAATTTGAGTATATGGAAGTTACTATAATTAGCGAAGGCGATGAAATAAAGGAAATTGAAAAAAGCATGGCAAGGGGAAGCAAAGCTGTAGGAGCGTTACACAATATGCTTAGATCAAAAAAATAACATAGCCAGAAAAATTAAGGTTGTACAGAACAGTTATTCAGCCACGGTACTACATGGTTGTGAATGTTGGTTAATGAACAAAACAGAAGAAGAAAATTTGAGTGTCTGGGAGCGAAGAGTACTGAGGAAGATAGTTGGGAGAGTGAAAGTACAAGTACAAGTGGAGAAGGAGAACTGATACAGATATTAAAGTTCTATACGGAAAACCATCTTTAATATAAGCCAGATAGTTATGTCTTCCATATTGTGGTTTTTGGGTAATATGTTAAGAATGCCAGATAGTAGATGGGTAAAACAAGCATTATCAAGAGGAGATGGGTAAAAGAAGATGGCTACCAAGAAGGAAGCGGTTGGAGGCATGCAAGGAAGATTTAAATTCAGCAACGGTAGGAGGATGACGGGATGCGCCCATGAACAGAATAAAATGGAGAAAAATAAAAGAAAAGTAAAGAAATAAAGACAGTCGAAGCCATGGGTCTTTAAGGCCTGTGTCATTAGTGTCACTTATAGACTCTAATATATTAATATTAATTCCTAATACTGGAAAGGTTTAGAAAGTAACTTGAGCTCATTGTGCGTTATTACCGTACAATATTGACAATCGATTGAAATTCTGTATAACTGTCATGGATATTTATATACATTATATCAAAAAAGTACCGGGAATTGGTTAATAAAATACAAAATGTTTATTATTTATCCAAATTTATATATCTCCTTTAAAGTAGGCCCCTTCCGAAATAATACACTTTTGCCAACGAATAATCCAATTGTCAAAACATTTTTAAACGCATTTTCCGGGATCGACTTCAGTGCTCGTCGCGAATTCTGTTTTATGTCTTCTATCGACTGAGAATGGGTGCCTCGAAGTGGTAATTTGAGTTTTGGAAAAAGAAAGAAGTCAGCCGGAACCATATTAGGTGAATAAGGTGATTGTTCGATGGTGTTTGTTGAGTTTTTGACCAGAAATTCGTTCACAATGATAGCCTTGTGAGATGGTGAGTTGTCGTGATGTAATAATCCAGGAGTTTTTTTTCCACAAATCTGACCTTTTTCGACGAATTTGCTCTCTCAAACGCTGCATAACGTTCATATAATATTCTTTATTTACCATCTGACCTTCTGGCAAGAATTCCGAGTGCACAACACCGTAATAATCAAAGAAAACAATCAACATCATTTTAACTTTTGATCTACTTTGACGTGGTTTTTTTCGGTTTCGGCTCAGTTGGAAGGTGCCATTCCGAAGCTTGTTAACTGGTTTACATGTCAAACTCATATATCCATGTCTCATCACCAGTTACAATACGGTTTATGAATATGGGGTTGGAATGGACTCGTTCTAGCATGTCTTCAGCGACCTTTACGCGATTGAGTTTCTGAAGAAAATTCAGGTCTTTCAGCACCAGTCGAGCGGCAACGCGTTTTATGCCCAAACAATCGCTTAAAATGGTACTAATTGATTCATGAGACACAGAAAGATCAGCGGCCATCTCTCTCAAATTTAAATGACGATTTTCAGTCACCATTTCCTTCACTTACTACTCACTTCTAACACTAGCGATTTTAACTTCAGTTGAAGACGTTGATTGCCATCAGATTTTGATAAATCAAAAATTTTGCGTATCCAAAAGCATTAGAATGATGTAATTACTATCAATAAATATAATATTTTACTATCAATAAATAAAATACAAATTAGATTGAATTTTATTGTTTTTTATTTGAAAAATAACCACTACAATACGTGACATGGTTTAGCTAGTCTTGATATGTTTGTCCATTCTGTGGGTAATACAAGTTTCAATCTACTAAATTTTTGATCTACTAAATACTATACGTTCTCAATGGGATTAATATCAGGTGGTTTGGTTGACATTGTAGAGCAGCCATTTTCCCATAACCCTCGCCATGTACATCGGGTCGTCTTCTTGTTAGAATCTGAAAACATCTCTTGGTACCTAATTTTGAATCGTTTTCTTAGAAATTTTTTCGCGATGTATCCGAACCGATGAATCCGATGAATTCCGACGTGAGTGTTATTTCAAGGATTCACCACTCACTGATTTTTTTCTCGTCAGAGTTTTATGGAAATCGAAACCATATAAACAAAAATGCCTGCCTCACTAAAAATGATTGATCTACAAAAATTTAAAGGATAATTTACGTACTTTTTAGCGAACTGGAGTCTTTTCCCCCTGTTTTTCCGACTGATTCCTGATTTTTCCCTCTATATCCAAAGTTATGTAAATAATTTCCTGCAGTTCTAGGCGTGATGTTTACTCCAAAATAAGAAATATCGTTCTCTACATCTCAACTTGAAATGAAATCATTTTTTGTAACATAATTTAACGTTTTTCTCTGAATTCTAGCTGATGGTGTTTTTGGTCGTCTTTTACTCTTTTTGTTTTCTATATAGACTGTTAATCCATGTTTCTTTCATTGCACAATGTACTATAGATAAACTAAGCTTAAATTTTTGGCAATTTGTCAAAATTCGATGCATTTTTGTTTCTAATTCCCAATTTCCGCATATGTCTCCAAAAGAAGCTCTCGATTTTTTCTACACGATATAATTGAAGTTACTTATTATCTCTAAAGCGAATTAAATCAACGAAACCAACTGTTCAATTTTTTTTCCATGAAAAATCAACATTTTTGTCTATATTTCCATTGCTTATAAAATATATCTAAGCAATTAAAATACGTAGGAAAGTAATAGTAGCATAGGACAAATCAAATAAATCAATAGTTTTAAATATGTTGAAACTATAGTATATTGAAAACCTACCATAAATTACCAAATAAACGAACAAGACCAACTGAAAGGGTCTAGAAGGGGGTAGAAAGAAGGGAAAATCTAAGATAATCTAAAACGGAAATTTTTAAGAAAATATCGGTCGGAATTCTGGCTTCTGAATCTGTGCCATGGATCCTAATTCAAAACCAAAGTACAATTCAAGGTACAAAAGTCACATTTTTCAGAAAATTAGATACTGACAAAAATCAAAAACATAAAACAGAAATGAATAAAAAATTAAGAAATAATTACTTAGCTATTTATGCAATTCGTAAAGGGAGAACAATTCGAGAATACGAAGCTAAACTATATAAAAATAAGGACTGAAAGACGGGCAAATATATGGATAGAAAAATTAAAAACTCCAACAGTTGTAACTAAATAACAAGGGACAAAATAGAATGAAAAGGGTTCAAATATAACCTAGATAACCAAAGGCAAAGATACCGTAGACAAATAAGAGTACTACAGGTAACGTCCAAAAGGGAAATGTAATCCTAATGGATTTAATGATTTGGTTAAATAATACAAAATATCTTGAGTAATATTAAATTTTAGTTCATTCAATCCACTCATTCCCACTTTTAAGCTGCTTCATTATAAAAATTATATAACGAGTTTTCCACTTACACCAAATCGCATTGAATTTACATCATCAGGGGATCAGTAAAATTGATTTCCTCTTTGCAGTACAAATATTAAAATTCATTGTTTTATCTGCTGACTCGAAAATAATTATTCATGTTAGGTTCTTATCACCAATATATTTTTAGTAAATTTTATTCGTTAGTTATGATGGAAAGGAACAATGAAGCAAATGTTTCAACAAATGATTAAGGTATATTGTACTCATATATGTACTCAAAATTATTGCACAATCCAATTTAGCCCTTGATAAAAAATGCTTAACTTTGAAGGATAATTAATGTGTGTATTTTATTTTTAATATGCACATATGCGACACTTTTCATCACACATTATTCTGGTCTAATCATATCCGACAGCAAAGAAATTTTGCATCTATAACACCAGCCACGGCATGCAGCACATATTCTGATTTGATATTCTTTGCACATTACCGTTGAAGATGCCTACTTCGGGTTATCTCGGTTATGTATACGTGATACCCATTCAATATTATTCAATAGATTTCTTCGCTTATTAGAAAATATTTTCATCGTTTCTTCTCATTGGTATGGTTCCAAACCCATGTTCCTATTCATTAAATTAGTTGTTTTTATAAATTTCATAAACAAATTAATAACAAGAAACATATAAAATTTAATAATTAATATATATATATATATATATATATATATATATATATATATATATATATATATATATATATATATATATATATATATATAAAGGCTGTAGAATTGATGAAAAAGGCCAAGGTTCCAGGAATTGATAGTTAATTGATAGTAATTATCAAAATGCTAAAAGCTGTTGGTCAAACTTTAAATAATATACTCGCAAAATTGTACTCAAGATGCCTCAAAGATTAAAAGGTTGGTTGTACAATAGGTCAAAGATAGGTACAATAAATACATAATGCCACTGTACTTAGCTTTTGCCGACTATGAAAAAACATTTATCTCAAAGCAAGCATTAGAGGATGCATTATTTAACCAAGGTATAGACAGAGGCTATATGAATCTATTTGAATCGACCAATCAGTTCAAAAAATTCGGGTAGCACAGAGGGGAATGGAAATATGATACTGGGAATTACAACGAGGGATAGATAAATCAGCTCATGGATCAGGAAATAAACGAAGTTGGAATCTTTAATCATCCTTATCAAATGTTCTGAGTTTTGAACATAGGACTCGGCAAGTTTGACGGTTGGTTGCATGATACTTGCTAGATATTTTTCCAAATTTTGTGTTGCAGAACCGAAGGCACTTACTATGGGTCTTAATGGAATTTCTGGTTTATGCATTTTGGGTAGACCTAAAGAAATACTTGCTTAAAAAAGCGTATTACTTATTAAATGATTTTTTTTAATGATATGGATAGATTTAATATAGCTAAATAAAACATTTGAATATTTTATATTAGAATAGTATTCGTTATTAGTGGTATATATACTATAGTATATATAATAGTATTCATTATATGTTATTGATTGTTTGAGTTTATTTTCTTTTTTGTTATTTAAGAATTATTTATTATGTTTATTATATTTATTATTTTATGTTCACAATATTCCGTGCCAACATGACAGTTACAAATGAACATTTAATTGGGACAAATAAATTTGTATCTGCCTGTCTATCGATCTATCTATCTATCTATATATATATATATATATATATATATATATATATATATATATATATATATATATATATATATATATATACATATATATATATATATATATATATTTAATAAGGAACATAATAATTACCATTATGTTCACCATTATATTTCTGAAAATTTCACTTTTTAAGAAAATTTTACATAATGTAAATAAATACAAAACTAAGTTTGAAAATAATACTACAAAACTAAGTTTGAAAATAATACTACAAAACTAAAAAACTGCATCTCTTAGAAAGCTAAGAAAAAAAGTGAGTATTCTGCTAAATGGTAAAGTAACCTGAACCATTATTGAATTTATATTGCATATCTATATATTGAATATGGAATTCTCGACCATTATCTTTTATTGAATTATTATATTAATGCACTTTTTAGGTAGCCACTAATACATGTTATATTAACTAAGTTAAAAAAAGTAAAATTATAGTTCCGTATTTGAACAAGGCGGTGTGTCGAAACAAGTCATATAATTTTTTAAATATATTGGAAATTTAGATATACATCTTAGTTCGTTTATTTAAAATAAATTTCCGTCAAGTATCGGCTACCTCAGTTAAATGTAAGAAAGTCAATCAATTTCGATTACATTTATTAATTATTTCTAAACAACCTCTGATAGATTTAAATTACACCTTTTCGTGCTAAAACTAAGAAATCATATGCAAATCTAAAGTAACAAGGAATAATACATTCTTCAGTTAAACAGCCTTATTAATTCTAAAGAAACATGCTTGATATGTTCTTCAGAAATCATGCAACATAAATATTTACTTTTCATTAGTTATACCTCTGTACCAAAACGAAGAAATCGCTTATTTAAATAAATGGTATCTTCTTCTTCTTAACCCTATTAGTGAACCCATCAACAATGGTTTTCCGGTACAAGAAACACCACTTACATACCAACAGATAAGCCAACAAGCTTTTAACACGTATTACTTTTATCGTCATTTTAAAACTGTTTGTAACGATTGGGTCTGTATCTGTTTATTTGAGTGTATCTGTATTTACCTTAGCATAACAATTATGCCTTTATTTGGTGGGTTTTATGACTTCAGGGGACCAATCTACTTCCTTGTTAATAGTGTGTTTACATGTTAATATTGTCACTACCCTAGGGGTAAATCAAACTTCTGTTTTAGTTTCGGATAAGAGTAAATTGTGGTGTTAAAAATGAGTATTGAAATGAAATAAATAAGACCACACGTACTGCTTTTGTTGAGTGTCATCATAATATTGTAAACATTTATGGAAAATGGTATGTTTTCTCGAACGATAGTGTTGAAAGTAGTTTTATAGTTTGTGCCTTTACACTTTTTGAATTTACGAGGGTACTTTTAAAATATGTCGAGATGATTGATAATTTTCTACAGATTCTTTCTAGTATTAAGACACTTATTTTAGTGTTTATAAAGGGCCGCCCAATAAGAGTGTTAGAACTGTAAAATGTGGCACAATGACAACTACTACAATTATTTTATTTTGAAGTACAACCGAACCAAACCTAATATAATTTTCGATTACTCTTTCGCACATATTTATTTTCAATGGTGGCCTGAATATTTCATTTAGGGTCGAGACTTGTTGAGTGTTTAGATTTAGATAAATAATATGTGTAAAAAATAATCTAATAAGTGAGTTAGATCGCATGATCTTGGTGGCTAGTTGACATTACTATTTCGCGAAATGACGCGCTCAATAAACTTTTCTTGCAATAAATCGATTCACTGATAGGACGTGGACCCTCTGTTGAAAGGAAGCATTGCTTATATCCACATATATCAGTTTAGGCCAAATATATTCTGAATGAAGAAAGATAAGAATTGTTCCAAAAACAATGTGCTCCTCACTCAAATAGTCTCGACCCTAAACGAAATATTCAGGCTACCATTGAAAATATACCAGGGAATATGTGTGAAAGAGTAATCGAAAATTTGGATTGGTTTGGTTTGGTTTGGTTGGATTTGGTTTGGAAGCATTGATTATATCCACATATATCAGTTCAGGCCAAAGATATTCTGAGTGAAGAAAGATGGAATTTTTCCATTATCGTCTTCAAAACACAAGGTGCTCAGTTCTCTCAAATCACTCCTTTAGAACAAAAACCGCACCAAACAGACACTTTATGAGCATGAAGAAGTAACTGCTGAATCACTTGAAGATCTGTATCTGCCCAAATCCTGCATTTATATTTATATTTATATACACAAACGCATTAAGCAAGAAGTGCTCTTCGTCTGAAAAATCTTTTTTTTTTCTCAAAGTAAAAGTCACTTTCCAACTGCTCTAGTGCCCAATTCGCGAATGTGTATGTTTTCATAGCCAATTAACACAATGTGGTGAACACAGCCGTCACATTTAAATTTCAAACAGTGTTGAAGCTTTCACGTTTCAAAGTTTTACGTTTCAAATTTTTATTCAAAATCGTATTGTATCGCAACAGTCATATTTCAATCCCTTTAATACTAATATGTCAAAAGGTTACTGTACATTGAAATTAATATTCCTATCAGTTATTATTAATTTCACATTATCGCTTTTCTGGCTAACCAAACTTGATTTTATGAAGAAAGAAAGTTACATACCGTTTTTATACGAGAACGATACAGATGTCACAGTCTGTCGTTAATTCATCATTTTTCAGAACCCAGAATTTTTTTTTAGACAAAGTATTCCAAAAAGGCAGAATACTTGTTGAACATAACCATTACTCTGAAGAACCTTCTTATATTGTCTTCAGCGGCATCCTCGTGATTCTTCCTAAAATAGTAGCCTAGTGCAATACTGTCATATCCTGGGCAATGGCGGCTTGTCAGTGAAATATGGAGGTTCTGTATAGCAGCAGACGTTTTATAAAATACATTTAACAATATCGTCCTGATGGCAATCATCATTACAATTGTCATCATGGCAATTATCTTGGCACATAAAATGTCTGGCATCTCAAATGACTGGCATTAAATAGCATCAAACTGGCATCAAATATCTGACATCATGAAACGTTCAGCGTCAGAGTAAATTGACGAAATTTATTATCAAAATCAGTGTTCAAACGTATAGAGACTTTTATGGTGCACATACTCCCCCGAGTAATGTGTTCGCTAAATTATAGGCAAATTCCGAACGAATTTCACGCTGCTCGATATTAAAACAAAAACAAGATAAAAACTGTTCTAAAAAAGTTCTGATAAAGGCTGTAGCTGGCAGTGTTGGTGAAAATCCCAAATTATCAATTTGTTAATGGGGATCATTACAGAATAATGATCAACGATTATGTAATTCCGAATTTGAATCATATTGATCTGAAGGAGATGTAGTTACAAGGACCGCCCTACATGTCATACAGTCAACACAACAATCGATTTATTGAGAGAACAATTCGGTGAGAAAATTCAAAGAGTTCAAAAAGATTTCACGTAAATATTCAAAAATTAAAAAACATGTAAAAGCAGAAAAAGTAAAATAAGTTGGGAAATTACAAAAAAGTCAACTATTTATTGATTTTATGCATCAAAAATATCTTGAACCCAAACAAAATTAGTATGGTTGAATAGGTCTTTGATCACAATGGCACTGTGACGTCATCTGTGATGATAACGTCATGAGTTCTTACTAGAAAACGAGTTTACGTCCAGATATTTTCACATTTCAAATTTCATTAGTTTGAGTATAACCGTTCAAACGACAAAGGGATGAGGGCACTTTTGGCTAGCACCGTATACAGTGAATTTAGGATGTGCCACTTAAGGTGGAACATATTTTCTCGTGTAATTAATAATTATGTAGTTCTTTTAAAATGAGTTTTAAATTATAGGAAAATCATAATCAGATTCTATATTGATTTACTACAAATGTAGCCTTTTAGAATAAGCTTTTTTCACATTTTAAACATGCTTAATTATATACCGCAAATCAGATTCCCAGCGTTATTTTAGCTACAATGTTTGTTTTTTTCCTTGTTATATAATTTCTTTTGCCGCGGCTATAGCAAATTGTTCGAAATATAATTATCTCGTCCCGATTCAAATTAAAAATGCAAAGGCAGCACCTCAAACAAAGCACAGTCTCTCTTTTTGTTTAAATTAAAAATGTTCCTGCCGGGAGAAAAGTCTATTTGTAACGGCCACGGAATAACTTAAAAACATTTTTACATTAGTGGCGAAAACCTTGTTCGCGGGCCTCATTTGGAATGCGCCGAATGGGGAAAAAAGTCAGGAAGGAACAGAAAAGGCAAAAACACAACTTGCAGAGAATTTTCTGAAAAACCGACGATATAATTAAAAGGTTAGCTGGCGGAAAATGTTAAAATATCGAACTTTTCAGTCGGGTTTTTTTTTGCTCAAGTTGGGTTTGTTGTACAGACGAAATGAGATTGCTTCGTTCTACCCTGCGGAATTTACAAGAGTTTATTCCTTCATTATCATAAAAATTTGAAATTTTGAAAGAGTGAAGTAAAAATAAAATGTTTTGTCGGTAAAAGACGAAGTAGCATTTTGATTGCTTATTATTTTGTTCATTCAATTTGGCTTACGTTCCTTTTTGTTCGAAATACATTTTTAAGTTCCTTTTGTCATTTAGAATTTAGAAAAGGTTATATTTTTTCTTGGGTGATGGCTGACTTTAAACTGCATGCAATCAATACATTTTCTATAACAAAATTATAAATCGACATAAATAGAACTTAATTTTATAACAACATACACATATTGCTGGACCAGTTTATCAATGCGGGTGATCATTATCAAACGTTTGCTGTATACATGCACGTAAATTCTACTTCTGCTGTCTGTCTTCAATTTCAAATAAGATCATCGGATTCACCTTCTCAACCTCTTTCTGCCCTAGATAGACGACTGCGTGCCTTCCATCCACAAATTGACTTAAGTGTGGATTAAATGATTCGCTAACTCTTTCATGGAGAAACACAACATTATCTTTCATATTAGCTCCAGTTATACTGATATACCAAAGCAAGTCTTCGACAGAGATTTAACAGATTTTTGACAGTTTTAGAGGGAATATTTTTGAAGTTTGGAAATTTGCCTATATATAATAACCAAGAGTCCTCAGTAGGACAAATACATCATCAGTAGGACTCGAGCTAAAGAACGCTTGAAAAGCGCCTAAAGGAATGGCCAAAGCCGTGACAATATAAATCGGTGTAGGATAGCGCGTGCATATTCTGGGTTATCGATTTCGTGGTTCGGAAAATACAACCCTGTGTTTTAACAACTGTCAAGCTTAAATGATATCCAAAGTGTGATTTGTTTAGTTTAAGGTTTGGCATTTTACAATATGATTCATCTAACTACCGAATAACGCGTTAAATTGTTAAAGTCGTTAATTGTTAGAGAATCATTTAATCCACACTTAAGTTAATTTGTGGATGGAAAGCAAGCAGTCGTCTATCTAGGGCAGCAAGAGGTTGAGAAGGAGAATCCGATGACCTTATTTAAAATTGAAGACAGGCAGCAGCAGTAGAATTTATGGGCATGTATACAGCAAACGTTTGGATAATAATCATCACCAGCATTGACAAACTGATCCAGCAATATGTGTGTGTTGTTATAAAATACATTAAGTTCTATTTATGTTGATTTATAATTTTGTTAAAGAAAATGCATTGATTGCATGTAGTCTAAAGTCCACCATAACCCAAGAAAAAATAAAACCTTTTTCTAAATTCTAAATGACAAAAGGAACTTAAAAATGTATTTCGAACAAAAAGGAAGGTAAGCCAAATTGAATGAACAAAATAATAAGCAATCAAAATGCTACTTCGTCTTTTACCGACGAAGCATTTTATTTTCTCTTCACTCTTTCAAAATTTCAAATTTTTATGATAATGAAGGAATAAACTGTTGTAAATTTCGCAGGGTAGAACGAAGCAATCACATTTTGTCTGTACAACAGACCCAACTTGAACAAAAAAAACCCGACTGAAAAGTTCGATACTTTAACATTTTCTGCCAGCTAACCTTTTAATTATATCGTCGGTTTTTCAGAAAATTCTCTGCAAGTTGTGTTTTTGCCTTTTCTGTTCCTTCCTGACTTTTTTCCCCTTTCAGCGCATTCCAAATGAGGCCCGTGAACAAGGTTTTCGCCACTAATGTAAAAATGTTTTTAAGTTATTCCGTGGCCGTTACAAATAGACTTTTCTCTCTGTAGAAACATTTTTAATTTAAACAAAAAGAGAGACTGTGCTTTGTTTGAGGTGCTGCCTTTGCATTTTTAATTTGAATCGGGACGAGATAATTATATTTCGAACAATTTGTTACAGCCACGGCAAAAGAAATTATATAACAAGGAAAGAAAACAAACATTGTAGCTAGAATGACGCTTGGAATCTGATTTGCGGTATATAATTAAGTATGTTTAAAATGTGAAAAAAGCTTATTCTAAAAGACTATATTTGTAGTAAATCAATTTACAATTTGATTATGATTTTTTTATAATTTAAAACTCATTTTGCCAAGAACATAATAATTATTAATTACACGAGGAAATATGTTCCACCTTAAGTGGCCACATCCTAAATTCACTGTATACCAAAAGTGCCCTCACCCTCTTTATCGTTTGAACGGTTATACTTAAACTAATGAAATTTGGAATGTAAAAATATCTGGTCGTAAACTCGTTTTCTAGTAATAACTGATGACGTTTTCATCACAGATGACGTCACAGTGTCATTGTGATCAATAATTTTCAATGGGATCCTATGGCAACTGATACCTCGTTTGAAAAGACCTATTCAACCATACTAATTTTGTTTGGGTTCAAGATAGTTTTGACGCATAAAATCAAAAAATACTAAAATTTTAGTTTAGTGTATAGTTAATTATAGTGTATAATTTAGTGTATAATTTTCCAACTTATATTACTTTTTCTGCTTTTACATGTTTTTAATTTTTGAATATTTACTTGAAATCTTTTTGAACGAAACGTTTGAGTTTCTAAATAAACACAATGGTACGTACTTTAGAACACAAGGTAGGAAGCCAAGGTAGACAAGGTAGCAGCTATCTTAATGCTTGGTGAATGCGGAAAAAAATGTTCATGCTGCGGAGCGCCTTTTTAATGAGATGTATTCCGATCGCCCTATATCGAGGATTTATTTGAGGGAGCTTCTTCATAAATTTGAAACAACAGGGAGTTTTAAAGATGCAAAACGATCTGCAAAATCTTATTTTATATATATATACTCCACACACTTTTTTGAAGATTTTTTTATTTTCCTTTTTTATTTAAGTTCAATTAGAAATATCTTTCAAAGTATCTATCTGCATTCTCCTAAGAAATGGTAAAAATAAACCTAAATTCGTTTGAACTTATTTGAACAATGAGAAATAAACCAATATTAGCATCAAAAAACTATATTATAAAAATCTCCATACACTTTAGTAAAATGCTATTCAGCATCATTAGTTATTAATAGTTAATCAAGTTGGCCTGTATCAAATTTTGCTTAAAAAAATGAATCATACTTGTTTAAAAGTGTCACTTTTAAATTTGTTTTCGTAGTCAAAGCAAAATGAGTGATAAAATTGCGAACTTCTAATTTCTGTTAGAAAAATTATCGTAGATTTATGGAAAAAGAAAAAGTCCTTTAGAAATATTGCCAAAATAATTGAAAAATAACATGCCACTGTACAGTACTTATTAAATCAGTACAAAGCCACCGGTTCCTCTAAAGTACGGCCACGATCTGGCCGTCCCAGAAAGTTAACTGCACGGGAAGAGCCTAATGTTCTAAAAAAGATTAGAATAAATTTTAAAATAAGGGCTCCAAAACATGCAGAAGAAATCAAGGAAGAATTTTCACAAAATGTTAGTCATCAAACAATTAGAAAATGCTTGCATCGAGCGGGTTATAACGGATACGTTGCGAGAAGAAAACCATTAATTTCAGAAAAAAAATCGAAAAAAAGTTTACAATTTGCCCGAGAATATGCTAATATTCTGCTGAAGAATATGCTGGGGAAAAAATACAGCTTTGAAAATTGAAAGTGTTTATCCTACAGTGAAACAGGGAGGAGGTAATGTTTTATTGTGGGGGTGCAGGTCAGCCAGTCAATGGAATAGGCAATTTAGTTTGCATTGGTGGTATTATGAACCAACATGGCTATATAAAACCAAAGTGTTTAAAAACTTGACCTTGGGGGTCGTTATTAATTCCAACGAGATAATGATCTCAACCACACTGCTAGACTTGTACGTAAATGGATGATCCATAATGTCCGCCAACAACTTCATACACCACCGCAATCACCGGACATTAACCCAATGGAACACCTGTGTGAAGAATTAAAGCGTCGCGTGAGAAAACACCAAGTTAGAAATGGGGAAGATTTCAAAAAGGCAAGAGTGGAAGAACATTGTACCAGAAGTTACAAGAAAGCTTGTATTAAGTCTTCCAAAAAGGCTTAATGCCATCATTAAATCAAATAGCAATTGTACAAAATATTAGCGTTTAAGAAAGTTGCAATTTAGCATAAGAAATGTTAGTGTATGGAGACTTTTTTATATAATTTTTTGTTGCTAATATCGTTATATTTTTCATTGTTCAAATAAAGTATTTCAAACGACTTTAGTTTTATTTTTACTATTCCTTAGGAGATTACCGATATTTACTTTGAGAGATATTTCTAATTAAACTTATATAAAAAAGAAGACTAAAATAATATTAAAAGAAGACTAGTGATTGGGGAATTTTTGGACTGATTGTATATATCTTGCGTCTTCAGTATTAAAATAATTCCATTGCAAAAAAAAAATTGAAAATATTCAGATACTTCTATTGTTTACCGTATAAACATACATATACAACGTGTAGTAAAGTTTTAAAACATCAAATATATCAAAGTGAAACCTATATATTCATCTTCCAGAGTGTTTTACTTTCTAGGTAAACTAAATGAAAGCATTATTCAAAATACATTATTAGTGTAATGTATTTTCCTAATTATCATATAGGCATTAATGCTAATCATTTACGCATGTTCTAACAAATTTATTTGCATATAATAAACTTGTCGCGTCATTAGCAGCGGACCGCTAACACGAACCGCATAGGTGGTCCTACGTCCCTAATTTTATTACCACTATTACTACCACTATAATTAAATATGTGCCTCTCCATTCAAACCATCGCCAGTCGTTAAACCCACTCCCCAGCGGAATATTTATCAATCTGCTGTTAAAAAATCGAAATGGAATGAGCTGAACGCTTTTACTCACACTTGAGTATCCATAAATCAATTACCGTCGTTTTTGAATTTAAATGGATTGTTTTTTGAGAGTTTTAACGCTCTGTTCTCGTATTGTATTGTGTCATCGTTTTGTTTCGTTCAAAAACGTGTCACGCATCCTATTCTCTTTGATGTTAACAAAAAAATCTTATATATAAATAAATATATATATATATATATATATATATATATATATATATATATATATATATATATATATATATATATATATATATAATAAAATGGTAAGAACTGTTATATAATATATAATTTAATTTGAGTTTATGAGATTATTAGATTTAATTGATTGTAAATTTTGTTCCAATAGGTACTTCGGGATTTAAATTGAGCGCCATTTTTCAACGATTTCGATAACGACAACGAAATATATCTCGCATGTACCATCTAGAGACGCGGTAATTTAATTATTGGTCGTTTTACGACGGAAGAATTTGTTAGAATTGTGCAAACTTTGATGGTAGAAATAATGCAGAATTTTGCAATAAAATTATTATTTTCCGACGCAGTTCATTTTCACATCACAGGTTATGTGAACAAACAAAATTGTAGGATTTAGAGAGGTGGGGTAGTGTAGGATTTTGAGGAACTGGAGGGCTTATAGAGCCATTTTTTCATGAAAGTGGCGAATGTGAAACGGTAAATATTAATGGGACTTTTCTTTAATATTATTAAAACACAACTGCCAGGTCTCTACTTTTTGATAAAATAAACAAGCATGTTATCTTTTTCAAATTGTTGCTTTTAGTAAACGAAAATAAAGGAAAATAAAGGAATTTATTAAAGGAAATCCCTAAGTACCTATTAGGACACCCTATGGTAACATCGGTTGGTAGTATCAATCTGGCGATATGCGTATTTGAATTGAATTTTTATTTGAAAATCATTACGAAATATCAAGGTCTGTAATGAAAAGTAAATTAAACAAGCTCGTAAAATATAAGGAAAGAGTGCATTATTAATGGTGTAAATATCTTATTAAAAATGAAATATTTAGCAACAAAATATCAAGCAACAAAATACAATCAAGTTTTGCTCATATTTATATCAATTACCTAGTTAAAGTCTACACCTAATTATTTTGATAAGATAAGATACATTCTAGAGTCAATCCAACCGCATTATAGTTTAGAACTACTTTTAACCTATTTTTTTTTTGTTATAACAATATATTTGTCCATTCTGATTCTATTTAAAAAAAAATATTTTTGTACACTTCAGTTTTATCATTTTTTAATCCACTAAATGCCATACGTTTTCAATAGGATTAATGTTTGGGTAATATTAACTGGTGCCTAATTTCGAACAAATTTTCTCACAGCATGTCCACATACTCATGAATGATTACTAAATGTCCAATCGTACCCTAAGACAACCCAGCCTATCGTATTTTCTCTCCGTAAATAAAAATAAAATGAATTGCTTTCTTAATAGAACCTAATAGGCAATTTTCGTACTTAAGGTTTTTTTCGGGCACTCGCCTCTCTATATCCAATTATATAAATAATTTCTGATATTTCTATACATAACGTTTAGTCCAGTACAAGATCATTGGCTACTCTTGACTTGAGATGGGGCCATTTTTCCTAACGGCATTTGATATTTTTCTTTGAATTCTAGCTGATAATGTTTTTTTGCGTGTTTTTTTTTTAATTTTCATTATTTTTCGCTATATAGTATACTGTAAATAAATTCAGTTTAATTTTTTTTAGCAATTTATCGCAATTTCTGTACGGGTCTGCAAAGACAGTTCTCGGCTTTTTATACTCATTACATCAACATTCAACACCCACGTTATAATTGAATAAGGTGGATTAAATTTGTTTGTTTTTGTGTATGACGGTTATTTATGAACTCTAAAGCGGATTACATCAACAAAACCATCTATTTAAATACTTTTTCCACATGAAAAGTCAATACTTTATTAACTAGTTTATAAATAAAGTCATGTTCTGCTTTGATTACAGTATACTCTGTGGACAATAATTTGTATTTTGTGGTGATATAACGTTATAAAATGCAATGTGGTCAAAATTAAGAAAGCTGAGGAAAATTGGTTTTGTTCGAATACTTTTCCCTCTTGTACGTAAACATTCATTCCTAATACAAAATTTTAGAATTGTCGTAAGACTTTAGGGCACACAGCAAATGAAATGTGTGTCTTATTTCGTTGAATATTTAATAATTCTAAACCAAGTTGGCTTTATTAGGGTTTTAGTCAAATTTTTAGAATATAGTTGTTCAGTAAGCAGTATAAGGGCACCACGAATTTGGTCTTAAAAAAGGTTTTTTTACTCATTGGGTGCTTACGATATTAACGACTCCTCAAAAATGAACAAAACCAAAAGAGCTTTCTCTATCTGTTTATGGGTCATACTTTTTTGAAACTTTCAAAGCGTACTTTATTATATATTATGTGGGTATACCATTACAACCCATTCTTATACTGAAGATTCATGAGACAAAAAATACAACAATAAGAATACAACAGAAAACTACAACAAAAGAAAAACATCAGCGGACTTGTATTCAGGTAATATGAACTTACTAATGGAAAACTAAAAACTTTGACAATGACAGGCGTATACAATACTACAATTTTGAATTGTATTCCTGTTTTCCAGATCTCTTATGGAAAACTTATATTTTACACTACAAATCGGTGCTGGGAAAATATTTGTACTTGTAGATACAAGAACATGTTATACCATTTTAAGGAATTATGTTGAAAAATCAAATTATTTCAAATACTTTAAACGTTGAGTTTAGAGAAATGTACTTTTTTCATTAATTATACAGGCTGTAATGGAAATAGTTTTTTTAAATTTAGCCAACGATTCTTTACATTATTTAGAACAAAAGAAAATCCGTTAAACCGTATTATATATAAGCCGTTAAACATGTATCCAAAATGCAACCATTTCCGCGGAAAACATTATTTTATTTTTCTAACAATTGGCAACGTCGTTTTTTGTTTCATTCTCCTCTTAAAGCATTATTTTTAAATAAAATGTTATGTTTTTATAGCCATTAATTCCATACGTTTGTTTTAGCACAAATGTGTTTTTTTACAAAAAAAAAGGAAAACTTACACATCATTATCGTTTAATGTTAAAGTTCAAATTACAAGAACGAATTTTTGACACCATAACACACATTTATTAAATTATATTGGATAATATTATATATTATTCTCCCACCATTTGCGTCATTTTAACCTATTTTCCAAAACACGTTGAAAAAATCCTAATATATTTTTAATCTGATTGGTAGCAGCCTCTCCGTAAATACGCGGCATATTCTGATAACTTACAGAATACAAATTATGTTTTAAATACTTAATACTTATTTAAATATACCCTCTGACACAGACTGACATATTTTTTGTCAGCAACACTCTTTGTCGTGGGCACACCATCTAAATTAGATAATGCGATGTTACAAATATATTTTTTTTGGCATTTAAAAAAAAAATTTTTTTTGGCTGGTTTTTAATGAATGGCTGATTCTTAAATTTTAAAAATTGTTACTCGTTAAATAATAACGAATTATTATTTACCAAATATACTTTAACCATATTTGCTTAAAATGATAATTCTTATCAAAGCTTTTGTATTGTCGATTTAATAACTGCATTTTGTTTCGCAGAAACCCTTAGGTTTTCGACCTTTGAATTTTTTCTTTCACATAAATTTTAAAAAAATCTCAAAAATAAATTTAGAAAAGCTATTTTCCTTACACCCTTACCATTACCCTTACAAAAATTCAAATAAATAAAAAAATCTCAAAAACAATTTTAGAAAACCTGTTTTCGTTACACCCTGTAGATTTAAAAAATTCTAAAATCTGTAGTTAATTTTTACCACGTGACACACAAAACTGTTCGTAAAGTAGTATATGTCTCCATTTACACAAAACAGCTTTATATTTATATGCGTTATAAAATATTCCTATACCACTTTCTTAAAAATGTCAGGTACTTTAAGAAAGCGTCGAAATTTTAAACGTTTTCTTTTAAATTCCTGTCGTAATTCAAGTAGTCTTTTAAAATTTAAATAACTCATAAAAAGTCATTTATCTGAACGTTTACATGACACTAAGTAATCCGTGAAACTTTTGGTCTCGGTAGCGGCACCATTTAAAATTCCGGGTAGGTAAAAAAACGAAAAATGCGATGATACCGAACGTATGCACGAAAGAGATGAGAACTGGCATAGATTTGAAAATTTATAGCTGAACCCGACGCTTTCATGCGTTTATATGTAGACAACCACATGCAGATTACATAATAATGCACTGCTGAGAAGCTATGTCTACGTTTGTAGCATAGTAATTCATTCTTATCTATAGATTTTAGTCATTATAATGATTCAATATCGAAAATGTTTATTGAAACTCTTTAGAATATTGATGGTGACCCAAAATATATTCAGTTCAGGTAAAACTCTCTCCAAGTGTTATAATATTAAAGCGCCATATATAAGCTATAGAATCACTTATCTTTTCTATAATTAAACAAGTGTTAATAATAATGCAGAAAGTTCGAAATACAGAGACATTCTTACATTTTCGAGTATATATATTAGGGTGTAACAAAAGAATTTACCTTTTTTTCCTTTGTGTATAAATGAAAGATTATATAAGAGAATGAATCCGATTTCAACTTATTGCTCTGACAAATAAAACACTAGAAAACTTTCAGTAGAATTAGGATCCTTTCAGCAGATTATCCCACACTTCCATTATCTGGCATTTGCGAGGCATAGGAATGGTATCGAAGAGTGAATAACTAAATACCTCAGAAATATTTGTGTTTTTGAGCGCCCTAGTAATAATAATAGATAACATTGTAACGTTGCTCTACAGTACCAAAAGTATAAATATATAGCATACCACTGAATATAACACATCGATAACCAAGTCCCCGATGTGACAAATAAAACACTTTTTTTGCAAATTTCAACTTTATTCACCATTATATTCTCATCAAAGAGCAATACAATCATTCCAACGCTTTTCTAACATTTATACATCTTTTTTATAGAAAGATTTCTCTTTCCCTTCAAAATATCTTTCAGTTCCGGTAATTACCACCTCTTCATTGGAGCGAATTTCTTTCCAGCAAGCATTTTTTCCAGGTCTGAGAACAGGAAATAGTCGCTGGGGCGAGATATGGACAATACGGTGGATAGGGAAACAATTCGAAGGGTAGTTCATGTAATTTAGCCATCATTTCCAACAATTTGTGATACGGTGCATTATCTTCGTGAAACAGCACTTTTTTCTTCATTTGGAATCTTTTTTCTGCTCTCGTCCTTTAAACGGATCAATAACGCTACGTAATATTCGCTACTGATGGTTTTACCATTCTCGAGGTAATCGATGAAGAATATCTTATGCGCATGCAGAGGCCGGATGTTTTTGGTCGTTTTGTAAGACTTTCACCAGCTGAATGCCGATTTGTCTCAGAAATGTAGTGATGTACCCATGTTTTATCCATTGTCACATACCGTATTAAAAAATCCTTTTTATGTTGCTTAAATACATTGGTTTTGGTCCGCTTTGAACCAACGCGGTGCCTATTTCGTTAGCAATTTACACATTCTCAAATGTTCATGCAAACTGGTGTAAACACTTTTCGATATCTTCATGATATCAGCTATCTCCTGCAGCTTTACTTTACGGCTTTGCGAAATAATTTTGTGAATTTTTCTGATGTTGTCTGGTGTAACCACCTCATTTGGAAGTCCAGAGCGTTCAGCATCACTGGTGCTTGTACGGCCAGGTTTTAGTTCAGCATCGTCGTCGTCTGTACACATGGCCATTCCCCAATTGCAACTACAGAAATTTAATTAATTATATTTTGATAAGGTCTCGATGGCGATTGTCAATACAGAATGCTAAAATCTTTCCTAAAGCTGAATGTGAAAGTGACCACCGACCAGTTTATTCTAGATTTCATTGGAAACTGAAAGTAGCACCCAAAAAGTCCATTCACAAGAAGCTACAAGTCCAGCATCCTTATGAATTTCAAGAAAATATTCGTGAAAAACTGAACAAACTCATCCCATTATCTAACATAACATCTTGGGAATCTTGGTATAGGGCACGAAGCATTATTACTGAGTCCATAGACGTGAAACAAATGCAATACAAACACAAGGACTTCAGAAACACCAACATTGGTAGACTGATGCCACCCTTGACTTAATCGAAAAAAACGTGCACTCAGAAGAATGGATATATGGTCAGAGGAACATCGCCATAAATACTGCACTCTAAATCGAGAAATCCAAAATGTCTGCAGGAAATATAAGAATGATCACATCAAAAAAAACTTGTCGATAACTCCAGTCACATGCTAATTGAAACAACACCAAACAACACAAGATCTCTATAAAGCTGTTAAGAAAATAACAAGAAAGGCGAGCAAAGGCGAGCAAATTAACAGATATCGATGGCATTTTGACCAAATGGAAAGACAATTGTAACAAAGTCTTCCAAGGTGGGTCGTCCCAGCATATCTAATTTGGTAATACGTGAACCTAACATATTAAAACACAACTCAAAAATGCTATACACAGTCTAAGAAACGATAACGCCCCGTGTTTGGATGGAGTCACCGCAGAAGTGATTAAAGCGATGGGAAAAGTATAGATAGACAGGTTTCACAATATCTGCCAGAAAATTAGTCGATCTCAGCATTTATACCTAGCACAATAAAGGATCTAGAGAGAATTGCGAAAATCACCGCCTTATCGCTCTCATTCCACATGCCAGTAAAATCCTCATTCACATTATCAATGAACGTTTAAAATCCTACTTATTGTAGTTTAAAATCCTTATATTTACAGATTTCCCAGAACAGGATGGATTTATTCCGGGGAGAGGTACACGAGAAGAGATATGAAAACATTGGACATGAAATGCCTGAGAAGTTAACCATCCTGTATACCTCTGTTTATTTAATTATCGAAAGGCTTTTGGCAGTATAAATTGGAAAAAATTATGGCAAGTTTTACAGAAAATGGGAATATCAGAACTTAATTGGCTAAACGTGTCATCTATACGAGAAAACTAGAGCAGTGGTGAAAATTGAAGATCGAAAATCCGATTAGCTTTTATTAGATTTTATTTAAAATTTATGGTGGATATATCATGCGTAGAACTCTCAAGAATTGGATGGTTGGTGTCAGTATTAGCGGTATTAAAATAACTAATTTAAGATATGCCGATGAGACTACACTACACTTGCAAGGTCGGCTGAAGAACTGACCTTAATTATCAAAAAAAGTACGGACCAGAAATAAATGAGAAAACAAAAATAATGATTATCGACCGTCAAAACAATAACATGGTCAACATCAATCAAATAGGGCAATTTAAGGTAGTGAGCCAATTCGTCTATCTTGGGTCTTTAATAGTGAACAAAAGCAGTAATACTAATGAGAGCCCGGAACAGTCAAAATGGAGGATGAAGTATAGGAAGCATTATTGAAAATTGAAATTCTATGTCGTACATTGCTGGAACTTGGTCGAGAACTCGCGGTAACACCGCAAGGCATTTCTAAATATTTACATAAGCTAGGGAAAACGGAAAAGGAATTTTGTTAGGTTCTCTATGAAGTCACAAGTGAGAATAAGAGTAGACGGTTTGACGTTATTTTGACATTGCTTTCCATATTCGAAAAAGAGTTTCAGCATAAAATTGTGACTTGTAAAGAAAAGTGGATCCTCTATAATAAACTAAAAAAGCGAAAATCGTGAATTAATCCTGGCGAGTCATCAACCAGTACCGCAAAACCAAATATACATGTCCAAAAATTGTTACTATCTATATAGTAAAAAGTCAGCTGGGTGTCGTGCATTATGAATAGATTCAATCTAGTTAAAAGATCAGTACTGACTGTTATCAGTAGCAACTGATTCATGTCAGTGATGCTCTAGAGGAAAAAACGTCTTAAACTGACAGGGGTCAGTTCAGGACAGGTCAGGATAATACACGTCTACGTACAATAAAAAGGACCCTGGAAATAATCACCGAGATGGGCTAGGAAATTTTATCACACCCGGTCTATTTTCCAAACTGGACCTATTTGGGATTTTTATCTTTTTTGATCCCTGCAACATCACCTGGTTATAGCCACGTCACATTTCTTGAGGTAGTTGAAAATTAATGTCAATGACTTTTTTATATTAAAACCACGAAGATTTTTTTTCCATCTGGCATTCGACAATTGTCTGAAAGATGGTGAAAGTATGTAGAATGCGAAGGAGATTAAATTGAAGATTAGGTTTGTATTACTTTTTTTCCAAATCGTAATACCAAAATTCCAAATGCAATACTTGTATTATTTTGTTAATCACCTTCGTATTTGTATATTTGTTTGATTTTTATATATGTGGCTTGAATTATCCTCATTAATAGTATTTTTTTCTTGCAGGTAAGAAAGTTTTAATAAATAAGCAGTTCAAGTCGGTAAGTAGTTATGGCGGTTAATAATTCTTAAAAAAAACACGTTTAATTTGGGAGAAAGATAAAAAATGATTTATTCTAAGTATGGTTCATCACTAGCTGCACATTTCTTCCATCTCTCTGGGAATTCGGAAAAACCGTATATCTTTTGAAGTGGTCCAGTCATCAATCCATTTTTCGACATATCCGTAATTGTTGAAGTGTGTCATGAATCCAAGTAGTAGTCGGAAGGGTCCAAATTTGTTGAGTACGGCGGGTGAGTTAAGAGTTCCCAGCCAAGTGCAAAAACGTCGTACTGCAAAATTACTTTTCCGTATTTTGTAGTTCATTCTGGTGGCTTTTCGAACAATGCATGGTTCAAATTGATTATTTGTTAATGGTAGAAAACGATATTAACTGTTTTACCTAGTTTCAGAATATCAATGTACACGACACCCTTCTGATCCCACCAAATGCACAGCATTGGCTTCTTTCCAAAGCGGTTTGATCTTAAGGTCGATGTTGATGATTGTCCTAGACCAACCCATGATTTTCTTCATTTTGGGTTCTCGACCAGTCTCGTCTCCAGTGCGATCCGATGCAAAAAAGTATTTCTTTCATGCCATGAAAGCAAAACTTTGCACACTTTTCGTTTTTTTATCTGTCTGTTGGTGAGCTGATGTGGTACCCATTTTTCTGCCATCTGAATATTTTTCATGGTATGCAGACAATCACAAATGGTTCGGAGACAAACATTTAACATTGCCTTCTTCCAGCAATGCTTGCAATTCGGCATCTTTAAACTTTTTTTTCACTCGCATTTTTCTTTTGAGTGAACTAGAAAAGCAGTACCTGCCTTAAATGCTCTTTATTTGACTCGAAACCCGACATGTTTACTACACCAAAAAATATATGTCTCTAACTCGAAATCGTTTAAACCTCAATAATATTTTGAAAGATACTGTTGTAGCAATATGGCATAAGAGAGTACCCTGTGAACTGACCCTTGTTTCCAGCGCCATCTCTTAAAGAAAAATAAGAATTTTTAACTCCAACACTGTGCTGTGAATCATCTTCAATATTCTCTCTGACATCATAAAATATTGTATTACAGACCACTTGGAAACGTTCTTACGACCCATTACTTAACTAGCATAATTCGTCTGAAGAATAATTTTCTTATATTATTATTATTTTATTTAACCGAAAATCCTTGTATTTGGTAGTGTCGTGTGAATATCTGTAAATATTTGCAATACATTATTATTTATAATGTCTGTAAATAATAACGAGACTGGTAGCGTAGCGGTTGATCTGGCAACTCTGTTGGCATCATCCTTGAAAGAGAAATGTCTGAAAACATGGGCCCTTTGTTTGAGACAAAACTTGATAGCACACCGTTGCTCAAAATTGTTCTCACTGTTTTTCAGAACGCACTAAAAAAATTGTCTCGGACCACCAAGTGACTCTAGCGAGTTTAAACTGGCACTGCAGACGCATCAGATCCAGACACCAGTGTTGTCAGATCGAACGTTACGCCACCAGTCTCGTTACTTTAATTATACACCTGGTACATTATATTGTTACGGGTTTCCTTTTGTTTTTAATATCCCTTTAATTTTCCAGTTACCATTTCCATTTTCTTGGTATTAATATTTTTCTTCTTAAGTTCTGTTTGATAAATCCTAATATTGTTCTATAATAGTGCTATCTGCTATTTACCTACATCTTGCGTGACTCCTTATTTTATGGAACATGTGACATTTTTCCAGGTGTTCAAATTATGGTATATTTCCGTATTTTTTCTCACACTTGAATACGGTTAATTCTTCGAAATCTTCTCACCAACATTCCATTATTTATTTTACCTCTGTAAGGACGGTTTCAATTTTGTATTTTATATTCTTTAACTTTGATTGTTAGTTGTGTCTCAGTTGTTTTAATGTACTAAAGCATAATTTGTAGTTATTTACTTATTGTTATAATTTGCTGTAGGTACTTCTCCTCTCGCTACTGTTTAATATTGTTTTTTCGTTGTTACAAATGAAGAATAAATCTTAGTGCCTTGAAATTTTTGGGGGCGAAAGATTAAATCTATCGTCATATTATACTAGTAAACATGAAAATAACATAGTAATGTTTACCCGAAGATTCGACCGGCCTCATTTTCCATTGCACTTATTGTTAAGGTGTTTACTTAATGTATCAACTTCATATACACAGCAATCATATCTTTTTGGGTGCCTCCGTAGTTCGTTTTTTTTAATAATAATGCTATGTATTATTATTATGGTAATGAATATTATTGACGTGAAACTTAATATTTCATTCACAATATTTTATGCATCGTACAATACCGCGACAAATGTATTTCCAAAATCATTTTCACAAACAATCTCTAAATTTTGTACTATAATAAATGAAATGAAGACAAAATTATTTCAATATACAATTCTTGTGTTTGAAAGAATCTGTATTCATAATTGGAGTTTTACGACGAAAGAGAAACCTTAATAATCTGACTATATCTGAATTATCAATAAATCAACGAAGTTATTCATATTAAATCATCAATGCATAAATTTTGTTGAATAATTTGCATTCTCATTTAATTTGCAAAATCAAAGCCGAGAGAGCAAATAACGAAATGGATCTTTTCCGGTTTTGGGGGAATATATTTTGAAATAATTAACATAACTAAATCCATTATTTTAATAAGAAATACCTCGAGATGGAACTATCAACAATAATGTTATTTTTAACTAGAGATAATTGGAAAAGGTGATTGGTGGATTGGTGATTTTCATATTTGCATTTCAGTACCAGAAATCGTCTCGGTGATTTAAATATTTTGCAGTGTTCGATATAAAAAAATAAAGATGTTCCCTTTACTCCAGACACACAGATTTTCCTATCAATTTACTAGAGAGTAAGAAAAGTATTTGCTTTTTTCCTTGTTTATAAATAAAATACTGCCCTTCTCTTCCCAAAGGTTTAATCAGATTTCAAATTTTTGCGGTGACAAATAAACATTCCTTCTTCATTATTAAAGTAATTGCACTGCGAAATATTCAGTCCAGGGTTTTTATCAAAAACGTTAAAATGAGTGAAATAGATAGATAGATATAGCCATATTTTAGTTTTGTGATCCTTCTCCTTATTCTCCTGTCTCTCCATCCAAACCTCCATCGCTTTCTTGGTCTTCCTTGCTTTCTTTCACTTTGTGATCTTCCCCATGTGATGTTGTGATCTTCCCCTCCTCATTACTCTATCTCGTTCCATTCCATGAGCCATTTATATGGCTCTCCCATTACAGTCTTAGCGATTTTACTATCGTATATAAATATAATATAAATATCATAAACTTCTTTATTTATTCTTCTTAAATACAAACCAACGACCTTATTTCCTCCTGCTATCCTTCTGATTATTTTTCATCTCCCTCTTAACAGTTTCTCTTCTTCTATCTTATTTAGTACCTATCTTTCACATCCGTTTAATGCAGTTGGTCTCAATACTGTCACAATATAACACGTTTCTCTAACATTTCGATGCCGTGGTCGCTGGGAGCCAGATCCGGAGAATACGGTGGATGGGGAAGCAATTCAAAATTCAATTCATACACTCTTGCCATTGTTACAAGCAACTTGTGACACAGTATATTATCCTGATGAAAACGTACTTTTTCTTCTTCATTTGGGGTCGTTTTTCGCAATTTCTTCCTTTAAACGCACCAATAACGCCATATAATATTCGCTATTGATGATTCTTCCTTTGACAAGGTAATTCATTAATAAAATGCCCTGCACATCCCAAAATACGAATTTACCAGCTGACATTTGTGTTTTTGGTCGCTTTGGGCGTCTTTCGCCAATTGCTGTCCACTCAGCTGACTGCCGATTTGACTATGGAGTATAGTGATGGATCCATGTTTCATCCATTGTCACATACCGTATGAAAAAATTATTTTAATTGCGCTGAAACAGCTCCAAACAGCGTGCTGAATCGTCGACGCGTTGCTGTTTTTGATCGACTGTGAACAAACGCGGTATCCACTTCGAACAGAGCTTTCTCATGGGCAAATGTTCATACATAATGGTGAATATACTGCCTTCTGATATCTTTAAAGTATCAGCTATCTCAGGTAACCTAAATTTACGATCGGTCAAAACTATTTTATGGGCTGTTTTTATGTTTTCGGTAATGATTGCCAAATTTGGACGACCAGAAAGTTCAGCGTCATTGATATTTATACGGCCGCATTTAAAATCACCAAACCACTTTTCTACCATTTGTCTCGATGAAGCAGAGTCCGAATAATACTTGTCCAGCCGTTACTTTGCTCTTGAACCGTATTTTCCCATTAAAAAGTAATGCTTCATTAACACTCCAAACTCATATATTCATAAAAATCATATGGATCTGTCAATAGTGGCCCCATTTACATGTCATCTTACGAACTTATTGAGTGATGTGATACTCTTAATTTGGCATTTCTGGATATGACTGAGAGATCTTATCTTACGAGATTCGATCTTATTAAATGGTTCAAGGCTCCTGCATGTCTTTTAACTTTGATAATCTTACGTCTATATCCTCCTCTTCACACTTGTTTGTTACCCTTACTCTTTTTTTAATGATCTTTAAACCAAACTTGTAAGTAATATCGTGCGCTTAACCCACTATTTGATGACTTCTGTATAGTATGTGTTTGTTCACTTCTACATTTATGTATCTAGTCACTTCCAAAATCATGTTGGTAATAGTGTCGTTAGTGGATCCCCTTGCGTTAGGTCTACTTTAATTAGAAAATATTCTATCGTTCCTCCTTTTATCCCTATATTAGCTGTTATTATCTCCACTGCCATGCTCACTAATCTCATTATTTTAAAGGTTACTCTAAATTCTTCCATGATTGTTATCTTTATTTTTATCCGTAGGCCTTAATAAAATCTATAAACAGTACCATTGTTCGGATTTTATTCTCGTAACACTTTGTCAGTGCATCTTTCATGATTTTCATGGTTCCTTTGCCCATCCTAAAACCTGCCTGGTATTTATTTATCTGTCGATCAATTTTTCTTTCTAATCTCTTATTGATTAATATCGCTAATATATTATAACAAATATCCAACAAAGAAATCCTTCTATAATTATTTCAATCTGCTTGATCTCTGTTTTTTAGGATAGGTTCGAAAAGTTTTTGATTCAGCTCATCTCTTACAAATTTTTGGGTTTTCTGCCACTATTCCATTCTTACCTAGATTAATTTTAAGTTGTTCTGTAATATTTTCAGCCTTTTCTTCTGCAGGTTTTACTATTTGAGTGTTTTCATCCATATCTATTACCGGTTATCATTGTTCCTCTTCAATATCTCCATTTAACATCTCAAAATTATTATTTCTCCTTAAAATGATTTCCATCTTTCCTTCATTCTTTCTTCGTCTCTTATCAAATTTCCCTCTTGTTCTGCAATATATGCTGTTTCATTTCGTTTCACTTTCCCTTTCTTCACCGCCCTATTAAAGTTCCTTTTTTCTTCCCTGTTGAAGTAATTTTTGTTTGCTTTATAATTTTCTCCTTTCTAAATATTTTCTTTTGTTCTGTGTTTTATATACCCCTGTCTATCTTCTGCTGTTTGGGTTTGAAGTGCCTTAAGCGAATATGTAAAATTAAGGCAATTTTACAATAGTTTTAAAAAAGCTTCAAAACACGTGACACTACTCATGATATTTTACGAAGAAGATGGGACATGTGCCGTATAGGTCTGCATCGCTCAGCTCTGGTCCAAGTTTCGGGAGGGAGATATGAGTCTTGAAGATAGAGGAAGACAGAGGTCGTGCACGGTCTCTCGATGCCGACGTTTTAATAGCAGAACTATCTGAAGGTACTGAAGAGAAATAGATTTACTGGCTTAAAGATGGGTTGAGGTTATGGAAAACAACAGCCTAAATTTCGAGGAATAACATCCATCTATATAAAATGAATAATGAAGCACATCAAAAACCTAAATACTTTTGTTACGCCCTAGTACTGGATTATAAATCCAGTACATTATTTGCATTAATAATTTCGCATATTTGGAATACTTCAGATTATTTTAAATAGACAGAAAAAAAAAATTATTAAACTGCATATTGCTTTTTATGAAAGATATAGGACACTGAAAAAGATAATATAATTTTTTGGAGTAGTCCTGGTACACATATGTATTTAATTATCCTTTAAATCTAAATTTATTTAATCCAATATTAAGCATGATATTGTAGGTATTGGGTATTGTATGACTAAATTTAAAATTATAAACTGCACATTTAGAAATTATTTGTACGCTTATTAATCTACATTGTTGTAGCATTGGCTTATTCTACTAATCAACTTAAACCTAATATCTACACCTATACTCTGTATATTAACCCTATTGATGTATATAATATATGTTTAGCATATTCTATATAGACTTTACTTTTACTGTATATAATTAATTCCATTATAATTATAGTTAATTCAATAGTATATTAAACTATTATTTTATATATTTTCACTACAATGTAATGATGACGTACGTTTAACCGATACAGCGACTTAAAAACAGCTACATAAAAACTATGCTACGCAAAAACAAAGACAGCTATATAAAAAAAAATAGTACAATATCTAAAACACTTGGTATTTGTTTCACAATATATTTTGCACAACGTAAAATCATTATCATAGTTATTAATTGTTTTGATATACTTATATTCCAGACGCTCATTGATTTCAAACATGTACCAAAAATAGCGAAGCTTTTTAGATTAACCCACATGACTATGCTCAATTACAAAGCAGTAGGAAAAATCCAACAACACACCCCCAGTAAAATTTGAGACCGAAGAAGGTTTATATATATATATATATATATATATATATATATATATATATATATATATATATATATATATATATATATATGGAACAATGATAAATAAATAAAGGAAACAGGCCGTAGCATATGCAGATGATGTAGGATATTAACCCGATTGACAAGAGTATTAAGAGAGACCTGGGTATTACAATAAGAGCACATAAGATGTTAATATTAAATAAAACGTGTTTTTCTGTTGCAAATTATTGAAATATGTATTGTTTGATAATATGGAGATTTGGAAATTTTCTATGGAACAACACATCCAGTAAATGGCCGTCACGGCTTTAATGGCACACACGTACCCTTCTAGCGAAATTTTCAATAACGGTTTTGCATAAATGTGACGGTATTTCATTGACACAGCGTTTAACTTCAGCCTTCAGTGCTTAGGTGGTCGTGGACTTGTTGCGTAAACCTGAAGCTTCAGAAAACCCTATAAAAAAGTCCATAGGCGTTAAATCGCAAGATCGTCGCGATCAATTGTGGTCACCAAAACGGGAGATGACACTCTCTTCGATGTGCATGGTCTGTTGGCAGAAGTTGTTGAGTCAATTGAACTTTGTAAGCATGGAGATGCAAATGTTTAGTGCGGATATGCTAAAGCGTGGCTATTGAAATGTCCAATTCTTGTGCACGATAACGAATTGAAGACCCTGGACTCTTGCCACACTCTCACGAACTGCCGTAAAGTTTTGTTCTGAACGACCACTACGAACCTGTGTCGTGTGTTTCACATGAATTACTGAACAAGTTCTTTGGAATTTTTCAATTATTCTTTTCAGAATTGATAGTTGATAAAATCGAATATACCTATCGAATCATCACAGCCAAAATGGCGCGAATATCCCTATATGGTGAACGAAACATGAAAGCGAAAAGAGTCAGTCTAGAAATAAATATAGACAAAACAAAATTGATGAAAAAAAAGCAGTCAAAGAAAGGGACCAAAATGAAAAATCGGTACCTCCACAGGAAAAAGAAGAAGAATAACAGTTATGTTGACAAAACTTATAGAACATGTGTTAACAAGGGTACAATCTTTCACTGCTGCTAATGGCTCACATTTGACTAACAATTTTCAAAAATTAATTAGCACACAATTTAAAAACGATATAAATATAATAAAGAAAAAAATGGACTCCCCTCCAGTCTTAACCTCTGAACCGTCATGGTCTGAACGTCATGGTTCAAACCCTTAATTCAAAGTATAAGATGAAGCGTAGATGAAGCGTAGTAATTACAAAATTACTCCATTAGGTAAACAATCCTGAACCAGTTTGCTGGTACAACCGGACTTTCGGATTCTGGGACGTCCGGGCTTAAACACAAAATCTTTCAGAGGGAGTCGGAGACCTCTGGCCAACGTCTCAAACCGAAAACAAACATTTTCTTTGGAACGGTAAATATCAACTCTCTCCTGCGTCCAGGAAAACTACACGAATTGGGGCGAACATTGATTCAGCAAAAAATCCAAATTTTAGCTCGGCAAGAAACAAGGTTGACAGATGATAACACCTTGGACTTTGGCAACTACAGACTGTCTGTAGTAAAGTAAAACAGACAAAAGAATACTCAAAATTACACCACATCTCGGTGTTGCTTTCGCTATCTCAAAATCCATTCTTGGTTCTATAACTAATGCCCAGCCAGTAAATAATCGACCTTTGACACTATCCCTCAAGTGTGCTAATAAAAGCTATACATTAATCAATGCACACCTCCCAGTTAACGAAGAAAATAAATCTAATACTGAAAAAGTAAATAAGTCCTGGAAAATTCTGGAAAAGACTATTTCTAAAATTTCCTCTAACCTTGTAAAAATCCTATTGGGTGATTGCAATGCCCAACTAGGGAAAGAAAGAAAGTACAGAAAAACAGTCGGCAGTTTTCCCGCTCATAAATGGACTATATATAATGGCAGAAGATTGGTTGAACTACGTTCGCAGTTTAATCTAAAAGTAATGTCAACCCATTTTAAGAAGAACATAACAAAACAAAAGACCTGGAGGTGCCCAAACATGTACATGGTACATGGGTGAATTTCAAATTGACCATGTTGCCATTTCGTACCTCAATTATATGGAGATTTTGAATGTTCAAGTCAGGAAAGGAACTAACAGACATGGATCACTACTTGACTAGAATCAATCTATATATCTATCAATCTATTCAAAAGAGACTGAAAAGAAACTACGAAAATAAAACCAACTCTAACAGGAGAGCTTGATAGACAACCAGCACAGAACTGGCAAGAATTGGAACAAAAAATGATTAAAATAGCCTTAAAATTGGTCCCTTTACAAAAACGTAGAAAACATGTGTGGTGGAATGAAGTTTGCGATTAAGTAATATTAAGCCGAAGTAATGCATTCAAAGAGTGGAACAGTCAAAAGACAGCAATAAACTATAACATCTTTATGAAACTAAGAAAAGAAACATCGAAGCTAATTAGATAAACTGAAAGAAAATATGAAAACAATCAACTTATGAAACAGAAAAAGATTTCCAAAAAAATAACACCCGAAATTTTTACAAAATATTTAAAACTAAATTAACAGGCTATCAATCCCAAAGTCTTTGCTTCCAAAAGGAATACGAACAATTAGCTCTAAATAACCAAGACAATTTCAAAGAACTTGCGAAATATTTTGAACAACTACTAAACTGTCCTGAGCGCTTAAACAGATTACCAACACTAAACCCTAAACAAACAAACCCAGATTCATTGCCACCGAATGAAGATGAAATAATTAGGCAAATCAAGCGACTTAAAAATAACAAAGCTTCTGGTGAAGATGGAATCACTGCTGAACTTTTGAAATCCGCTGGTCCAGGAACAATCAAGAAAATAACCAAAATTCTACAAGAAGTTTGGCGAAACGAACGGATTCCGAAAGATTGGAAAGATGCTCTAATCCATCCACTACATAAGAAAGGAGATAGAACCGATGTAAACAACTACAGAGGCATATCTCTTCTCCCAGTTTGTTACAAAATTCTATCTCAATGTCTATTAGACAGAGCGCAGGGACAGATTGAGCCTAAAATTGGTGAATATTAATCAGGTTTCAACCGGGTAGATTCTGCCCAGAACAGATCCTGAATATAAAGTTGATTCTAAGACATCAAAAACTGTACAATAAAAATCTCGTCTGTACATTTCTGGATTTCAAAAAAACATATAATTCTATTGACCGCGAATCTTTATTCCAAATCTTGAAAGAACAAGGACTAGATCTGAAAACGCTGGCAATTATTGAAGCCACTCTAACTAACACAAGGTTAAAAGTTAAATTCATGGGTAACATCTCAGAGCCCTTCTAAATTAAAACTGGAGAAAGACAAGGGGATGGACTATCCCCACTCTTATTTAACTGTGTTCTAGAAAAAAAGGAATAAAGGAGTGGAATGATCAAAACAATACATGACCTGCAACAGACTAAGAACACCATTGCTAAAAGCAAAATGGTAACATCAGACGAGTCTCTCAATTCAAATATTTGGGTGACATAATTATGGAAAATGGGTTGGAAAAAGCGGCCAATAAGGGTAGATGTCAAAAAATGGAAACTACGTTGAGACTTACACAAAATACACTTACTTTCTTTCATAATTAATCGTAAATAAGTAAAATGGTAGCGTAACACTTACGACACCCTATATTTATGGACAAATAAAATCGTGAATCAACCTTAAAGAACGTGTTGAAATAATATACTATAATATATATATATATATATATATATATATATATATATATATATATATATATATATATATATATATATATATATATATATATATATATATATATATATATTTTGATTTTTTTCGTTTTATTCATAAAAATGAAAACATTTTCGGGGAAAAAATGCTCTTGGTTCACTAGCCTAAGCCGTCGTTGATGTTATCCTCCAGTGAACAAAAAAGTAGATGAAAATTTTAAACCCGAGATATTATTCTTCCTTTAATCTTCCTCTTAAAGAATAAAGTAGAGAATTACACTCGAACCATAAAGATAAAAGAAAACATTTACATAAAGAAATAAAACTCAAAGTAGAGCATAAATATGATCTCAGGATAATGCAAGAGAAAAAAATACGTAAGGTTTCTCATCGGTGATAGAGAATATAGCTTTTTTATTTTTGCAAGGAAGAGGTGAAATTAGTAAATGGAGGATTCCTGAATCTTTGTCATTTATATTGCGAAAATACTTTGTAATTATAAAACATGAATATTCTTCTATACGAAGGTAATCGAAAAAGTAGACATTCATGAGTATAAAAGTAAGAAATAGGTGTAACACTGCATTCTTTTAAGTTTTTGCTTCTCAGTTATTTAGTTATTTGAAAAAAATAGCTTCATTAACATATATATTTGAGAAAAATATGTATTTATTAACGAAAAAAATATAAATACAAATTCAGATTGGTATAAAAAGGGTTTTAAAATAAGAGTGTGATAACAATGTTAACTAACAGGTCCTTCAAATTGAGCGGTTTTTTAAATTCTTGAATAAAACACAGATGACACAGATGAATAAAACACAGTGAATTTGCTTAGGCGTAGTCTCATTTCAGAAACGAAAACACGTTAAAATTGTTGAATTTAATTTATAATAACGGGCGTCCACTGAAAAATGTTTTTGGAAAATTTTATATCTATCTATAAGAACAATCCACAATAATTTTCTGAACTATAGGATGAAATTATTCGAGTCATTACAATATGCTTCAATTATAAATAAAAAGTTTTTTGAAATGAGCGCAAATTCTGTGTTTTATTCAAGAATTAAAAAAAGCTTTCAATGTGAAAGAGCGTTTACATGTAATAATTTAGTAATTTTTATTTTATCTTGAAAAAGAAATAATAGCATTATTATTGGAATACAATCATTCAAACATCCTCTTCGGTTTCGTCTTGTATCATATAATCTGAAGACTCAATTTTCAATTACTCTATTATGTATATATATATATATATATATATATATATATATATATATATATATATATATATATATATATATATATATATACATATATATAACAGTCATAATGAGGGTAGAGCAATTATAATAATGGCAATTAAAGATAATGGCAGGCAGGATAGTTCAAAAGATATTTTGTAAACATATTCCTATAGTGTTCACCATTTATGATGTACTGAACACAGCAGTTTCTTAGTGACATTTACATTTCTAACAGTGTTGCTGCTCAATTCTTCTATTCAAACCTTCGGTGTGAAACGCTAAACTCGAAGAGATTACCACTAAACACTAAATCGCTTTTATAAAACTTCACGGCGCGCGTTTCGCTAACCATCATCAGGAGATTATTTAATCTAGAGATGCTGCAATTACATAACTAGAGAGCGGATTTCTGTTCGAGCTCGGACAAGGTCACTGTATTTTTAGTCATAGTCGTACATGTCACTTTGTTAGAATTGCATAATATGGTGAGTAATTTTTCAAAATTAGATTTTGTTAGATGTGCTCGTTTATAATTCGTCGTAATAATAAATGTCGCGCAGCAATGAAAAACTTTTCGTATGTCGTCTTCTTGTTTTTCAGGTTCTTCAACAATATCTTTTACTTGCAAATATCCCAGATTTCTTTTACAGCTGTTTCTAAATACATTCTTAATTTTTCACTAACATCAGTAGGAACTGCCTTCTATGCTTGTTTTAATCAAATTAATGAATTCATCAGGTGGCAAATTGGGAGATTCGAATTTTTCATTCACGTGTGGAATATATCCAAAATTGTCACTAATAAATTGTAAGATATTTTTGGCATCAGACATAGTTACAATTTTCTAGCATTTTTTACATATTCAGCATCATCTTTCAAACAAGCACCAACGTTTTTCATCAAGTCAAAATTACTTTTATAATACGTCATTGCTGAAAACCAAATACCCCACCTAATAATAACAGGTTTAGAAGTAATGAGACATATTTATTTAAAACTATTAATGCGATCAGTTGATTTGAGAATTTGCTTCACTCATCCACGTTATCAATTTTTGAGTAACATTCTTGTATCACTTCACATATTCTGTGTAAATCATGAGCGGGGCATGTAAAACGTAGCAAATTTGGAAAATATTCTTTTAATGCTGTCCAGCTTTTCACATATTTGCCTCATATTCCGTCCACAACACAAGGACATTTTCACGAAGAGTATTTGTTAATAGAAACAATGAAATGAGACTTTCCTTTGTTGTCTAAGCTATAGTTTCGTTAATAATTTTGGGAAGAAATTTACTGTTGATTAAATAATATATTCCAAACTTAAAATGACTTAAACGACTCTACATATCTCCTCTTTACATGAGTGGTTTTATCGATGCTTTTTCCTTTTAGATCTTGTGTACTCTCCCCATAATTTTACAATACACTTTGTTGGCATATTTTTTACGAAGTTTTTTCAATTTATAAAGTCGAAGGTCAGAACTAAATGCTTCAAATAAATCCTACTACTTCTGCTGTGGCCACATATCAGGTTCTAAATATAAAAATATGATGTGAAAATATGTGAACAGATTCCTTTCTTTTTGAATGATTGACACCATTCACTTGTCGTTCAATGTGATACTTTTTGTGCAAAGAAATTCTGCATTGCACAAAGTATATACAACCTTTTCATTTTGAAATAAATATGTGAAAACATTATTGCATTATTTCTTATGTGAAAACATTATTGCAAAGTTTATTACACCAGTTAACACTAGGGACTCCTATAGAAAATTGAATTCATAGCAATTTTAGCTTTATCATTGTATTTATTTCGTACTCTAACTTTTTTATCATACAACATAAAAAAAAGAAATAATCCAATGTACTCACAAAAAATAATTTAAACAAATTTATAAATATTTTGGCGATACCTATCATAAATTGAAGTAATGGCCCTCGCGATTGCATGAAATGATTTATTCACATCTTGTTTTACAAGTCCGGTCTCTGTTTATAACATACTCACTGAAACGCATCAATTTGTAGGCTAGAACATTAGACAATGTATACATTAAAAATCATTTATTATTAATATATAATTTGTAGGCATAATCTGAGAATAATCTAAAGGCTTAGTAAGTAAAATAATCAATGATCACAACCCATTATTAATTCGTAATTATCGAGTTAAATGATTTCTACATGAACTTAAAATATCAGGCTAATTTCAATACTCACGTCCACATTTTAATCCAATTAAATCTAACAAAATTTATCAGACTTTAATCGACGGTATGAAAACTTTTGAACTTGAACCTCGGTTAATTAAAATTTATTACGACATCGGAAAAAAAATTATCGAACCAAAAGTTTAGCAAGAAAATGATGCTAAGTAAGACAGATTTCGAGCCAAGTTTCCGTGCCACAGAACTTTCGGTCCGTTTTAAAAGTTTCACGTTATTAGAGATAGTTTAGATTTATTAAATTAGGGTCGAATTTAATCAGAGACATTCTTGTACGGAATATGAAATTATATTGCCTTAGGTGGAGTAGTTTTGGGCAATTAGAATATATAAATGAATTAGTGAACTGAAAAGATGCCTCCTAAGGGATCAGTGTATCCTAATCCATTTGTTCCCATAATGAATTTTGTTCCGATATGCTGCGAATTTTCCATCATAACGGGTTTTTCAAATTGGGCGGTTTTTTAAAATTCTTGGATAAAATATAGATGGCGTTGTGCATTTGTCTAGATCTAGTCTCAATTCAGAAGTGTAATGTATGACATTTATAAAAATTGAGTCGTATACAATACAACAACGCGTTAAAATTCTTGAATTATTTTAAGAATATGAGTGTTTAGTGAAAAATGTTTTTAAAAAATTAGGTGATATTTGCGGTTTGCACAATCATCCTGATCTGATTATTAACCAGGTTTTTAGATTAGTCCTGAGACTCTCGCTTGTTTTTACTCAAATTGTTGTTTCTTGACGTTGTTTGTTTGGGAATTTATTGCTAGCCAAGGAGGTACCGACTTGGTCGGCAGTTATTTGAAATCTTGGTGGATTTCGGAGGTTAATGAAGAATAACTTCGGTGATTCGGAATCGGGTCGTAATGCTCGAAGTCCGTTGATAAGGTACGAGACATTTTTTGAGATTTGATCTGGATGTGGAATGATCTTGGTTAAATCTTGCAGATTATATTCCGTCGGCGTTGGTTCTGGTATTAGTTTTTACTGACTGTGATATTGGAGGAATGAATCTAATTGCATCAGAATTAGATTCAAGACGCTTAGGAGTTTGTTTGCAAGCTTAACCATGGCTTCAACTTGTGTTTGCTCTATATGGTCGGCAGAGTTCTGATTTTTCCCAGCGTTTGCGGGCTCGCGAGTTGATTTGGGGATGGTTTTTTTCGCTTGATTCTGGTGCTGCGAAGATTGCTTCTTCGTAGCGGAATGTATTGTTTTCTTCTGAACCTCGATTCTAACTGGTTGGAAGCGGAGGCGCTTAATATTTAGAATGTTTTCTCATTGCGAGGAATAGTTGCTTGTACGACTGCAATGAATTTCTTGTCTTTAGTCTGCCATCTCGTGATAGAAGAAGGATGAAAGCCTAAATGTTGAAGCTCTGATCTGACATCGTCAGTTGGAATGGTTGGTAATACGCCTTTGATTAGGAGGCGCAGTTTCCTGTTGCTTGATGTTGGTATCGGGTAAGAATACTCTCTCCCTCGTTGTAAAGTTCTATAATGACTTTTCGATCTGATTCCGTGTCGGAGATCATAAGAACCCCGTCCGGCCTCATCCTGGTGGACCCGACAGCTACTTTGGACTTTTTCAGGATGCGCATGGCATCTTGAAACACTGAATTGTCCTTCATGGCAATGAGCTTGGACTTGGTGACGGTAGTGGTAGGTATTACTGCTGCCTCTTTTCCTGATTCTTGTGCCGTTTCCGACGAATCATTTGTTCATGGTTAAAGTGGATGGATGAGAAGCAATCGATACTTCCGAGTGCTGACTTGCCTTGGAAGTCTGCAATGCTTTTCTCTTTTTGCGTCTTCTTGACCGGGGGGGGGGGGCAATCTGCTGATATCCGTCTTCGGAAACTTGATGTTCGTCTCCTTCTTCGAGGTCTGGTTTGATCTCGATTTCTGGTGTTTTGATCACTGAGGTTGGTGGTGTGATTTTTGGAAATGGTTCTTTTTCCTTTGCCTAGGGTTCTGATGTATTTGAACAAGCATCATAATGATTTTTGATGGGGTCACCGATATGGGCTCTATATTTTTTATAGAACGAATCACTTTTTTTGCTGATTTGTCAGCTTCTGCAGCCTGTTCGCGGAGTTTTTTGTTTTCCTTCTTCAGTCTGCAGAGTTCGTGGAATTGAACATTTATAATGTCTAAATGTTCAGTACTGTACTGCACGTGTAGCTATGCTACTGTCTAACTCCGCGTAGGAGTAGCCCGCCGAGTCTTCATCAGAGAGATGTGTACTCTCTGATGGCTCAGACTCTTTTCGTGTTTTTTCGCACAATCGTCAATCTGACAGGTCATTAATCGAATTGTTAAAAAATTCAAGAAATTTGTTATGTGGAAAATAAAAGAATATCACATATAGTCTTTCACAAAAGCATATTGATTTGGTACGTCAAAGTCAACAACAATTGGACTCAGTAAATCTACAACATGGAGTATTTTATGAAAGGATTTAGCTCTGAAAGCATATAAGACTAAGCTATAAGATAAAGCTATAAAGACGACGAGCGGTAATAAGCGAATTATTGTTTTACTAATATGCGCGAACACAGAAAGCACGTTGTTGTTCGGTGAAACGTTCCATGGCAACTAATTTTTCTTGAACCAAACTTCGGTGTGATATTAAAACGACCACCGCGTTCTGCGCCACCTAGGATCAAATAAGTAATTAAATATGAACGACATTTCTGGACACCTGGTACATGAAATATTACTCCATTTAAATCACGATTAAAAAACATTGTACAATTAATACCATAAAAGCATTTTTGCCAAAAATTGTTCTAAAATGATTTTACGATACCGTTGTGCGGTTATTATTTCATTAAAAAATATTGATCCTATTATCCGTCTTAAAGAAATAGCTACCCCTACTCCTATTTTTATTGGATCTAAATCACCTTCAATGAATACATGAGAATTTTCTGTATTCCATTTTGACTATTGACGTATCCAGATAAATGAAACTTCATCTGTAAAAAATGTTAGATCCAATAATGCAATGCTATTTAAATGTTCGTTAAACAACTGATAATATTCGATTATATGCTGATATAATAATTAGATATAACGTGAATATAACGTGGGTATGATGGTTGAACCAATTTTGCTTTATATGGATGCATACTTAAATGGTTTTAAATGCCTCGTGATACGTTCCAACAGATTTAAAGCTGGGTCCACATCAATACAAATTTGCATTGTGCGGGCTGTATGTATTGTATGTGGTGGTGGGCCTGCGCGGCAATGTAAACGCTGTGACACACAAGGCCACACACAAATATTGTCGCCGCACAGCACGCAAACAAACCATCCAGATAATTGATACAAATTGTTCCAGTAAATTCAACACACACACGCAAAATTGTATTGGTGTGGACCTAGCTTAAAAGGAAAATATTTTAAAAGTTTAATAGAAAGTTATAATTAAAAAACTTACCTACCTATTTGTTGACATAATTTTGAAACTTATTTATATAGACTTTGTTAAATATCCCCAGCTGCGGATTTGGTCAAAACAATTTGAACAACAACAAACAAACGAAACAGTCGGTTTTCCTTTACAAATGCAATTTTTGTTCTTAAATCTCTTAACTATTGGATTTTTGAATAAAAAATACTTCTCGATTTTTTTACATTATTTTAAAACTTTATCATAAGTAATATTGATAATCGATTGGAAAAACTTTTAAAAATTTGATACAATTAATTATAAATGCGCGCCGCGATTGGCTGCCATGTTTGTGAGGTCAAAATAGTAAAGTGTTTTCACGTCAGCACTGTCAACGGCTTCTACCTGTATATATATATATATACAGTGTGTCGCATTTAAGATGAAGACACTTCCATATCTCCGCTATTTGAAGGAATACAGATTGGAATTTTTGCACAGTCATACAGGTGGATGGGTCACATTTTTTAAGATACTCAACTGAAACCTGAACTTTAAACTCAGCCTACTACGAATTCACAGACAAGATCAATCCTGAATATTTTTTCTTCGCGTTAGAGATACCGAAAAAGGTTATTAGAAAAAGTTGTTCGGAATATTATTTTAACTCCATATACCAAGTTTCATGATAAAATTCGCATGTTTAATGTTTTCATTATTTTGGTCTATACACAAAATTATTACAATTTTATTTGTTTAATTTGATAATTAGTGTGCCATGGTGAGTAAAAACTTGACACATTGTCAATAGTGTCATGTATTCAAATATTTCAGTAAAATAAATAGCACTTACAAAGGAATACTTATTTTATTATTATTGGAAAACAATTTTTGATAATTGATCAAATTTAGGAAAAAGTATATAGTATATAACAATAATTTTCATAATACAAATAATTAACTATCAAATGTGATCTCTCACAACCAGTCCTCCGTCTATTCGAATACATTTTACGATTTCTGTTGTAATAATTTTGTGTATAGACCAAAATAATAACAAAATTAAAAATGCAAATTTTATCATGAATTGGTATATGGGGTTAGAATAACATCCTGAACAACTTTTTCTAATAACTTTTTTCGATATATCTAACGCGAAGCAAAATATTAAGAATTATTTGTGAATTCGTTGTAGGCTTAGTTTAAAGTTCAAATTTCAGTTAAGTATCTTAAGAAACGTCACCCATCAATCTGTCTGACTGTGCAAAAATTAAAATTTGTATTCCTTCAAATAGCGAAAATGTGGGGGTGTGTATATATATATATATATATATATATATATATATATATATATATATATATATATATATATATATATATATATATATATATCAGAATGATTGTTGGTTAAGTGCAAAATAAAATATTGTTAGTTACTAATTTAGTTCAGTAATGTATGACAAAGGGTTCATAAAGGTTAATTCTTATAATATACTTGCTGTGAATATTTTTATGATCAGAGATTTTGTCAAAAAAATGACATTCGGTTCAATTCAGCTGAAGTTCGAGATACTAAAGCATCAATGTGAGTTTTTACAAAATAATAATAATGTAAATGTAAATAAGAAACAAAATATTTCTATTAAAGGTAACTAAACTATTTGTAGGGTGTCAAGAAAAAGTTACGGTGAAAAGGCTATAGGTTTTGTTCAACTTAAACGCAAAAATGGTATTAGCACGGTAAAAAACACATAAAAGGACGTGTATGTCCAGAACATAAAGTTCGGAGTAAAGCTTGTACCTTGATTATTTATGAAAAATTAAGATACCTTTAAGAAAATCAATGTCACTCAATGTCACGATTGTGCAGCATCAGTAAATAATAAATACTCAACCTAAAAAAGTTATATAATGTAATAAATAGTAATCTTTTGTATATATTTGTAATATTACTAATATTTTTTTGTAATACTGGTTTTCACAAATAATGAAAAATGTTAAATATTGTGTTAGTGTTAAATAACCAAAAGATAATTTCTTTTTTTTTGTAATTATTGATTGAGCGAAGAAGCGATATAAATCATAATTAGAAAAACAAAACACATACATACTGTTTAAATCACTAATTTTATTTCAATAATAAATACACTGTTAAATGTACATAATAAAACTTCCTCCAACTAGGATAATATATTACAGTAGATGTAGATAATATATTACAGTAGATACAAAATATGTATGTAACTACAGTAATAAGCAATTCAGAATAAAAACAATCACTACCCAAAATTATATACATATTTGTTTGATTACATAATAGTTTCATTGCTTTCATTGAAGTTTGCAATACCTTTAAAACCACACAGATTCTTCAAATCATCACACTAAACTCTATTAACAATATTAAAAAAATCCACCTATACTACATAATTGATTTAATTAAGGTTTTCAGTACTTTTAAAACGATGGGGTTTTTCGCCTTATATATTTTACAACCCACCACATTGTTTTAATATTATTTGCAAATATAAATAAATCTGGCTACCAACTAACTCTAATGTATGACCAACGAGAGATTTCCCAAATAAGAGAAGGCACCTAAACTTTTTTGAGTGAAAAAGTTCTATAGTTGAAGTGTGGGACTCTCCTGTTAAGATTTTCCCACTAGACCACTATGTACCACAACATATCCTGGAACCATTGTCACTCTACCATCAGTCTTCAATGCCTATAATAAATTTCTAACCTATGATTAAACATACCCTGTCAAATAAATATGTCAATTAATAGATGAAATGTACCAAAATCCTGAAAAAAACACTAAATAGTTTAACTGTTTTGTTTTATTTAGAATAGAAATATACCATTTTCTTTACTTTTTGTTTGAATAGTAGGTTTGCTTTCTATTTTTCTTTTTTGCATATTCTTTCAGATGTTTGTTTTGATTCCATAGAAAACTGCTTTGCCAGTCCTTAATTTAACTAGTTTATGTTCATCCAACTGATCACACAAATTTATGTACTCTTCGACTATCTACAAATTAGATTATCCCGTAAAACTTTCATAAATATAAGACTTTTCATATACGATTACCTTCCAAATTGGTAGTCGAATTTTGTTCCTGTCTATTCGCGCTCTCTTGAATATTATTATTGGTGTCCTACAAAATAGACGATCCTGAAAGGGCTTTCTCATTGTTACAGTAACTGTTGCTACATGTAGATTCTTTGCGGACACGCAGGAATATTCCTTCATATAAATTTGGCACGTTAATTTGTTTTTCCTACGTGAATTAAATAATAAAAATAAAAGTTATAAAAACAAATGCAAAAACAAAGAGAACCCTAATCAAATTTCAATATTTAAATATAAACTTATCTTTGAGCCTCCATATAATATGTAAAAATATATGAATATAACGTCGAAAGTCTAAATAACAATTAAAAGCAAGTATATTTTCAAATCGATAGCAAACCAAAAAATGCAGTCAAAGATATAGGTTAAATCTATAGAACAATGACTAAGATCGATAAATTGTTTTATTTGCCCGAGACTCCGATTCTTTCCGAATGTCTTTTCAGACAGAGCGCGTAAGAAAATTTCGGTATAAATGTCTAATTGTCCCGAGCCGAACAGATATGGCCTTCGTTACGGTTCTTCAGTACGGTAAGGTACGTCGTAACGGTTCGGTTTTTGTCGGCATGTCATCCGTACTAAGATTAAACATTTATTTTCAATTTGATATAACTTTTTAATTATAGGGAAAAAATAAAATTAAAAGTGTTTTTGTTATAAAACTTATATATGATCTTTACATTTGTCATAAAAAAATTGTTGAAAAGCCCAATTACATATTTGTGATGTTTAAACAACTCAGAGTCTATATTAACTTCAGAGTATTATTGTTTGAAGTGTTTAATACAAGACTGTAAAGAGTACCACTTACAAATTGGGCCATTAAAATAAAAGTTTCCTATTCTGACGTAAACGGCATAACTGTGCCTTTAATCTATTTTAATTTGGATAAAAACTTATGGTAGTAAAAAGTAAAACGAAAGCAGGCAGGAAAAAAGGAATTAAACAAAAAGAACCATAATAAATTGAAAACACACGGCGAAAAAATCTCCATGACAGACCTAGGAGAAATTTTAGTAATATTTTAGGTGACAAATGTGACACACCACTTTAAATAATTTAACATAAAAAAATTAAAGTTCCTAAGTTTAAATAAATCACATAGATTACAGGATTGAATGAAGGCTCTGTATAACTGAATCGGTCTGGATGGTCATGCTACTAAAAATCGCCGGCTGTTATGTCAAAAGTCGTAAATATGTGATTTATACAATGATAATTCAGCTAGCAACACGTCTCTATTAACTGAGTAACATTTAAGTTTACCAAAAACTCAATATATAGATGCACCAGTAGTCCATAAATTACGCATTATCTAGATGGTTTAAATATGTTTTACTTTTACTACCAATTCTTAGTAACAACTAGGTGGGCACTATATCAAAGATGTCTTAAACATTCTCCCCAATGATATATTGACATTGAAAAATCTTAACAGTTCAATAAATAAATTTACTGATATCGCGTATCTTTGTGAATTCAACATTCAGCTTCGATATTTATTACTATGTTAATCTTGACATCCAGACATAAATAATGACCAATATGTCCCTCGTCGGCCTTATAAATAAAGCCGTAAACGCATAACAAGTGGCTAGAAGTTTACAGGAAGTAATAAAAACCAGTTAACTGCAAATAACTGAGAGGTCTAACAATGTTCTGTCTTATTAAGCGAAGGGATGGTTATTGGAAAGGGTGAAAAACTCATTTAGGTCCGTCTAAATAAGTGGTAGTCATTTAGACTGACATAGAAAGCTAATATGTTATTTAAAGTAAACACAAATAATATTGTGTCTACTTTTACGACTACAGATGTATGTCTATGAATTTATTAATTGAAATTTGTTAATGTCTATAAGAATTATTTAACTTTTATGATGCAACGGGGCAAAATATTTTAGTTTTTAACGGTTTTATAATGTGGTAATATAAAAATATATCTGGTTGTCCGGAAAATTCGGGGTTTTTTTTAAGTGAAAAAGAAAACCCAAATAGTTTTTTTTAAGTTTATTTAATCCATTAATCACCATTATTATTTATAAGTTTTTGCCGATGTAGGGGTAGATTCACAATGCCTTTTTCTCAAATGTTAGCATCTGTATTGTAAAAAAGTGTCAACAAGTTGGTTTTCACCTCTTCCGTTTGTCAAAATTTCCCACTTAAACATTTTTGAAAGAACCCGAATAGAAAAAACATTATTAACCCAACACAGATTTTGGTTTACGTTAAAAGAGCATCTAATGGAATAGCCATAAGAATTTTCCGGACAACTCGATTTTATCAGATTGATTTAAAAAAAAAAAAAAAATATATATATATATATATATATATATATATATATATATATATATATATATATATATATATATATATATATATGTAAATCATGACGTCATTACTTAGTCAAAAAAATTAATAAATTTATTTTAAAAGTTTATACAAAAATTGAATTGATTGAATTAGATGATCTATGTCTTCTAGTAAGGTATTGCAAGCGTGTTCTGCATATGCATGTTTGTTTTACGTTGCTAGCGACCAGGGCAGTCGTTCAAGGGTTGGACCATTGCTAATATGTACATATCCCTACAAATTATCCGAACAACCCGATTTTATCAGATTAATTTAAAAATATATATGTAAATCATAACGTCATTACATAGCCATAACAAAGTAATAAATTTCTCTTCAAAATTGATACAAAAAAAATTAATAATGAGTAAGTTCAGTACGGTTATTGTCACACTCTGTAACTCTACATTACCTGGATTAAATTAGATGTCCTATGTCTTCTTCTGGTAAAGTAAGTAATAATGGTAAAGTATTACAAGCGTGTTTTCCATATGCAAGTTCATTTTACGTGGCTAGCGACCAGAGCAGTCGTTCAAGAGTTTGACCATTGCTAAAGATACATGTTCTATCGGCGATACGTTTGCTCTCATTGATAAGTTGAGTATCGCTATTACAGACTCTTAACAGAGTAAAAATTAGATAGTCTAGTATCAGCTTTAACAACCAAGCAAATAAACAAGATGCGTCCCACGTATTTTTTAAAATAGCTATTTTTAATGGCTCCATCTTTTGACAGAGGTAAGCGTTGGAAAGGTGCATCGGTTAATGATGTTCTGACAAAATTTCAAGACATTCGGATCATTTGAAATCAAGTTATCGCGCTCAAAGTATCAGTGTATCTATACCATCGGTGGAAAAATGAATATAAAACAAAATGCAAATATTAAGTTTTGTTTCATCTTGGTATTCACCAAAACGTTTCAGCAAACGTTTCATTATATAAAGCCTAATTATTAATGTTTACAGCTTCAGCTTCGAAAGAAATTATGTATAACCCAAATATTTTTTTCATATAGTTTTGTGTTTAGAATACTCCATTTTATCCAAAGAAATGCAAATAAATCATGTGTCATATGAAATATTAAGCATTGCATTTGGATAGAAGAATAAAATATGTGCGTTCTTTTGACATTAAAAGAAAGTTTCAGTTACATTAAACCGATTCTCTGGAGACAAACAAAGAGAAAATTAGAGTGAATAGTAAGAAATCCTTTCGGAATAGCTGAAGTCGGTTTAAAGAATTTTGTGTATTGAATGTATGTATTCATTTTAGATGTATATATATATATATATATATATATATATATATATATATATATATATATATATATATATTTATATAAAGTTACTTCTTTTGTAAGTATCTGAAGCATCTGAAAAATAACCAAAATTTATATTTACATATTAAAAAGACATATTTAGAATGCTAGAGGGTTTAAATTACATACGTTTATATAAACTTTTTTTAATTAACTTTAATGAAATTTTTAATTCAAACTGAAACGTTTCCGTCTCCATTAACTAATTAGAAACTTTTTTGAAGGACTTATGTCAAAAAATATGTCGAAAAAAAAAATATATATTCATATATATATATATATATATATATATATATATATATATATATATATATATATATATATATAATTGCACTTTCGTATATATGTACCCAACGATTCTTCACATGACTTGAAAAAAACGTTATCACAAGGATTAAAAACCCAAGGCGTTCTGCGAAAAAAACTGCAAAACTATTAGTCATCAATCGGAAAACTATAATCAGAAAACTCGGTTACAAGGTACCGGAAGAAACCTTAATAATCGTATATAGTACGTTATATAAGAAGTCCTTTAAAAAAATGATAATATGTATGTACCTATATATACAGGGTGCGGAAAAAGTTCCCGTACTTTTTTGTTTATGCATTTTTGGCTTAGTTAATTAAGTTATTTGTCATTTCTGATGGTTTTATTGAATTCCTTGTTTAATTTTGGTCCAGAATGTATCGTAATTATTTATTTACTTTCAGTTACGTTGAAGTTATGTCTCGTGAAAATCAGCGTGTCACTGTGGTCGAATTGCACAAACAAGGAATGAAGACGGCTGACATTGTTCGCACGACTGGTTACAAGAAGCAAACCGTCTACGATGCCGTGAAGCGTTATGAGGAGACCGGCGGGACTGCGGACCGTCCTCGAATCGGTCGTCCAACCACCGCGACCACTCCGGAGAACGTTCAGAAGGTCCGTTGCCGAATTCAACGCGAAAGAGCTCGGCGTTGATGAGAAAAGCATCCGTCACATTATCAGGAGGAAGCTGGGACTGCGCAGCTGCAAGATCGCCCGCGTCCATTTCCTCAACGACGCGATGAAGGCGAAACCACTCGAGAAATCTCGTCCGATGCTTCGTCTGCTCGATGGTGCTCGCAGTCGAAAGTGCTCTTCACCGATGAGAAGATCTTTATCGTCGAGCCGCTCCACAACCGTCAGAACCGCCGTCAACTGCTCAGGAAAGGTCAGCAGAAGACTGCGGCTGCAAAAACCATCGGCCGCAGCCATTTTTTCTGGGCCGGTATCTGCGCTACCGGAAAGACGCCACTGGTCTTCATCGAGCGGAACGTCAAGATCAATGCTGCCAGCTACCAGCAGCGTGTTCTCCGCGCCGTACTGGAGCCGTGGGCGGCGCAGCACTTTGGCCCAGCTGGATTCACGCTTCAGCAAGACTGGGCGCCGGCGCATTCCGCCAATTCGACAATTGTCTCGGCAAAGAGCTGTTTCCCGGCTTTTAGGGCAAAGACGTTTGGCCGCCTAACTTGCCGGATCTTAACTGGATGGACTACTCGGTGTGGTCCATCCTGGAGCAAAAAATCTCGGCTACACGCTACGTCACGGTTGACCAGCTGAAAGTGGCTTTGACGCGCGCCTGGGGCGAAATTACTGTGGATCAGTGTGCGAGCATCGTCGAAAACATTCGAAAGCGACTTCGTAAATGTATTGACGCCCAAGGGGGCAATTTTAAGCAATTGTTGTAAATTTTTTTGTTTATTGTTATTTTTACGGGTCTAATAAAGATTTTTGTTTTTAAATTTTGTTGATTTGTTGAATTGTCTGGTAGTTACAGCCAGTTGAAATATTTAAAAAAAGTACGGAAACTTTTTCTGCACCCTGTACATAAAGGACGCTAAGTTCAGAAAGTTAACTTAAAATAATTTATATTAGCTGTTCAAATTGAATACCACTCAAATTTTTAAACTCCTGAGTTAATAGCTTAATACGATAACACGAAATATTAAATCAAAAGTAAGATATTTTAATTTAAAATAGATAACCTTCTTTTGCGGCAGCCAGTATTACTGATTACTGATTATTTTCAAAGATATTCGTAACTGTAACTAGTACATAAAACATACATTTTATAAGATAGCAAATATGAATAATCGATAACGTAAATATCATCTGGAGCTATATATAAAAGTTGAAAAATATTCAAATGTACGAATACTTAAAAAGTAACAGAATATGAATCATTTATCCTCTAGGGTATATTCTGCCTGCGTGCTTAAAAAAAAAGAAAATTGAAGAGCAATATTTTTATAAGAGAATTGAAATTTGCAAATTATACCATCACTTTCAACAATCTATTTTGTATATTATTTTTTTGTTTATCGTTTCACAAACTTTCAGTATAAGCAGCAAGGTATTTGGAACTTATGGTTATACGATCTCTAGACGTTTTCAATGACTTTTTGGCATGTTGCTGAGGTCTTTAGGTCATTAGTTGTTTGAAGCATATTGATAAAAATTCGACTTTTCAAATACCCCACAAAAAATTTAACCATATTTTCGACATGTTCAAAACTATGAAAAACTATGGTTTTTGCACAAAGACAATTAATGACAAACTGGCTTTTAATGGCGTATGTTTACCCTCCAGAATACCATCGACGTCATTAGTCTATACCTACAAATGTATTAGTAACGCCATGTCTTAGCAAAATCAAAATTATTAACCGAAACACAAATTAATTTATTTTATTTAAACTCATTTTTAAGTTGATTTACAACGTAAAAACGATTAATAATTTACATTACATAACTGACTTAACTTACGGGATACTCAAGTTAACTTTTTAAAAACAATTTATTTGTTAAAATTACGATTTTACAATTTTCAGTATGTCAAACATAATAATGGTATAAGATTTTTTACTAGACTCTCTAAGTACATTGCAAGGCATGTTAAAATATATAAAATTATATTAATTGAGCATTTTAGTGTAGTCAGAGGCGTCACATAACTCATGTAAATATAATCATTCATGGTATTAATCTAAGTATCAAGAATTATTTTACTCATAATTATACGTTGTTGAGATAGTTTGGAAAAAAATATAGTAAAATAGAAGTTATACTTTACGAAACTTCAATGTGAGAAACATTTATCAGGTTTTAAAAGTAAATTTTCCTACTGTATTTTTTTTATTTACTGAATTTATGGCATAACACTAAAATTAATGAAAGTTAAAATGGCGCTTTTATTTAGATTGCATTTATTATCGCACCAAAAAAACAGAAATTAAATTTAGCAGAAATAACATGATGCTGGAATTATTATGTAAATCGCCTAGACCCATAAATCGAAAATTTCTGATTAAACCGTTACTGTTTCCTCAACTGTAAAACGCCAACATTTCACGACTAAACCGATGACAAATGTTAAATAGCACCTGCTAGTTCTCGCCAAAATATGATTTAAAACAGTTCGAGCGTATAAATGTGCCTTTCTGCCACACTTACACGACGGTCAATTAATAACAAAAACTAACCCCCATGCTCGGATACACCCCGCTGAAAAAAAGCCACACCACCTGGTCGCTATATTTTTGACCCCTTGTACAACAAAAAAATTCACCTAGCACGACTAATAAAATACGAAAAAATTATAGGGATGTCGACGGCCTAAATGATATGGGGTTGTTTTTGTTGTGAGGGATGTAGGAAAGGCGACTTACCGCGTCAAGTACGTTGAAAAAAGGGATCTGTTTTGGTTATATTTGGTGATGTTTAAATTACAAACAAAAAAATTATTAAATACAAAATTTATTACAAAAGTTTTTACAGTGGGGCAACCCTGATACTAAGTACATTCGAACATTTATAATAATAACATTGACAGACGTTTAGCAGTTTTATTTGAATACAGCTTAAAAACAATTTTATGAAACAATTTTTAATGTGATCTAACTCAACAACAATGCATCGAACGTCGCCATTCGATTTTTTTAGAACTAGAACTCGTTTTCAGAATTTAAGCCTGGTTCATCAAACATCAACAATGGGAGAAATTAATCTATATATATACATATATACATAACATACTACATTCCAAGAAGAACACAGAGATTGATCCAACAGAGATTGAGGACAAATGCACGTACAGAAACAAAATACACAGGTGGAACGTCGCGTCGAAGAGCGAAGTTTCAGGGAGATCGGGGATAAGGTGGACGGAGAAGAGAAGGAGAAAGGATGAGAGAGGTGTGGAAGATCAGAAAGAACACTTAAAAATTAGTCAGAATGTTTTGCGTGATCCAACCGGGTCTATACGCACCTTAAAAGCCAACATAAGTCGAATAACTGCAGACATAAGACCTGATGAAAAAGGTGGTGATGGTGAAAAAGCAATCGGACGGACGAAGAGAGTAAAGAATATATAGTATAGAGTAAAGAGAGATAGAGTAAATAGGTATTTAATTTTGTTGTTGTTTTATATGACTTTAAAGTTCGGACACACTAAAAATATCAACAAAAATATTTTTTACTGTGCAACTATTTTATAGATTTTATATTTTTTCTTAGTAAAAATTGATAATTTTCACATTATGTTTCGTAATGTTCGACATTTATCTAAATTCAAAACACTTTAATTTTTCATATAATAAAAGAATTAAAAGAATAAAACATTATTACTGTCATATTTGTTATCTACATGCCAAATACAGAAACATTAATATTTTAATCCACACTTATATATGTCGTGAAATACTATGAAATATGTTTAATACTTTTGATCCACATAGAACTTAAACCAGAGAAAAAGCAACTCAATGTAAATAAAATCGAAACAAAATAAATACGATTAATTTTCTTAGATGGAATTTTTATGGGCAATTTTTCAATAAATCGTATGGTAAAATTTGGATTTAATAACCGAAATGTAATGCAAAATATTCCTGGAGCAAAACCAATTTTATGGTTTCGAACTGTAACCCCTTGTAAACTACTGTTTTAAAAAAGTAACATTGGTCCCCATTGCATTCATACATGGCATGCATATTTTAAAAGAAAATCGTATACAAAGAATAGAAAAATACCGATAATAAATATCTTGAAGCGTATCATCCTCGAACGAAATCCGGGAGTATATATTATTGTCGCACCAAAAAACCAAATTGCAAAGGCATACTCGCATGGACAAATACGAACGCACAAAATAATTCAATTTACGTTTTAATAAAAAAAACCATCGCGTTGAATATACTAATTTTCCTCTATATTTTTTGAAAATTAATATATCAGATTGAGTTTTCCGGAAAAAAACTTTGGATTTTCAGAAATAAATGGGCACAGTTGTTTACTTATTCGACATTTCAAAATTGAATTATTGTTTAGCGGTTGGTAGTGGAATTGTCATTGGGTAAAAATATTATGATGAATTACATCGTGTTTATTTGGTCTCATTTCGAAAATGGAAAATCAAAATAAACATTTTCGTCATATTTTACTATTTTATGTGCGAAGCCTATTTGTATCATGTTTAGAAAAACCACAACAGCACCTATGAACTGATGAAAATAATATATGTGACTCTCAAACATTTTTAATTCAGCATTTCCTTTGGAATTTTTGGAAAGGCACCTGAAAAGCATGTCGTAAAAAGTGGAATACGTAAGACGTCACTAGATTATTTCAAGGGAATGGATACTCATTCAAAAAAGTGCCCTCGTCTTTAAGGCAATAATTGTTTCGCAGTTTTCATTTAGCTGAAAAGTGCGAAACAATTTTCGCACAGTACGGTGATTCATCATCATTCTCCTTACTCGCCGAATTTGAAGCCGGTAGAATTGTTTCTATTACCTATAAAAAACAACTTATAAGATATTCCAGTTATTCAGAGTAATGCGCGAACTAATTCTAATTACAGAAAAAAATGTTTGGTTTAGTAAACTTAAAAAAACTTTTGATGAATATAAAGCATATTCCTATAAGAGTGTCAGAACTTTGAAACGTAAGAGCGGCAACACTGTTTGAAATGTAAATCACAAATTGATATGTTTAGAACATTGTGTCAATTTAGCCTGGAAAGATTCACGATTCACCAGCGCGTAGAAATTAGAAGTTGGAACACAACAAGAAATTAGAAATTAGAAATTAGTAGTTGGACCTTTGGGGACAAATAACATTTTTCGACGAAGTCCATTTCTGGTTTAATGGGTTTGTGAACAAACATAACTGCATGATTTGTGTCCATGAATTTCCTCGAGTGATTCAAGAGTTTACCGCTTGATCCATGCTCAGAAAGTTTTTGGGGCGAAGTTGTGATAGGACCTTATTTTTTTGAAGACAATGATGAAAATCGTATTACTGTTAATGGTAAACGCTGTAGGAATATACTAAGAAAATATATTTGACCAGGCGATGAATGACGACACTGTTTTCGAAAGACAATACTAATATTTGTAATTCAAAATATAAAAGTTAAACTACTTTGCTCTCGCCGTTTTTTTTTTCAAATTTCAAGGCTTTATTGTAAAGAACTGGTTGTACATTTATGATTCAAAGTATTGTCCATCGTTGGCCACTACTTTCTCCCATCTTTCTGGCAGCATTCGAATTCCGCGTTACTGGGTCATATTTTCAACTGGTCATATTTTGAAGCGATCCACTTTTCTTCATAAGACGGGAAGTGCTGGTCAGTCAGGCCGTGTGCCATCGATCAAAACAGGTTATAGTCAGAGGGAGCAATGCCTGGAGAATACGGCGGGTGGTGTAGGACCTCCCATTTCAACGTTTCCAAGTATGTTTTGACCACTTTCACACCAAGGGGTCGAGCATTGTCATACTGCAAAATCACTTTATCGTGTCTTTCGCTGTACTGCGGCCGTTTGCCTTTCAATGCTCGGCTCAAACGCATTAATTGCGTTCGATAACTATCCCCTGTAATTGTTTCAGGTGGTTTTAACAGCTCATAATACACTACACCGAGCTGTTCCCACCAAATACAGAGCATGACCTTGGAGCCGTGAATATTCGGTTTGGCCGTCGGCGTGGAAGCGTGGCCGGGATATCCCCATGATTTTCGACGCTTGGGGTTATCATAATAAACCCATTTTTCGTCCTCAGTTACAATGCGATGCAGAAATCCGTTCCGTTTTTGCCTTTCAAGCAACTGTTCACAAGCAAACAAATGGCGTTCAATATATCTCGGTTTCAACTCATATGGTACCCAATATCCTTGATTCTGATTCACTCCCAATGATCTTGCCAACTCTTCTTGACTTTGACATGAGTCTTCTTTAAATAATGCTACTAATTCTTCATCTTGAAAAGCTTTCGCTCTTCCGCCGCTATCACGACACGTTCTTTCACTCATAGCGGCTTCACCATATGTGTCTGAGAACATTCGGTGGGCTTTAGCAACAGATTTCTTCATATTAAAGAAATAAATTAACACCTCCCGCTAATGACGAGAATTTGTCTCATAAACTGACATTTTTAATCGCGAATAACTTTTTAATGCAAACACAAATCGACTACCGGCGCTGGGGGTTATATTTACAAGATACCCAAAGGTATTGTATGTCGTTTTTGACGTATTTATTTCGACGACTACTTAACACTAACGCAATCTATAGGAAAACGGCGGGAGCAAAGTTGTATACCTTTTAATAAAAAGTAAGGGATTATAACTTGTAGATATCATTATGTCACATGTTAATGTTCTGACACTCTTATTGCACAATCCTTTATAATTTATAAATAAAACTAAATTAACAGGGCTTTATTATTAATCATTATATATACAATCCCAGTTCCAATTTATTATATCATGAAAATCGAATAGAAGTACAACAAAAATCCAATTTATATCTCTAACAAATCCAATTTGGTTTTTCTGAAATATAAGCATTCTAAACTACTGTTTCAAAAATAAACAGCAACGGTTCCATTCTATTGATACATAGCCTACGTATTTTAAAGGAAAACCATACAACCAATAGAAAAATACTGATAATAAATATTTCGAAGCACATCTCGCTCAAACCAAATTTGGGAGAATATTTTACTATCGTACTTTTTCAGAAACCAAGATTGCACAGGTATATTCGTATAGACGAATAGAAATCCACAAAATAATACGATTCGAATTTGAATGGAAACCGTATTACATTTGATATACTAATCTATTTTCTATATCTTTGAGGGAATAAAACAAGTTTTATTTTCCGATTGTTATAAAATATACGACATTGCATTAAAAATGTTAGATTTGTATTGATGATAATAATAACTTTTCTAAGTGTGTCTTATTTATTCTAATTCAGACTTCATAACTTCAAATACTATGGTAAAGTTGTTATCTCCTCCTCGGCATGAATTCTTTTCCCTCGCAGAAAGTGAACCATTCGGGGCTGGATACTGGGTGAGGGAGAAGTCCAATTCGATAGTTTTTGAGGTTGTCAGATGTAAAGTGTGTGATCTTGCGTTGTCTTGCTGGATGTCCAAAACAAGATATTTTTGAGTTAGAACAGTATGTAGTCTCCCAAATTGCGCTGAGTAGAGTTCTGACTGTATCGCCCTACCATCAGGAGCAAACCCAAAGTGAATTATTACGACCTGATCTTTACCTAACTTTAAAGATCAATATCTCCCCCTCTGTCCATCCCATGCTTTCCCATCGCACTTCGCACTTTACAAGGGACGTTAATCGCTTTGAAGAATTTTTTTAAATAATATTTTAAAATGTCTTTCATGCCATGATTTACTAGGCTAATTGAACAGTTCGCGGAGCGACACCTATAGAGCAGCAAAAGAACTATATAATCTACTATATTTTGAAGTCAATCTGTCAATTCATTCATACAAAAACAGCAGTTTAAAGTAAACATATCGTATCAGTGTTATGTATTAAATGGAAAATATTGAAAATCATGCAGTGATTAAATTCTTTATAAAACAAGGTTTAAAGAAAATGGAAATCAATAGTAAAATGGTAAATGTATTAGGGAAGTCTGTTCCTACAAAATCACTGGTTTGTAAGAAGACAGGTGAGTGTCAACTTGGTCGTACAAGCCTGGATGATGACCCTCGTTCTGGACGTTCAATAAGTGAAGCTACTGAACAAATAATTAATTCTATATATTATGTGGTTATGGATGAGAGACAATTTTGAGTGAAATTGCTAAGGCCATAGACATGGACTTAGGCCATGGACAACTGAATGAAACCAAACCTCAAAAAATTCCTACATAACAAGGGTTTTTTACCAAATGATGAAGCTATAGCAGCCATAGATGAGTATTTTGATGAACTTCCAGAAAATCAGTTCAGAGATAGAATAAATGAATTGACGAACAACTGGAAAAATGAATTGAGCTTAAGGGAGAATATACAGAAGACTAAAGTAATTTTTTCCACTATAAACTTGTTTCATCATTTCCACTCCGCGAACTTTTCAAACTTTTCATATTTACGTTTTTGTCAAAAACTGTCGACTGCATATTTCATAGTGACATCACTTTATTACTGAAGAAGGAATGTTTATTCGTTGGAGTAAAATGATGTCATCGGAATAAACCTCAAAGGAGTGAAGTATAATAACTCAAAGGAAAAAGCACACTTTTGGTGCACTGTACTAGTGATTTATGAAAACTATGGACATTTTTGTGACTTACAAACTGCTGGTTCAAACCGAAACATAATACATTATTTATAAACATTTTCTGGTCTTGTGTGTAAAAAGAACTACTCACTTTTTGAAAAATGCTGGCTTGATATTAATCAGACAAATGATGTAATCGAAATAAAGAGACTAAAAACTAATCAGTTTTTATGTTGTAAAATGAATAACAAAAACAATAGAAAACAAATTATTTTATTTTGTCAGCTATGTATTTTAGAATCTAATTTTATATATGCTTGCGATGTTGTAAGTAATTGGCGAAAACATAATTAAGAGGTAAGATAAGTAATAAGTTAAAAAATCAACTTACGACACAGCAACAACGTAATAGCGACAACAATTTTCCAAATGTAAAACCTATAGACTGCAGTGTTCAGTATATTATGTCGATTCAGCATGGAAAGATACATGATACACAATACAAAGATACACGATACTTTAAAGCAGTTGGAAGGCGACAAATAATATTTTCTGACAAAGAGCACTTTTGGCTTAATGGGTTTATGAACATCCCTAGCTGCAAGATTTAGGCCGATGAACGTCCTCAAGAGATTCAGAAGTTACCTCTTCAACCTCAGAAAATCAAAATCTTTGGTGCAGTTTTTAGAGTGACGGAATGATGGACCTTAATTTTTTTAAAGGCGATGATGGAAATTGTGTTACTGTTATTTGTGAACGCTATAAGAATATGGTAATAGGATATCTTTGGCCTGAACAGTTAAATGTCCATATAAGGAATGTTTCCTTTCAAAAAGACGGTTAGACCTGTCACTCATCTTACCGCACAATCTATTTTTCGCAAGAAAAATATCCTAGACGCGTTATTTCGCGAAATGGTAATATCAACTGCCCTCCAAGATCATATGATGTCACACCATTGGATTATTTTTATGGGGTTATGTTTCTCTGATTTACAGATATACACCCCGAAAAATTGTTGACTTTAAACGAAACATTCAGGCAACAATTGAAAAAGTAATCCAAAATTGTGTCTCCAGAGTGCATTCCACCAGGCGAAGTCCAGAGGGGTATTTGAACGAAGAGCATTATGCTATAATTTATTCTTCAAAATAAAATATAAATTGCCGCATTATCACTTACAGTTATCATTTTGCCTCATTTTGTTTAATGTCAATAAACCCCTTTATGAATCAATAAATGAATGTATGTAAAACTTAAAAAAAAGAAAATAAACCTAAACAAAACCATACATTAGAAATTATAAAATATATTTTAATAATAGTTGTTATTTTATAAATCTTAGCATATTTTATGTATACGAAGATATGGTTAGGATATCGTAGTAAACAGCTGTATAACAAGCTGTTTCCTTGCTTATATCAGCTCTCATTTATACCACCGCATATTTCCCTTTTGGGATAAAGGATATATAGGGGATGTTAGTCAAAATCGATACCCGAGTAACCTACGGATCACTATTAAAGTTTAATTGATACGGAGGATTTTGTGGTTTGGAGAATTTTCGATCGAATGGGGAAAGTTGATTGAATTTAATCCATTCAGTCCTAGTAAGGGGAAGTTCAGTAAAATTGTGTTTATAAGCAAAGATGAATATTACCCAATACACAATATGGATTTGATCCTGTTTTATATCATTACTTATATATATATATATATATATATATATATATATATATATATATATATATATATATATATATATATATATATATATATTTAGGGTGTCCAATAACTTATCCGCCATAGAGCAACTGGTGATAGCAGAGATCAAAATAAGAGGATTTAGTCAATAAATGTGTTGGAAAATGTTAGTCATTAAAAAGATACAGGGTGTTGAATGTGAAACTAAATTTTCGAAAAATTGAAATAATTTTAAAACGGTTGAAGATATCCGATGCAAAATCGTGGTAGTTGGGTTTTCAAAGGCGGCAAATCCGAATTTGGTATTAGCTTGAGCCTAGTTGCTGGAGGGCGCTTGCTACCTATTTTGTGAGGAATTAACTGGCTTATATTGTTTACCCTATAAAGCTGGGAATAGTTTGACTTCAAAATAGAGAAGAGTCATCATTTCCACATAAAAAATGTACCCTTGGTCAACATCGATATCTCACACCGTTTGCGAGATATTAGTATTCGAATATTCCGCTGCACATCTTCTCGATGGCTAAAAAATATGCAATTCACAAAGTGTGCCTTGAATGTTGTGTACAAATTATTACGTCTCGATGACAACTGTCATTGTTTTCTATCTCTTCTATTAAACGTAGGTGGAAACAAATTTCTCCAATCAGTTAGGAAAAAGAGGTTCGTTCTATTACAATAATCCTGGTGGCCAACCGCAACCTATAATGGTAGAACAGGAAGAGGACATTTTGGTTAGTATCGCGGAAAATCCTGAACTAAGCACTAGGCGTTTGGAGGCATCTATAGGAATTAGCAAAGCTACTGTTTCAAGAGTTCTCCATAAAGAAACATTGTTTCCCTACCATTTTTTGTCTGTTCAAAATTTATTGCCACTAGATTTGTTGGTTAGATCAGAATTTTGTCAAAATCTCCTACATAAAGAAAAACGAAGACACCACACCACACATTTCCAGCACCAATTTTCAATTAACATTTGGTGCAGCATTATCGATATCGATATTTTTTAATTGGCCCAGTTAAGTTTCCGCAAAGACTGAATGGAGATCAATATGTGCAGTTTTTAGAAAATGATTTATTAAACCATTTGGACGGTATACCTCTAAACTTAAGACAAGACATGTAGTTCAGGCAAGATGGAGCGCCACCGCATTTTACTGTTGCAGTGCGAAATCATTTGAATCAACGTATTCCACATCGATGAACTGGGCGCGGTGGTGAGTTTCCTTGACCACCTCGTAGCCCAGGCATTAATTCGTTGGACCCTTATTTGTAGGATCATATAAAGTCTTTAGTTTACCATGATGAAATCAATACACGAGACGAACGTTTACAAAAAAAATCAACAAAAGGCCAATGTTATTAGAAATAAAGAAAATATTTTCTCAAATGTGAGGAGTCACTTAACAAAGAGCCTGCGAAAGTGTATTGAGGTAAACGGTGGACACTTTCAACACCTATTGAATAAATTTCAATAAATTGTTATTTTAAATAAAGTTCGTTGAATTTTTGACATCTTAATGTTTTTTTCTCGTATTCAAGGCACACTTTGTGAATTGCAGATTTTTCAGCTATCGACAAGATAGACAATAGAATATTCGAACACGAATATCTCGCAAACGGCGTGGGATATCGATATTGACCAAGGGTACTTTTTCTAAGTGGAAATTATGACTCCTCTCTATTTTGAAGTCAAAATATTCCTAGCTTTATAGGGTAAAGAAATATGAGCGTGTTAATTCTTCACAAAGTAGGTAGCAAACGCCCTCTAGGGACTAGGCTCAAACTAGTACCAAATTCGGATATGTCACCTTTGAAAACCCAACTACCTCGATTGTGAACCTGATATCTTTAACCGTTTTTAAATTATTTCAATTTTTCAAAAATTTAGTTCCACTTTCAACCCCCTGTATTTTTTAATAACTAACATTTGCCAACACATTTATTGACCAAATTCTCTTATTTTGATCTCTGCTATCACCAGTTGCTCTATGGCGGATAAGTTATGGGACACCCTGAATATATATAATTTAGGAACAAAAAATATGTTTTTAAAAGGTACCGATAACTAATAGTTAATAGTTAGATTTTTAACGGATTTTAACGAATAGACATTTTTAAACGGATTGATAAAAATTGATAAAGAACTGAAATAACGTATCAACGGAATGGGCAAAAATCGAAAAACCTGTGTTATCAGCAAAACAATGCTTTTGTTATTTTCATTTAAAAATGGTCTAAAATAAATAGCCATAACAATTTTTAGAGTATCATAGGCGTAGATATCCTATTTGTAAATATTCCATACTTTTGGACATATGTGTACATTCCTAATGATTCGAATCACAGCTTCCGTAATAAAATGGCTTAAATTTTATGTTAGATAGGTTAATTAATTATCGTTTAAAGAAAGCTAATTATAAGAAAGAATTAATATTAATAATGGAGAGAGATTATTTAAAAACATAAGTTTACAATCTTCGAATTTTCAAATAGAACAGAACAAAAATAAATTCATGATAATACCTTTTGATGCCTAATTAACGCGAGAGTTAAATAAGATTTTTAAGAAGTGGACATTTAGGTTGTCTTCAAACCATATAATAAATTAAGAGTAGTTCTGTGTAATCCAAAGGATAAAGCGGATGAAAATTTGGGAATTCGTGAAGTCAGTTGTTAAGATTTCGATCGGGTAAACTAAAAAACCCATAATAACCAAGTATATACAACAGATTGTCCACATTAGATATAGAAGAAATAAAAAATATTGTGTTATCCAACAAACAACACACACATGACCATAATATAGACATTGATAATACAAGATTGTTCAAAATATAAATAATAAGTATAATAATAGAACTTTGCATGTATATGAAAGCATTCAAATAGAAAAATATAAGAAAACCGTGAACTAGGAAACACTGTGAAACACTAAACTCGAAGAGATTACCACTAAACACCGAATCAATTTTATAAAGGAAATTAAATCATCTCCTGATGATGCTAACCTGGTTAGCGAAACGCACGTCGGTAAGTTTTATAAAAGTGATTTGATGTTTAGTGGTAATCTCTTCGAGTTTACAATTCCATTCAGTCAACATTTTCAATTATTAACATAATGCTTAGTTAACTTCACGGTCTATGATTTGTACACGCTTCATTAGCCACGGTTGTCATAAATAGGAAATAATTTAATTTACACTTAGATTGAGTCATCCCCTGATGATGGTTAGTGAAACGCGCGTCGAGAAGTTTTTAAAAAGTGTTGTGATTTTGTGCGGTGTAATTTGGTGTTTAGTGATAAATCTGTTGTAGTTTGGTGTTTCACTTCAAAGGTTTCAATAAAATAACTGATTCATTTGTTAGGTAGTTAGTTAGAGTTTGGAGTTAGAAGCGCTTCACCAACTCTAATTATTAATAAGTAAAAGTACAGTTTAAAGGAGGCTTCTCACCTCAATCATCAACTATTCATTAATCCCGGTCAGCACACTGCTCGAACTCTCAACTTTTAGTTTGTTTTTAACGTTCAGTTTCTCGAAAACCTACCGGCTGGTGAGAGATCAACTCTAACGTTCATTCAAAAGGTATTCAATCTTATTTAGCGTAATTACTAGTGCGACTTGTAAGATATTATACTGTTGTCTAAAAAAAAACACACACACACTTTTAATCAAGGTACAAACAGTCACATCGTGAGCGGCAATCGAGTCCGTACCACTTTAAACGCCATACCACCGGACTATCGTCCTAGGCTTTGTCACTTTGCACAGCATATTAGAGCACAATATTGAAAAGAAAGACATCAACTTAGTCGAACAAAGTTTTGTAACTTTTTACTACTGTTCCGCATTGCGGGCACTAAAGATTGTTTAACAGAAATAATTTAATCTCTTTATATAAACCAAATTTTCTTCAAAGCAATTGGGTAAAAATGGATTATTTAGCCTTCTCGGTGAGTACCAACAAAACAGATGACTTTGAATATGACATAGTTCATTCAATAAACTAAACGAAACTAAACTAAACGAACAGTCTAATAGCATGGGTGTGATTAACCCGTTTTACGTTGTTTGCCCTGTTAAAATATTAAATATTCGTGATTGTCTATCTGTTTTAAACTGTTGGTAAACCAGTCAGCGTAGAATATTCACCAGTTTAAACCTCCCTTTAAAAACGAAAATCATACTTCAATTATTCTATTGGAATCTTTGCTGTGAAATACTAAAGTCAGAAAAGATTAACCATTAAACATCAAATAACTTTTTTTAAGATTCCCTATACGCATCTAGCTAACCACGTTAGCATCATCAGGATATGATCCAATCTAAATGGATATATTGAAACATCTCCTAATGATGCAAACGTGGTTAGCGAAACGTGCATAGAGAATTAAAAAAAAGCAATTTGATGCTTAGTGTTTAATCTCTTCAAATTGACTGATTGAACTTCAAATGATGCTGTATTGAACTTCCAGAAAATCCAATATAGAATATTATGTAGTATGATCCAGCTTACAAGACTAATTGCTTTCGATTTTTCCAGCTTAAAGACATCTCAGTTACCCACAAATATGAAGTAATCTCGGAAAACATCAAATTAAATGCCGCCATAATCGAGAATCAGCGGTGCCTACGTTCGACCCGTCACTTCTGGTTTTCCTTTCCGCGATAAGAATCGTAAAAGTGAAAGCGGGAAATGCAACTTTAACGACTTGAGCGCCGGCAACGAGCTTAAGTGAGCAGAAGGAGTTGATGTCGGTTACCCAGAAGTAATGCATGGAACTTATCTCGTCCGTTCTAGTCCGCTAGTTCGGTAACCCGGGTCTGAAAGAGGTGGGGGATAAATTTCCCAGATTAGTTGAGGGTGAGAATGACGACAGTTGGATAAACTAACGGAGCTACCGTCGCAAATGGAGAAAATCCTAATTGGAAATATATTGTTTTTCTTTCCCTTTTTAAGATAAGCATAGGTGTTTTCTCTAAAAAGAACGGTAGTTCAAAGTTAAATGCGTCATTACATTTACTTAAAAATATATGTTTTACTTATTATTTTTTATGTCTCAAAATGTCCTCATCGGCTTCGTCTAGTGGAATGTATACTGGAGACCCAATTTTCGACTACTCATTTATACGAGGTGAGACTATTAGATAACGAGACTGACGCTGTAAAACATTTAATTTTGATTTTATATATATTTACTTATTATCACCTTCAATATACAACTTTCATATATCCCTACAACGCTCCATGTGAATCTTCCATTGTTCGAAACAGTGCTGGAAGTCTTCTTCTGTCAGCTCCTTCAGAATACATGCCGCTTTCTCTTTCACAGCTTCAACGGGCTCAAAACTTGTTTCCTTTAATGCAGATTTCATCTTAACAAATAGAGAGAAGTCGCACGGCGCAAGATTCGACGAATAAGGCGGATGGTCTAACACTGGGATTCTGTTGTTGGCCAGAAACCTGTTGACAGACAATGTGGAATGAGCTGGCGCATTGTCTTGGTGGAGAACCATAATACACAAGTTGTGGAACTACAATACACAAATTGTGGAAGGACATGACTTGTCCTTCCACAATTCGAGTCGTTTTTTCTTTATTCCTTCACGGAGTTCAGCAAGAACGTGAAGGTAATAATATTGATTAATAGTTTGATCTTCAGGAACCCAGTGAAGGTACACAATCCCATGAATATCGAAAAAAAAAACAATAATTATTGCTTTGAATTTTGATTTGCTCATTCGAGCTTTTTTGGCTCCCGGTGAATTTGGGCTCTTGCAGTGCATAGATTGGCGCTTCGTTTTAGGATCATAAGTAAAAAACCACGATTTGTCACATGTTATTATCCTTTCCAATAAGTTTGGATCATTTTCAATGGCATTCAAAGTGTCAGTACAAACATTTTGCGAGCTTCTTATTATTTTGCACCATTTTCGCACACACTTTTTGCATGTTAAAATTGTTATGTAAAATTTGCCGTACGCATTTTTTGTCAATTCCTACAGTTTCAGCAATCGCACGAATACATAACTGACCATCAGATCAAACCAGATTACCGATTTTTTGATATTGTCATTCGTTTTTGACGTGGAAGAGCGACCCAGGTGTTGATCATCTTCAGTGTCTTCTCAGCCAGCTTAAAAAAGCTTAAACCCTTGACAAATACGTGCACGCAATAAACATTCATTGTCAGACTTCTTTCTTCCACTTCTTTCAATACATTTTAAGTTTCAGTAGCAGTTTTTCCAAGCTTTAAGTGAAATTTCACAACAAATCGTTGCTTTTTTGTTTTACTTTATTGTTTTATTTTCAGGCGAAACAAAAAAGCAACTCTAATGCAAACGAAGACTACGGTTATACGGATTTATTTACAGGAGCGAGAGGTACTGTATTCGAAAGAGAAAGCTTTACACTAAACAACTGTTGGTCGTTGGCGTACTTCTTACGTACTTCTTTTGTAGCAGCGTCAGTCTTGTTATTTAATAGCCACACCTCGTACATAGCGCGTGCTAGATATTTTCAATGAGCTGAATGTTTCGTTTAAGGTCAAGAATTGGTCATTTAATCAATAGAGTATGTACCAATCTATTCAATGAGCTTTCTTTAGAGGTCTAAAGAAAGCTCATTGGAAGATTCCAATAGCCGGCATAATTCACCATAGACGTTTTGAGGTTTCTGGCTAAAAAATCATCTAAGCTTATTTGAAGCGATTTCAATAAATAGTGCAAAGTCAAGGGAGTACGATGGGTATGCCAAAACATCCAAGTCAAGTTGTAAAAGTGTGTATCGGGTGGCTTTAAACACGTATAGTCTTGCATTGTCTCGATGAAATGCAATGCTTTTTCTGTTGCTGAATTCAGATTGTTTCTGGTCCATTGGTCGCTTTAATCCACTTGGTTGTGAACGATATTTCTCCGAATAAATCTGGTTTTTGAGGTGATAGCTCATAATACCCAATTTCCTTCCAATCCCACCAAATACATAATGTAATCTTCTTCGGATATAAACTTGTTTTTGCGCTAGTTGAAGGATTATTTCTGCGCTTACACAATGATCTCTTTCACGGAATATTATTATACATAATCGATTTTTACCATCGGCTAGAAAAATGGATCGATTTCTTCACGCTTCAATAGAGGATCGCAAATAGATTGTCGGTCTATCAAATTTTTCTCTGTTAACTCATGCGGCACCCATATATCGCCATTATTATTTATTCCAAGTGAAGGTAGTCACCTTGACACTGTTGACTGGTTGATCCCAATAATTTCTTCGATCTTTGGAGCTGTTCTATGCTGATAATTTGCAGTTAACTAACTACAACGGATTGTTTTTCCGAAACATTCTGAAATTTTGTTGAAACATTTCCCGGCAGTTCGTTTTAGTGTCTGTGAAGCAACGTTGCCTTTTTGGGAAATAAAAAAGTATAATAGGTGGTGAATGTTCTTTATTTTCTGACATTTTTAATGCTTAACAAAATCACAACCAAATAACAGAATGTTTTGTTTTTTTTTTGTTTTAGTTCCTTCTGTGCAGCAACATCAAAACTATATATATATATATATATATATATATATATATATATATATATATATATATATATATATATATATATATATATATATATATATATATATATATATATATATATATATATATATATATATATATATATATATATATATATATATATATATATATATATATATATATATATATATATATATATATATATATATATATATATATATATATATATATATATATATATATATATATATATATATATATATATATATATATATATATATATATATATATATATATATATATATATATATATATATATATATATATATATATATATATATATATATATATATATATATATATATATATATATATGTATATATATATATATATATATATATATATATATATATATATATATATATATATATATATATGTATATATATATAATTTTTATCTGCAAAAAATATATGTTTATTTTTTCATACATATTACTGCCTGCCAGTTGAACGTGATCTAAATACTTGTTAAGAATTTTTATCCCTTTTTCCCGGAAATATTCTAATCCGATAAGCAAAAATAGCATTAACGCAATTTTAATGTCTTTTTAATGTTTTGATTTTATAAGGAAAATAACTTAGAATCTCTTTTGTTACTCTATTTCAGATCGTCCATAATGTTAACATTTTAAATATACAGTAAAATTTCTCTTAACGTACATTATCTATAAAAGTAAACTTACTTTGAATAGACACTATTAGCTGATCCCAGCAGCTCTACTTAAGAATAACATTGCGTCCAAAACACCTTTCTTTTTTGGGCAAACTTTCATTTGAGTCAATGTGGACATTAATTTTATAGTATTGTTACTATATATTCTGTGTTATGTATTGTGTGGACGCAAAAATAAATAAAACATATAAAAAGTATCTTTACAGCAAATGCCCAACTCGTTTCGATAAATTCCAGCTGTGATTCGATAACATTATTCGACGCTCGTTACTCAAATTTGTAAAATGCGAGATGAACTATGCAATGATGAAGGACACATAGTCTGAGCCACTAGCCATTTTTAAAGAAAAAGTAATAATTTTACGCTGTATGGACATAGCTGGAGGTAAAACAAAACCTCAGAATATTGGTATGAGAGCTAAAGCAAAATCATTTCAATATTTTAATTCAGATAAGTTTCCTATGACTTGGAAATCTAATGCGAAATAATGAATATTGTTGGAATCATAGATGGTTATCATAGATCATTTATCGGAGGATTATTAGAATACTATTTTGCTACCTACCTGGATATCCGTCTATCAACCACTAGATCAGGAGTATATTAAAAATGTCAAGGCTTACAAAACTTTAATCTTGAAACACTTTATGAATCTATAGATTTTGTCCATAATTTAGTAAAACATTAGGTTACCCTTTATTAAATTACCGTTATATCCGGAATTGGATGCCATTTATTTCATTAAAAGTGCATAAGACCAAACTTCTACCGTAATATCCAAGAACTGTTTTCCTAATCAGGAAGGTCTAATAATGTTAGGAGAGGAATTTGATCCGCCAGATGACTTTTCACTCTGGATCTTGCTCAAATGTGTAAGTAGAACAATTCACTAGGAATCAACTACCATATTTTAGGCCAATTTTTCATTATCAGTGACAATGTGGCAGTATATGTACATTTTTTTTTTAATTTGTCAAAAGCTAGTTGAAATAAAGAATTTTTCAATAACAGTGTTAGAACTTTGAAAAGTATTAGTAGTAACATTGTTTAAAATGTAAATGTCTCTCGGTGTTAGTTAATAGATTGCTGTGTTCAGTACATTGTGTCAATTCACTAGAAAAAGATACACGATACACGAATCGGGCTCTAGAGCAGTTGGAAAGCGACCCTCACTTTTGGGCAAAAAAATAATATTTTCCGACGATGCGTACTTCTGGCGTATTGGGTTGTAATGGCGTAATTGGCCAGGATTTTGGCCAATAAAAATCTTCAAGTCATTTAGGCGTTACTGCTTCATCCTTAGAAAGTCACCGTTTGATGCGGTTTTTGAATCGGTGATTTGTATTTCTTTAATGATGGAAAGTTAATGATGGAAATTGAGTTACTGTTTATGGTGAACGCTATAGCAATATAGTAATAGAATATATTTGGTCTGAACTGATAAATTCGGATATAAACAATGTTTTCTTTCAACAAGACGGGGCGCGTTTTTTTAATGAAATAGTAATGTCAACTGGTCACCAAGATCGTTCTACTTCACATCCGTGGATTATTTTTTGTGGCGTTATGTTAAATCTCTAATTTACAGAAATGAAGCATGTGTTTCATTTAAAAATATTAACCCTCTTATAGGACAATATTTACAAGACATTTCTCTCGAATCTGAAACAAACCGTTCTACACTAACAGCAGAAGCAATTATATGAACGATAAAATATTTGTCAAATATCAAGGAGATAACAAAACTTTCATTCTATCCAGTCTGATATTATATTTTCAAAATGTTATTAAAATAAATTAAATCTAGTCAAACTACATAGGATGAATAATTATTGAAATAAAGCGATATTTTTTAGATAAAATAAAAATTATGCTTATTTTAATTCCTAACAGATTTTTACTCAATTATCCTTTAGAGCATATGTTTGCTCTTAAAGCATGAAAAATGTATTTTAAGTGAATTCGTTTTGTAATTGTTGTGTATATCGTGGTCAAAAATCGAATAATTTCTCCTACGTTTAGTGTAAACAAACATTAATATCAAATGAATCCACCCGATTATTATAACACTCTTTAACTTTCCCAAGCATTAACCAAATTAGTTGATATATGACTTCATGCAGCAATATATATAGCTGCAACAGAAGCATCATATAACTGCTGGATATTTTCATGCTGATTTCGTAAAGCAAGGAATCTAGGATTATAAATCCTTCTTATACATGTCCTCATAAAAGCAGAAGCAGCAATGTCCTAGTAGCATTTTAAGAATTTTAACAGAACCAGTAAGAATACTGTAAAGCCGGTGCTGCACATTGACCATACGATATGACAAGTGTCACTTGGCCAATGTGTGGGTGGTAAAGTTGGCGCTTGTGAAGACGGCGGGAAAGGCTGGCGTTTGCGTTGGCCACTTGCCGATGGGTTGTCGGTTTTGTGTCCCATTAAAGGAACTGACCATACCCCATCCACATATTGGTCAGATAATGTGCTATCTTTTCAACGCCACGAGACAGTTTTTACTTTGTTTTATCAGTGATCTTGATATTGACTTAGTTTCTTATGAAGTGATGATGTGACAAATATGTAGCCAATGTGTAAATATCAACTTGTGATATGTGAAAAAAAAGCCAACGTTGTCATGGTCATATGGCCATATGGCCATGTGTACAAATGTGTAGTGCCGACTTAAGGCTTAATAACAAACGAAAAATAATGCACAAAAAAATGTTCTTCAAAAAAATTCTTCCCTGTATTTTTTACATACTATTATATTTTTTTTAAATATGTTTCATATCATTAACCTTTAGTCTTTCATTGGAGGAACAAATTTCATACTCTCATTGCTACATGTCCAAGAAAGATTATTAAAATTTATTTTATTTAAAGAGGACTTTAGAAATAAAGTGAAATCATAATATTTAATTTCTTATTTTATTCAAAATGAAATGCCAGTAAACCATAGTTTTCTATCTTACATTCGAAAGCAAATGTCTGTTTTAAAATAGAACACAATATTCTCTAGCAATTCCAGTCATGAAATCAAAAGCCATAGTTCCAAGTCACCACAGTTTACCTTTTCTCTGCCATTTCTATTCAACGAGAACAATAATGCATCTTGTCGTTCTGGCTTCATTCCTGAAAAGGTTCTGATTTCCTAACAGACAAACGTCTGGTATTCAAGTTATTGTTGGTTTTGAAATGTTTATCAGTGCAGATTCGGTCAATCTTTATCACTACCTTTATAGAATCATTAATGTTATAAATGTATTAAAGATTTTTTATTTCAAATTAATTCAAAATATATTAAATGCTTTTTTTATTTCACTTTATGTTCTAGTATTCGGATATATTTTGCTGGTTGTTATTTGTTTTTTGTTAATTGGTAAACTTTCTACGACTGCTTTAAATGATTTTGTGAAATGTTGAGTTATAATGGACGACTGAATTAAAAATGTTGGGATATTTCTATGTTAAAAGTTTGAACATTTGAATTGAAAGACAAACTTGTTTCTAATTTTTTTATTATAGAACGAACAGAAAGAATTCTAATTTAAGTGTAAATTATATATTTTGATGTCCAGTCAAGGAAAGAAGTTTTTCTTTAAACAGGTTTTTCTTAATTTCTCTCATTTTAGCATGTTTTAATGTTATATCGATACAAACTACAACTAATTACTAACAAAATTGTATCATAATTAAAACAGAATATATAATTCAATAAGTTATAGTTTATTATCAATTTCTTATTTCTATTTTAATGCTTTCTTTTCATACAAAGTTTTATTACACAGGCCAACAGTTGTTTTGGTGCCCGGGTATTTGGAGCCGATTTCATACGAATTTTATGCCCTGAATTCATATACGGCATTAATTTTTATCTAGAAGCTCAATTTCTAAGATATAATATTTTAGTGAAACATAAATTACACTATTAAATTAAATCCATGGCTCCAAATGGATTAAATAAAAAAACTGAACACGGAACTTTTATTACTATATTATACAAATATTATCATATACAAAGAAAGAGGAAAAAGTCATCGATGAAGGACGACACTCGTCCTTACAGACCTCTGTTAGCTAGTCAAACGTTGGGATCGTCACTTACTCTGTGTGAAGGACCGGGCGTCTTGCAGAGACTAAATTTGGATAAGTCTACTTGTTACGGTTGTTTCGATTGTTTCCAGTAATATTTACTAAGCAGAATCAACAGTCATCAAAGTGGTTTTTGAGTTCTCTCCAAACTATCGATAGGCCGAATTTAATTTTAAACTTTTTCTTTTCCTGGTAGTCCACTGTGGTAAATGTACTCTACAATTTTTTTCAGACGAGATGCGTACCAGATACCCAGGATTTATCCTGATCACCAAGCCTAACACCAAAGTATCCAAGATAAGCTCTCTTTACAAAGTTATTTACAGTTTTTCTGTTTTCTTTTAACGTGTATTCTCCACAAATGTAGCAAAACACATCAGGATGATTTACACAAGTTTTTCTGTTTGAACTCAATTTATTTCTATTCAACAACTAAAATACAACAATCTACAATACAGTACGTTTTAGGTTAACTTTATAACAACTCTTTCTTAAACACAAATATCTCAGGAGGCCAACTTCGATCTACCCTACACGGCGAGAACTCACAAACTAACCTCAATTTTAGTTCAAGCATCACTCTTCAGTTACTGGAAAGGCAATGCTTATGTCATCTAGTGGATTTTTCTGGAACTAACTGAACGGCAGACTGACAATGGGGAATATATACAGGAACCAATCATTGTATAATAATTTTAGAACAGCCACACTATTGAATCTATTGAATTAAAAAAAGTGTGGATGTAGAAATAAGTGGTTGTATCTAAAAAATTAGAGCAGATTATTTCCACTTTTAACAAGCCTTGAGTTCCTAATATCATTTTTAGAATTTTTCATTTCTTCCATATCTAATATTGGCCATGGGTTCTTTATATCTGGTAATTTGAATCTTTCATCAATATAACTCAATATAACCTCCATCACAATGTTGACTGAAAGTTTATAAATTCCCGATTTTTCAAGTTGATTTACTTAATCCTTTAGGTTATCCAAGACTTCTCTTAATTTATTATATAGTTTATATACTACCTAAATGCCCACTTTTTTCAAAATCTTGTCTAGCCCTCATATTAATTGGGCATCAAACGGTGTTATGATGTATTTATTTTTGTCTTGTTCCTTACGCAGCTTTTACACGCTTCATTAGTTATGTTCATTAGTTGGAGCGTTTAGTGGTAAATCCCTTCTAGTTTAATAGTTCATGAAATAACTATTTTGAACCCAAAAAAATAGTATTTAAAAGCTCGAAATGCTTCTAAAAATTGCCAAATATTTTTTTTGTTTTTTTTTTGTACGGTATTCATTATTATTTAAGACAGCTTGCAATACTCTCGACATTGACGTACAAACTTTTTTGCTGTATCACTTCATATATTTGCCAATTCTGTGAATAATTTACAGAATGAAATATTTGAATAGTTTTTACAGAACTTGTATCTGTACACTTTGTTTTTCTCACTTTTTGATCCACTAAATGCCATAAGCTCTCCATGGGATTAATATCAGGTCCTTAGGAGGAATAATCTACCATTTACTGACATAGTATAGCAGCCATTCTACCGTAGCTTTCGCAATGTGCTTAGTCTCGCTGGAATCTGAAGATATCAGATCATGATGTTTTTACCTCTGTAGTGGAAATATGTAAATCCATCTAATTTTTCCTCCACACAGTTTTATGACCAAAATGGTTTTATGGGCAAAACCATAATCATAAACAAATCTTATTTTGGGCACTAAAAATGGGTGATTTCCAATAATCAACTTCATTTCAAACTGAATTACAACTAACATTGATTTTTCAGAGATAAAGAACACCATAAATATATACAAATTATTTTCAATGTTACTAACGTTGAAAGCGATCACTTTTTTTTAACTTCTCGACATACGTTTCACTAACCATGCCAGCATCATTAGGAGATCAATTTATAAAATGTTCGGAGATTATATATCCATATAGTAGATCCCAATGTGGACCAAAAATAAAAGGGGACTAGGAAAAAGCTGGCTAAATGAGCTAAGGAGGGTACAAATGCTATGGGAAAGCAGAAATGAAAATGTAATGAAAAGATGTACGTAAATAGGGTAAAGTGAACGAAAATAATAAAGATTGTCATATCCACAACAGACTAGGAAAGAGAAGGAAATAAAGAAAAAGGGGAGAAAAGGAATTGAAAGAAGAAAAAGAAGCGGAAAAGAAGAAAGTTTAAAATACAACGAATAAAAGGATCTCTGTACAGAAATTTTAAAATGCCTTAATATTGCCGTAATCTGTGAAGATTAAACGCCTTAATAAAAATGTTGATGACAAGCGCACGGAATATTTAAATTTTTTGGATATTATATACATTTTTTTTGTTTGTATATATTATATAATTTTATCCAAAAATTTTAAGTCGTTAAAATATAATTTTCAGAAATTATTTCTTTGGCTAATAACACCCTGTACTCTGTTTGAGTCTAAATTGAACATAATCCACCGTATTAATATAAAAAAATTATAATTTGTTTATTTTCTTAAAATGTACTTGCATAATTTTAAGCTAAAAAAAAATGTTTTAACTAAAAATAGAAAAGATAGATTTAGTGAAAATTGTTGCATTCAAAAACGAAGTAGAGCATTTAATTCTGCCTGTAGCTTATCTCAACACGGAAAAAAACAAGTCCGAGTACAAAATGGTGGGCATATCTTGCTTAACAATGTACATCTTGGTTCTTTTTTTGGATGAAATGTAGTCCAACAGAATATTTTACGGAGTTTTTGCTTGTTAGGGCAGGGTGTAGCGTGGCTCGAGATCTATAAATCAAGAGGAAAAAAAGACCGAGATCCCATGTAACGTCAGATAGAGACGTTAATTTCCATATGGTAATAGTTTTAGTAATGTTTTGGCATGAAATAGAAACTTCAGAATCTAGTTTGATCTTTTAGATTTATCGATATATTTTTAAAAGAAATGGAAAGAATGAATAAATTTTGACTTAACCAAAAAACACTAAGTGTACTATTCAAAATGAACGGTTTAAATGAAAATTACAATAAAAAGTATGGAAAATAAGGCAGGTTCATTAAAATATATATAACATAATGCAAATAGTATATACAGGGTATCAAGGAAATAACTTTCGTAAATTCAACTAAACTTTCGTAAATTATTTACATCATTTTGAACAAAAAGCTTATTTAATACATGTATCCGAAATGCAACAATAATTTTTTGAAATTTTCTTAAAAATCGACAATGTCGCATCTTCGTTTTATATTTCGATACCCAATTTCAGGTCGAACGTAATTCAGTTTTTTATTTATTGGCCTTTTTGAAAGTAAAATGTAATATTTTTTAGCTATTCATTCCATACGTTTTTGCGTCAGCAAAAATTTGGTTTATTTTTATTATAACAAGGAAAACATAGACATTATGGTCGTTTAGTGTCAAAGTTGAAATTACTAGCTCTAATTTTTCACTCTAAAACACATTTAAATTTTATTGTTTCATTAAGTTTAATGTTCGAAGTGACTACCATTTGTGTCTCTGCAAACTTGGGGCCATTTTACCAGTTTTCCTGAACACGTTGATAAATTCCTGGCACATTCCTGTCGGCAATGGCAATTTTGTCGACAGCAATAAAATCTACATTCTTCTTAATACGAGCTCCTCCCTAAATAAGATGCATATCGTAATATTCTAGTACCGAATACAACTCTGGTTGTAAATGTAACTTAAATACACGCACAGGCATACAATTAAATAATTTTATTGCACAATGTTGAAATAACACTCTTTGTGGTTAGTTTGTGACCTTGTCCCAAATCTAAAGCTGGTTTGCCCGTGATTTGGAACTCAAATCCTAAAGCTTGGGTGATAGCTTCGCTTTTTGAAGATTGGTTTGGTCATCAGTTCATACCCGAAGTCGAACATTATTGCCAATCAAAACAAATCCCATTTAAGGTGATGCTATTGGCAGATGGTGTAGGCCATCCTCCTACTACTCTCACTAATTTAGACCCAGATATGAAAGTTGAATTTTTGCCACAAAATACAACCAGTTTGCTTCAACTAATGGACCAGGGTGTCATCAAAACATTTAAAGCTTATTACACGAGACTATCATTTACACATCTCCATGAATCTATGAGGCAAAACAATGAGCTCTCTGTTATTAACTTTTAGAAACAATTTAATGTTTTAGATGCCGTGAACATCATTAGAAAATCTTGGGATGAAATTTC